>VWZD01008401.1:211782-319872 GCA_013396695.1 Sakesphorus luctuosus | reverse complement strand
ACATGATGAATCAAAACTATCTAACGGAATTGTGAGGAGACAGATGAAGGCAAGTTTTAATTTGAGAGCAGGAATAGTAGCTCTTGAATATCGCTGAAACAAAAAAATCTTAACCTATTTTAGCATAGAAACATCTCAGGTTATCACTGTGTACCAAGATCCAATACGGAGGACAAAAGGCTGTGCTACAAGCAAATTTAAAAGAGCTGACCATACAAAACAAAATTCCACATATCTTTGAAAATATCTATTTCCACAGTGCTTTTAAGATCATCCTACAGAGTTCTAAAATATTTCTTTTTGTCTGAGATATATATATATAAATTTTAAAAAATACAATTAACCCTACAGCACAAACATTTCATCCAATTCCTATTAAAGAGGAAAAAAATCCTCACTCCATTCTGCATCAGTTAATGGGAGGTGTGTGATATTCTGTGTATTTTATGAAGTTATCTCATAGAATCTAACAGATAATGGGGAAAAGGGTTTTCATCAGATATATTAATCAGTATTAGTAAGAATAGTCTTGCATGTCTGTACTTTACAACTCCTTGTAATATTTCTTAAGGTTACAGCATTAAAAGACAATGCAGAAAACAAGGCAGGCTTCACATTAAGGTTTTCTGTGTTATTTATCAATAGCTTATAACTGTAGACAGATACTAATTTCCCAAGATCTTAATCCTATGACACATTCTGTCTGATGCATAAGCTTTTGTTAGTGGAGAAGTCATTACAGCTTGGTTAATATATTCATGAAGCCATTGGATCTATTATGTGAGAATTCACCAAGAACAGAGATGTTTCAGATGAAAAATAATCAAAAAGTTATTATTGTTTTGTGTGACAATATCTGTTTTCTTTGTGATCACTAGCAATAGCTGCTATATGAGAAAAAAACCCAAACTAACTAGAACTATTCTATTCAGCCCATAATTTTGTAATGGCCTTTCCATTCATGAATGGAGTTCTAGCCTACAAATATCAAAACATTTTTATGGAGAAAAGTAAAATCAATAGATTTCAGTAATTCTAGTTATGGTGTGATCTAAAATAACTACAGCTTCTACCAGTCAAAAGTTAAGATAAATATTTGCTAGCAAACCTGAAGTCTTAAAAAACACCAAAACAACCCTCTCATAACATCTTTATGAAGTGGGATTAATTTATGACTAAGTGATGATGAAGAACACTGGCTCATTAACATTCTAGTGGAAACTTCCTAATTGTCCACATGAGATGACATTATGCGGGTCAAGTCCAAATCACACAAGTTACTTGATNAAAAGAAAAAAATCAGTGCAATTTCTGCTGTATTTTTGTTAGTGTTTTCAAATGGGCAATTTGAAATCCAGAGGAAAATACAAATCAAATCCAGGAGAGGAAAGTTGTAGCTAGACAGAAAACATACCACATATTCATTTGCTGCAATATTGTGTATACTCAAGGCAATATTTATTCTTGTTTTCAATGCTGAAAAGTTTTATCCTGACTGGAAAAGCTTCTCCCTCATGTAACATAGGAGGTCAGTATATAATGAGAAAGCTCAGTACAAAAACCTCCATTTGTTTTATGGCTAAGATATTTTCAATGCTGTACAACCCTACTGTAAGAGCAGGTATATCAAAATTATATTATAACTTTCTTTTACCTTAGGCATTACTTTTATCAGTGGAAAATGTTCTTTTATATTTAAATAGTTTAGGGAAACCAACAATAGCAAAATTACAAAACTATTTCTTATACTTTGCAGGGAAGTCAGTATTATGTTGTCTGAAAATTGATTTTCATTACAGATACTCAGTATTTCTTATTCTTGCTTTTTCTCTATGTTATTACTGCAAGTATGCAAGTAGTGAGAAAAAAGGAGGAAGGAAAAATTAAAACCAATATATTAGAAAGTAATACATGACTTACTCTTCTGTTTCTTCGTAAGATAAAATTTCAGAATTAAGAACACTTATTTAATTGTTTCATTAAATATCTTCTTCCAGCTCTGTCACTGTATATATATATTATATATATCCAGAAGTATATAGAAGGCAAGTCCTGCAGTCAAAAAGGTCAAATTCAGGCAAATATTGGGTGTACAGCAGCTGTTCCACCTGCAATAGATTCCACAAACTAGGAAGATAAAGTATTAGATTGCAATGACATTAGAAATAATCATTGCCATTTGACTTGGTTGGAGACTTCATAAAAATGTTCTCACTGGGAATCACACTTACCTGCACCTAGGTCAATCTCAACACGTGTGAAGCATTGCTCTGTGAAGCTGATGGGGATCCGTTAAGTCAAAAGGACTCCCTGAAAAGCCATCAGGGCTCTATTAAATAAGAAGCTAGCATAGGAGGAGGTGTGGTGATAATGTAGGTGAATGAATTTTGTCCCCCTTTTTTTTTAGTTTTGCTCTTTAGCCCTCAACTTCTTTGTTTCAGGAGGCTTTTCAGGTAATACCATCTTATATATACCATCTTCAAGCAGGGGAGAGGGAGGGAGAGAATGAGAGGGAGAGAAAAGGAGTGGATTCTGATCTTTTCACATCATTTAATGCTGCTGCAGATAAAAAAGTGAAAAGAGAGAAAGAAAAATTCTTTCTACTGTTCTCTTACACAAAAGCAGTATTTTTCTTTCAATGAATCAACTGGGGACTGAACTAAAATTATTCTTTTTTCAGATAAGTATCAGAAACCCTCTAGTAAAGAGGTACAGTGGGGAGATGGATCACCTGTGTCAATCACTGCCTGAATAGCTGCCATTGAGTAAACTGTTATCTTGGTTGCTAATGGCGGGGAAGTCAACTGCATGAACCTCAGAAAAGACAAACAGCAAGGAGATGTATCACTTCTGACTCCACCCTTTTTATCTAAACTCATGAAATGAAAGCTGAGTTTGAAAGATTACTTAAACTTTAAAGATTTGCTTCTTTGTTCTCTTTGTGGGATACAGAACAGAAGGAGGTAGAGAGAGAAAATATGCAAAAATCTATATGAAGGGATCTCCCTTACTCAAATTGTGATTGATGGAGCATTGTGTCTTTAAACATTGATAGGCATTGACTGACATTAATCTGTACATGTGTTTTTATTCTATGTTGCACTATGATTCTCTTTGCAATATGGATTATGCTCTAATACTACTATGGAGCCCTATTTAGTCTTATGAAATACTCCTACATCCTTTCACTTGGTCCATCCCTCCAGAAATTATAACACTGGGATTTATTGAGAGTTTTTTCAAATTATTTATATGCAATTAATTCTGTTTTTTCTTCTGTCTTTGTAAGTTATGTGGGTCTAGAATAACAACAATTTGCAACGTGAGTCTAAGAATGGAGGTTTGTTGATCATAAATAATCTGAACTCTTTCCAGTCAAACAATGGTGCTCAACCTTAAACTCCAATGCTTTTTTTTCTACAAACAGCTATGAACATTTATAAAAACTCACTTTTCGATACATCATATAACCACACAGTGCTTAGCCTTCACACTGTGAAAAACATACTTTACACAATGGAGCATGATACAGAACTCCTCATGCAAAATTCCAACCAGCTTGGTTCATCCACCCAGTGATACCCAAACACTAATCATCTGCACCCTTCCAACCAAACACCAGCCTTATCCCATGGCAGTGCCTGAGCTGCAGCTCTCTGCCCTTCAGAGCTGCTGGGAAAGTCGCCCACCCACTTTCCCTTATAACAGGTATAACCTGCTTCCTAAGTAGGACGAGCATAAATATTCTTTCCTGAGAACTGATAAGAAAGTCTTCCCAATGAGCAGTTATCACTGCTTCAGATGGTCGTGCAGGGGAGGGGGAAAGATTATATGTCTTCGAGCCCACAACTCTTCATTTTGAGTGTAACAATGATAAACACTTAACAAAAAGTTAGTTACAAATTTTATGCCAAGCAAAAATACCTGGTTTCGTTAGCTGTCATATGAAATTTTGAATATTTATTAGTAAGTGTAATCGGACCTAAAACATGCATTAAGGTATAATCTTAATTGTTTATAATAAATGGAAATTGTCATTCTAAACAGCTGGACTTCAGGGTTCTTGTGTACTTCTATGGCACAGAGCCCAGACACTTTTATGAAACCTCAGCTTCACTCTGAATTATGATGCTGAATTTTTGCTTCTTTCAACAGAGTTCAACCTGTACTTAGTTTCATGTTGTGTCCCTGAGAGCACCAGCAGCCCAGACTGTCTCTGTCCACACCTGGGGCTCCCCTGCCCTCCGCAGCCCCAGGACCCCATGTCAGCCCCCCGGGGCTGTCAGCTCCTGCCCCAGCAGTGCCACAGCAGGGCCAGTCTCCGTCTCCCCACAGCCCTGCCCTGTCCAGCCCAAAATGGCCCTGCTGAGCAGGGACCACCTGCAGGACCACAGACTGGCCTGGTCTCAGCCTGTCCTTTTCCCCAAGGATGTACCAGAGGCCTGGAACTGCAGCTGCCCTAGTACACTTAGGCTCTACCCCGACCAATTATGAGCAACCTCTGACACTCCTGAACACAAAGGAGCCACCAGCCCCAGGTGACACTGGCAGTGAGATGTGGTTATTCTGAGTATGTCCAGTACACTGGATGAACCAAATGAAATTAGCAGGGCATTTCAGGTCTACTTTTCTGTATGATCCAAAAAGGAAAATACAAAATTTTATTTTGTTTGCAAACAATCTTACCAACTGAATAGATGCAGATTTTTTTCTTTTTTTCAATATTTTTAAAGAGTACTGGAACTTCCAGAAAAACTTCCATCCCTCTAAGGAACCACATGCCAAAGAAAAGGACAAGTGTGGGCTTCCTTAGTTTTTAATTTTGTTCCTAGCAGACCCCAGAAGCTCGTTGTTTGATTTTAGTTGACATCTTTTGCTGCCATAACTACTTTTTGTTCTTGGATAAAGTAAATTTATTTTTTTTTACAAAATCCAAGGGAACTCCATATTGAAATAAAGATATACCATATTCATCATATCCATCACTTTGAAACATAGGACTTTATATAGTATATAGGAACCAAGCCACCCTCCCATAAAGAAGCAAAACAATCAAGAGCCAATGAAAAAGTTTACAGGAAAATATTTTTTTCAGTTCATTCTTCTTTTGCTTTTAGCACCATTAATTTTTCATTCTATGAAACAGTCACCTAAAAGAATTTCTTCATAGACACAGGGGGTACTAGAAAATACAAGAAGTCCCTTAACATTTCTAGCGTTCCTAATGGGCGGAAACTTCTGCATTAATTTTTCCCCATCATTGGCTGGAAAAGCTTAACTAGACTAGACCAGGGCAAGGCATACAGGGCCTGGCAGTCTTCAAAACTCTGGTGAACTATTTCAGTGAGTGCTAATTACAATGCAATAGCGAAAGCAGAAGCTGCTACTGAAGCATAAGTTAGCATTTGTAAATGGCTCACCCTGACAGCTGTTTGCTATCTGCACTATAAAGAGTCCTTTTTAATGTACTAGAGCCTATCCAATAGCAAATCTTTTTCCCTTTTCCCACATTAACTGTTAAATGCATGTAGTGCTATTTTCTCTACTAGCACAGCTAGTTATATATGGTGGTCCACATGCTTATCCTAGCTGCACACATACTTAACTATTTATCAATATGCAAGGGAAATGCAAACCCAAATGTTCAACCGGCATCTAGGAGTAGTCCACTCCTACAGCATCATTAACCATATCACTGAACCAATTCATACTTCTATTTCCTGTCTTTGTATTACGTGATTTTTATGTCTGTCACATATATTTGATTCACGTTAAAAGAAAACATAAAATTCTTTATTTTATAAATTATTTACTTCCAGTAAGGAAAAGTGCCCTTTTTTAATGAAAAGTTAGCAGTGGAGTCCAAGTTGAATCAAGCTTAGTTAAAAGGACAATTAATTTCTGAAGATTTAAAGTTAATGGTGATAACAGGAAGAGCATCATGCTAGAGAAGTTGCAAGAGGAAAAAAACATGCTAATCTTTAAGCAGAATCAGTCAATGACTAAGTGGTGCTTGATATTCATTAAATGGGGAGGTAGCTCATAATCTTTAACTGATGAATGATTAAACTAACACTGAAGTGTTAGATCACATTTCCTGTGATTGGAAAAACTTTTAACTGGAGGGCAAGCGAATTCACTATAAAGTAAATTGAATAATCTCAGCAGAAAATTAATTGCTTTATTGGTCATTATATAAAAGATTTCATTAATCTTTTTGTTCTTGGTTTTGTTTTGAATACACAACTTTTTTTTTTTTTTGACAATGTCTGATATACTGAATAAGAGATCATCCTGCCATCTATAAAATATTCAGGAAAAGGAGTAGGAATCCAAAATATATTGCACTACTGCTTTTGTTTGCTGCTAGACAGAAATGAACAATCTCTGTCATGCTCAAAATCCTTGACCACTACAGATATAAAGCTAAACTTTGTGTGTTTCTTTTATATATCTCCCACATTACCTAATAAACATATGGAGTTCTTTATGAGAAGGAATGGCAGCAGAACTTTGATTGTCATGGTATTATGCTTCCAGTACAACCTTCTCCTGGGAAATGGAAGAACAGGTCCCTGTCTGTATCTGCCAAACTTCAATACATGTTTATGGCATGCAGCCTAACATAATTCATAACATTAAAAAGAAAAAATAGAAAGCAAGGGGAGCTATTATGCAAGATGACAGAATGAAAGGGAAGTTTGAAGATGTACATTCTCCAAAAATGGGAAGAGAAAAGAACAAAGAATAAAACTGAGATTTCAGAAAATTCTGATTTTAACATAATGCTATTTCAATAAAAACCTCTGTTGGTAGTCTCAATGAGAATAGAAGTAAACCAATACTGAGCACTTAAAGTGTAGCGGAGTGATTGGCGTGGAGAAAACAGTCAACAGGGAACAATTGTTCGCTCTTTTTTAATTAAAAAAAAATCCATAAGTATAAAATTAAAGCATTATATTTCAGGTTTAAAAAAAACAAAAAGGTATTATTTCTTCACACAACTAGTAGGTAACTTATATTTTCACTATAGAATGTTCAAGAAGCAAAATCTTTAGGATTGGACAAACTTAAAACAGAAAATACATCATAACTCTTAAGCACAAAACCAATACTTCTCACTTCAAGCACTCACTTTCACCCCTGCTATAAATTGCTGAACTCTGGGAGAATATCCTAGTAAAATATTACCATCTGATTGCCCTGATCTTGTATCACTTGCTACATTATCTCACAGCAGTTAGTGTTATCCATTGTTAGAGACAGGAGCGTAAGCATCAAGGAATTTCAGCCTGATTTATGTAACTGTCATAAAATAAACAAATATGTGTACTAGAAACTGATGCTTTTCTCAGATGACAAAATTTTTTATTAAAAGTGATAAGGCATTGAGAAAGGAATGTGTCTTTAACATTCATTTTGGCTCTTTTAGTGTTTGGGCAATACAAAACACAATCATCATAACTCAAATTACTTTCAATCATATTCTTACAGACTATAAATTGAGAATCAAAGACATTTTGTGTTTCTTCAGTCAAAAATAAGAAGTAAGTGCTACTTTATGTGCTCATAATATTACCAGCTGCTTAAAGAACTAGGAAAAAAAGAAAAAGAATTTATTCCATTAACTTGAAGAAAATCTTTTCTGGAATGCAATAGGTTCCTCTGGCCTGGAAAACTGAACTTTCCATTTATAATTTAAGGGTACACATCACTGAAAAAAAATCATTCTGTTCCAGATATGTAGTGGTAATGTAATTAAAATGTCTAGTGTCCTTGTAATACACATCAAGTAAGTTACATGTTTTCACTTTATGAGCCACAATTTTGTCTGGCATAAGCTGGCAAAAAGAGTAGAATTATACTGTCAATCCATTAACAATTAAGTATTTGCAACAAAAAGAATAGTTTATATGTGCTCCTGTCAGCAGGTAGATCTAAAAGCAGCCTGATGAACTCATAGAGGCAGATCAATTCAAGAAAGTACATACTATGAGAAGTTAGAATAATAGATAAACAACTAAATTTCAGATTTCACTGAAGCTCTATGTAAAAGTTTCAGCTGATTTTCCTGATGAATTAGATTTTTTTTAATTTAAAACCTTTCAGCAAAAAACCCCCACAAAACAAAACAAATAAATAATAAAAAATCTAACTCTAACAAAACAAACAAACAAACAACAACAGCAACCAAACAAACAAAAAAAAACCACCAAAAACCCCAATTATCAAAACTTTCTGAAGGAGCACAGGTAGATTATATCCAAGTTTTTCCTGGTTTCATGCCAGTTTGTGTGTCACACCATCAAAGAGCTATACCTAGTCAATTCTGGTAAATAGAAGATGACCGATTCATGACCCTGAAATCAAGTGGCAAGAACTGATTCCCACCCGTGCTCATTAAAGCTAGTCTTGTGTGAGGCAAATTGCCCATGTGTGTCCTGAGAAGCACTCTGCCTTGAATCTCCTCTGGGTCCTTTGTGCTCTATTTGACAAAATTAGTACTTTTTTCTAGAAATATGGGACACGAGGGTTTTATGGGTTACTTGAGTATACAATGCTGTTGAGGGAGAGCTGGAGGACTGTCTGCAGGAGAAAGAGCCAAGACTGCTGGTGTTTTTTTCGGTACTGCCTCCCGGGATGTCTGTCAGGGCCATGAGTCCAGCACATAGCTCTGCCAACCTTCCCCTCTCCTCAGGCTCAGGCTGCCTGTGCTCCAACCGGCCCTTCTGCAGCCTGGCTCGGTAACCTGGGATCAAATTGCTGGGATGGAGACCTTGCCAGTTCTGCTCTGACTCATCAGCTTGATATCCTTTAGCCTCAGACCTGCCATCTCACTGCAGACCTGTTCAGCCATCACTGGATAGGACTGGCCAGGACTATCATTGCTCTAATTCTCCTGATGGAGAACTGTGGGAGCAGGTTTTGGTTGCCGCTGTCCCATTTGCCTTGTTGTCACCTTTGGCTCCCCATTCCCATTCACTTGCACAGCATTCTGCTTTTGCTACTGTTTGACAGTTGGTCCCAGAGTGCAGCCCACAGGACCACATGTAGGAATTCCATTAGCCAGATCTAGTCAGAGCAAGCCTAGACAGAAGCAAACTAAAACAAGAGCTGTATGGGTAACCAGAGCATGTATGCTCAGACTTGCTCCCCATTCCCCTCTCCTACAGCAAACCCACTTAGCCTGTGACTCCACCTTCCTATTGCAGAGCCCTTCAAATGGTGCACCCTTGGCTGTGCCCACTCCAGCCTCCATTTCTGTGTCATCAACATATAGCATAGAAATTAGCCTGTGCCTCTCCAGAGCATGCCTCCAGGCCTCTAGAACTGAAGAAATCAGATCACAGAAGTTAAGAAGGATGGGTGCTCACCAAAAACCACCCTATAGCTCCATTCCTCAGCAGGATAGGGGAAAGAAAATACAGCAAAAGACTTGTGGGTCGAGATGAGGGCACGGATACATCACTCACCAGTTACTATCATGGGCAAAACAGACTCAACTTGGGTAAATTAATCAAATCAGACTAGGGGAATGAGAAATAAAGCCAATTCTTGAAATAGCTTTCCCCCATTCCTCTCTTCTTCCTGGACTTTATTGCCAAATTCTCTACCTCCTCCCATGCACTGGCACAGAGGGATGGGGAATGGGTGCTGTGGTCAGTTCTCACATTGAGGGTTGGGCATGATGAACCTTAAGGGTCCCTTCCAACTCGAGATAGTATATGATTCTATAATTTCATAACAAAGTTTGAGAAAATTTGCATTTTATAGTGTTTAAAGAATGTAGAAATAATGTTTTACCGGTTGTCTTAACTATAATCTTCCTTAATTTGCCTGTAAATAACACTTTAATAACAGTAATCTATTTTAAAATTACATTTTTAAACAGTTAAAAATAGGCACACCATTATTCAAAGTAACAATATAAAAGCCACAATTACCTAATTCCATGTACAGTAAAGAAGGAATTGTCTAAAGTCTAATAATATCTAAGGTAAAAAGCTCCTGAATAGTACTGAACTTACATTTTTACACCTGACTAAACTAAGGATTCACTAATATACTAAACACAACATATGAAAGTAGGGCATTTAGCACAGCAGCTAATACATGATTTTGACAAAAGCTGTGATGTAATGAGGATAGTGTGGTACTTTTGAGCAGACAGATCTTTTAGTATGAAAGTCCACACTGATATTGCATTGTGGGGTTTAGTCAGTTGGACTATTCAGTCACTAGGATCACACAGAACTGTTACTGAGACAGCCGAGCACAAAATTAACATGACACAGTTTTACAAATGGCATGTGTCAGAAGAAATTACTGATTTTTTTCTGCTGTAATATTTTTCATTGGAAAATGCCATTTCAGCAAAATCAATTAATTCCACAAGAATATCTATTTCACTGACACTTCTATTGAAGAACTCTATAAATTATCCATGTCAATAAGGTCAAAGGAATAGATCATTTTGACTTCTATATTAATATAATGCAATTATTTTGTCAATAAAATCAAACAAAAACGTTTCATCCTGACCAAAACAAATCTATTTTAAATACACTTAAGCGGAATGTTTTTATAAACTCAAATGAAATGCTTTCAATTTTCCAGAATGCTACTTTTGAATTCCGTATTTTTAATTCCTTCTGGTTAAAAAAAAAATGCAACTGTCAAATACTAGAAGCATTGTACTGTAAAAATACTATTGCTCTGATGAATTTTGTCTAGTGGATAAAAAATGAAGACTGCAGGAACCCAGTAGTAGGACTACAACTGTTTAAAATGATTAATGGTTCAGATTGATTTGGCTTTGAAAGTGACAGTTTCTTAGAAAGTGATAGACCATATACACAAGCCTTTCTCTTTAACATGTGGCTTGTAAACATCTCCAAGCCCTCCACAACTGACATAACCAAAATATTAATCTCTTAGCTAAAAGACAAACAAAGATGTAAAGTTAACTAAAGATTATTTCTTTAAAGAAGTAAAATCATTTACCTCTCAAAATTTGAATAAGAAGCATATGAAAATGCAGTACAATTTCTGCATTGATGTTCCTTCTGGTAATTAAACAGTCTTGAGACCTATTAACTGTTTTTCAAACCTTCCAGTTTCTGGTTTACCCTCCTTGCTCCCCCACCTTTTCAGTTTTTTTGAAGACAATTTCAGAAGTTCTCTTCATAAGTTGCATCACATTTATGAATTTAGCTTGCTCAATCATCACTCAGGGAACCCTTTGAATCAGCCTATAAACCCCCAATATTTTAAAGCATTGATTACCAAGACAATATTCACAGAAGGCAACAATGATGCACTCCAAAAACTTCTTTTTAGAGATTTCGCTGTTTTCCTCAGAATGTGAGTTTTCTTGTAAAAATAAATTCTCACATCTTTTGGCTGTGGAAATAGCCTTCATTCCCTAAATCAATAAATTTCTGTCTTGTTCATCCTGCAGTCAAGACAGACTGAACAATATAACACCTGCAGAGTGTGGATGTCTTTCATCTGAATAGCATTTTAACTTCAAAATCTGTATTTGACTCTTTAAATGCTCAGGGCTCAATTTCAGTTTGTAACAAAGCACAAAGATTTTGTGACCAAAATCATAGTTTAGTTTCCAGTTATTTCTGCTTCAGCAGAGGTAAATCTGATATTGCCAACCTCCCAACGCACCTGCAGGGAACCACCTGCCTCACCACCTCAAGAAGCACCCCAGGGAACAGCTTTCTGACAGCTTGTGTTGCACCTGCAGTAGGTCCAGCCTGGCAGGGAGAAACCAAGTTCCTTCAGCCTCTGCTACACAGGTCTGACAAGGGAATTACAGTCTTGTCCTAAGGTTCACCAGGCAATTTAACAAATAGATTCCAGATGGTGAAAGCTATATTTTTACACACAGCATCTGACACCTACATGGGATGTTATGTAATCTCACTTTGGCCAGATAACAAAATGTCCTTTTTTTTTTTTCCATTTTACACAGGTATGTGAAAACCCAATCAAACTGAACTACACGCAAATAAATTTTGCCCTTCATTCTGTGCAGTTCTTAAGTCCTAGCTACAACTGTAATCGTTTTTACAGTGTTAAAGAGTCACTGACTGCTCATGGATAATATTGACAGACATTCAATAGTGGGAAACAATCTGCCCTCTCATGAATTATAATGACAAACAGCCTCCACTCTACCCTGATAGAAACATTGATTAATACAATTTTGCTTATGTTTCACACTTGGGATAAAAATCTTTAGTATAGATTTTCTTGTAAAAGAAGAAAGGGTACATTGACAACATGTGAGTATCTAGTATTATTGGAAAGAGATCTCTGAAAAAAAGTAGAAAGCATTTGATACAAAATTAAATGCTGTATTAAAATTGTACAGGAAACTTTCTGAGAACATTGTAGAGTAAAATAACACTAAGATTGTCTCTTGGACTCCAAGTAATTCAGTGAAGTATCTGAAGTATGATAAAACATCTCCAAAATTACTATATGTTCATGTTGTATGAGTATTTGGGCCCTATTTGCTCTCATTTTTCCAGGGCTGTTTACATCATGTGGATCTTAATTTCTTAGGCACCACAAAGTAACCTAAATTTCTCTGGACCAGACAGACTTAGGGGAAGTACCTATACCCTTAGCGAAAATCATTTCCCTCCATATTGCTGTGCACAGATAGGACAGTTTTACTGAAGACTGAGAGAGATGCCAGAGAGATCGCTGTAGTAGAAACAGCATTTGTAAAATTATAAATTTTAACGGGTTGAGATTTTAGCTATAAAAAAATCATATAAATTATTGTGACCCATAATAGTAACAGAACTCCCCCTCACAGAAAGTTATGCTTTCAAATGAAAGAAGGTATATTATTTTAAGAATTTCATAGCATAGTTTTGAAAAACGAACTTTGGTTCCTGTAGTGGGTTGACCTTGGACAATGGCCGAACACCCACTTAGCCACACTTTTGCTCCTCCTCTTTGACAGGACAAAAGGAGAAAAGATTATGGAAAAGCTCATGAGCGGAGGCAAAGACAGAGAGATCCTGTACCAATTGCTATCACAGACAAAACAGACTTGGCTTTAGAAAGTTAATTTAATTTCTTTACAAATAAAATAGATATGGATGGTAAGATACAAACAAAAATTCCCTCTAGCCCTTTTCCCCAGGCTTTACTTTACTCCTTTGTTCTTAACTCTGTGACCTTGCCCCATCCTGAGCAGTGTGATGGGGATGGGGAACAGTAATTATAGTCAGTTCATAACAGTTCCTCTCTGTTACTCCTTCACATTCCCTGCTGCTGCATAAGCTCCTCTCTGTGGGCTGTAGCTCTGGCCAGGAGCCTACTCCATCATGGTCTCTCCACTGAGCTGCTGCTTCCTTCAGGGAATATCCATCTGCTACAGCATGGGGTCCTCCACAGGCTGCAGCGGGGGATATTGGCTTCACCATCATCCTCTGTGGGCTCCACAGGGACAGCCTGCTTCACTTCAGCCACTCCATGGACTGCAGGAATATCTCGGTTCTGGCATCTGAAGCACTTCCCTCGCCTAGCTTCTTCACTGACCTTGGTGTCTGCAGGAAGGTTTCTCACCCTGTTTGTTGGGGGTTTTCCTCTCTCTTTTCTCACACAGATTGCCATGCAGTGTTTTGCCCTTTCCTTATTGGTTTTCTTGGAGGTACCCACCAGAGTCATTGATGGAACAGTCTGGAATGTCTAGCATGAGGCAGTCCGCGGCCTTTCCTCACAGACACCAGCACTGCAGTTCCTCCCTCTATTACCCCCACCTGGACACCTACAACCAGTACAGTTACAAAAAATATATGACATCTCCTTCTGAAAAACAGAAAATAGTTTTAAATATGTGTTTTCAATTAACATTTTAACTTTTTCAATAAAAACTTCCCAGAAAGAAGTAAGCTGTTTTTATATTATACTGTAACTTTCTTCCTTCCTTGCATTTTAATGCTCACAGGATTCCTTTTTTCTTTTTTTCATTTTCCAAGAGAAAAACTAGTCTTTTCCTGTCTGTGATTAAAAGAACCATAAAATTATGGCTTAAACTCTCCTATGCATTCTATTCTGTATTCTGCAAATGTTTCTAATGAGCTCACTGGCTGAAGTGGCAGAATTCTTTAAAAGACTTGGGGGTGGTGGTGTTTTGTTTTCTTAATTAGAAGTCAAAAATCGTTGGAACCATAAGAAACAGAAATGGATGCATAACATACATATAAAGCATAAGAAGAATACAGCTCATAATCATTGAAATATGTGGGTGTGAAAAAAAAATTAAATGTATTTTTAGAAGAAAGTCATTAGAGGCTGTTAGAAACAAGGATTTCGCTCCGGCTTAATCAGCAGATAACATAATAGCACATAACATTTTTTTCTGAGTACAAGCATAATTAATAGGTTAGGACTGAACAGAAAATGAAGAGTACCTGCTGTTCTGCTTATTCTTGTGACACTAATACTCTAAAAGTGTCTCATTTTGAAGCACTTTACTCACATACACACTGCTTTACCACTTATGCAATTAATAAAGTTAATTTCAGCAGAGAGTGACCCACAAAATAACTCTGATCTCAGGAACAGGAAAGAGGGAAAAGCTATACATAAGGAACACAAAAACGAAGTCTAATGGAGAAAGTTTAAAAATTATGAATTTAAAAGAATTCACCTTTCTATCTTCTTCTGTGCCTGATGGTGTATTTCAGACTGATTTTAGAGGTGAAGAGCTGCAATAATTGACCTTGAAAACCTACAGAAAAGTCGTATCAGTTTTCCTTTTAACCACCTATCAAATAGAATCAGGTCCTAATTCCAGACAAGGTAAGGAAGTTGTGTGGGCTATGGTATATGCAGAGTCATTAATTTGGGGAGAGATGAAAGCATTTTTTATGTATTTTTAGTGTGCTTGGAAGAGTGCACAGAGGAACTGTAGTCTATAACTTCAGCCTCTTCTATAATAATGTAGCTAATTAATAGCAATCCGTTATGTCATTTTTACTATATAAAACTTAACTTTTCTTTCAGGAGCCAGATGTACTGTGCAATAATCACTCAGAGCAAAAGAGTTTTACACTTTTAAATCTCAATGCCTGAGTTCTATCTGATCAGCATTGTATGACTTCGACATCTGTGCACTCCAACTGGTTCCAAATGCCTTTTTTTAAAACGTTGGAGTTTTTTAAACTGCATTTATTTGATTAGAGTTGTAGAGGCAATTTAGCAGCAACCTTACGCTGCTATTTTTAGTCTCACTTTAAATTAAAACTAACCTTATTCAAGCAAGTCTACACTGCTGGATTGATTATAAATTGGATTGGTGACAGTAGCTACTGTTTCACTGACAATGCTGAAGAACTAGAAAGGTACAAAGGGCAAAATTTGCAAAGAAGACTTAGATGTGTATTTGTCTTGTTAGGTGCCACTAGCAATTAAAAAATCCAGCTTATTTGCTACCTACAATCCCAAATTTCATTTTGTGCAGGGAACGATGAAATAGATTTTATGCCTAGTTTACAACTAAGTTTGAGACTTACTTTCAAAATTATTTTACTTACCTCTGTACATGCTGTGATTCAGTACGCTCAGCTTGGAGCTTCTGATTCTCCATAAATAATGCCAATAAACTACTTCTTAATAAATAATTAGGGTTTATATAAGAAATATGGAAGATAAGATGATATTCCTGTCTTTGATCTGGAGTACAAATTTGTACTTTAGTTTCCCACATTCTCCTTCCTTGTATGCAGCACAGGCAGCAACTTACTTATTTTTACTTTGGTCTGCTTTATGCATGCTAAAACAATTGGTTTGCCAGAAAATAACAATGACTCTGTGGACAGATGATTAGCACAATCGCCAGGGCTCCAGATCCTCATTAACATCCTTCTAACTGCAGAGAAGTTTAACAAGGGAGAGTTTGCCACACCATAATACACCTCAAAGAGACATACAGAGTTAACTCATGCATACAACCATGTTTCATACAGCTGTAATAAAGATTAAAATTAATAGAATATGGAAAACCAAATTTTTAATTAGGAGAAATGTCTGTCAAGACTATCCAGCATCCAAAGTGGGAATACTGCTGTGAAGACAGAAAGACATCTCTCTAGAAGTTAGATGTCAAGTTATTGGATCAATCAGTTAACTTAACTCTGGTTGAAGCAGTCCATGGTGTTTCTCAGTAGCTGGCCTCAGGCAGAGGACTCCCTAGTGAGCATATGGATTTACCTGAGCCTTATATCTGGATGTCTGTCTCCATCTGTGATCATAAGCATGTATCCCTATACGTTTATGGACCTTGTACATATATCCTTATAGATATATCACTAGGTCCCTGAGGGCACTACTAGGCCTTATTGTCCCTACTCAGAGCCGCGTGCTCCCCATTCCACCACCTGTGGACCCAGGTGCTCCATTTTCAGTCCACACAGAGTTCATCAGTCCCTGCCTCAGCCATGTGCCTGGAATCCTGTTCTCCAGTCCTCTCTCTGGACCTGCTTCACAGAAGGCTCTTGATTCTTCTCTGCAAATAGTTCATCTCCTGGGGGGACTCTCAAGCCCCCACCTCCTCTATGCTCTTCTCTGGTGCCCTTGGCTGACCTCTGGCCCTGGCTCATCCCTTGCCTTGCCTGGGATTGCCAGTGACTGTGTTATCAGTACATGGTGCTGCCCATCCTATGAGTCTGCCTACCTTGAAGAGGGCTGCACCCAGACTCTCCTCTGAGAAGAGGTTTAGAGAGCAAGGGAGTCCTTTCTGCATCTCATGACTCAATGGCAGGGGTTCTTTAATGGATTTTGTCTGGGTCTTCCACTCTCACAGATGAAACTCTCCTCTCCTTCCTTTTTTTTTCACTTTTCTCATCCCTTTTATGTGCAGCACTAGAAGGAATGTTTTGGTATGCTAAATTGATTTGACCATTTTTGTGTGTTAAGTATGTATTTCAAAAAAGATGCATCCTCACAATAAAGGCAGCAGAACTGACAGTTAAATAAGAGCCAATTGTCCTAGAAAATATTTGCTTGACTCCTGAGTAAATTAATTCAATGAACATATTCACCAAATAAGGCAACAAATCTCAGAAACTCTGCAGTAATCTGAGCTAAGCTGGTGTTGCTGCCCAATGATCAACTGTTTTTCCTGCCTGAAGTATCCACTACATCCTATAGACTAAAGTCTTCAGCATCAAAATTGTTTCCAGCACAAATCAAAACACAACCCCATACTAGCTACTATGAATGAAATTAGCTCTATTTCAGCCCAAACCAGCACAGCTACTTATGTAAAATGTTTTTAATGTCTCTATCAAGCTACTTGGTTTTGCAGTTAAGGTAGGTTGACAAGTCTTCTGATACTCCTCTACTCAAATATGAAACATTCTGATGCTAAAAACATACTGCAGGCTGTTTTGGCACTCCATTTAGGAGAAGAAAACACAAAGGCCCTTATTCTCATTTATTGCTATCTCTTTGAAACTCTCCTGGCATTTTACAGGCAATAGAGAAAGCAATGAACCTTATTTTCTGACAGATCTGCAGTTTTAGGTGTTTTGTTTGTTTTAAAAAAAGGTTTGTCCTTTGCAAAAGAAATTACAATCATACATCTTTTCTACTCTTTGACTATGGATTCCAACATACACTATGAAGAATTGAGATGTGGTTGCAGCTTGCAAGTTACAAAAATTTTTCTTTTCATTTAAACCTTCATTTTTATATGTAACTCCTTGATGAAACTCAGGAACTATTGGTCAATCAGTAGATATATCATATCAAGGAGAAGACATTTTAGGAAATGGTATACAATAACAAAGACACAGGTTGCAATAGTTCCAGAAGATTTGGATCAGAAGAAAATGCTGTTCTTCAAGCAAGTCTAAAAATAGTCTAAGCTTAACAGATGTCCTCCAAGAATTGTGGATATTTAAAACTCCTTTAGAAATCTAGGGGCTTTTTCCATCAGGGAACTGGTTAATTTACAGAGTAAAAGGCTCTCAATTTACTCAATATCTGATAATTGTATCTCATTGCTTCATAGGTTTGTATCCCATTTTAAATGTACAATATGATCAATGAATTTTCTTTTAAAATTATTTGATGCATTGATAAAAAAATTGAAAAACTCTCCCTCAAAACTGGATAAAAATATATAGGTTTAAAGAGAGAGAGTATCAGAAGAGAGTGTGAGGTGATAAAGTGTACAGGCACTGTCTGGTTGTAGATGCTGTTTTTAATAGCACCCTCAACTATTAAATTCTGGCAACCAAACATTCTGCCTGTAAGTCAATTGTGATCTTTAACATGAACAAATATAAATAGGACAAGGCCTAAGTTCAAAAGTAGATCAGTACTATTTACCTGGAGCTGGCAGAAAATGGCATCATAAATCTTATACTTCAGTTGACTTAGCACGATGCCTTTTTTGTGCTGAAATGTTATGAGCTTTGTGAGCTACTTGGATTTTAAGGTATTTGTACGTAAGCTTTGTTTCCCTGCTTTTGTTTTGTCCTCAGAAAAAGTTTTATTGTGTGTGTATGTCTCCATATGAACTAAGTCAGGCAGAAAGTACAAATCAATGGCTTTGAAACAGCAGCATTCTCTCCTGAAAACAACAGGACTTGGCAACATATAAGTCTCTAAAGACACACAGTCATTTTCAAGCATTGCACAGAATTCTTTAATGATTGTTTGCTGCAGTTGTACACTTGATATGATGGCTCAAAACAATGATTTGGTGAATGGAAGAGTAGACTCACTAAATAAACTGGTAATGTTAGAAAATTTTAAGGTTTTAGGTAGAATATCTAGAACTGACTTTAGAGTTATTTCACATGGTTCCTAGTACCTGTAGGATATTAAAGAAATTAAAACAGAGTAATTAATAAACTAGATTGTGAATTTTAAAAAATAAACACACAGAATGGTTGGTATTCTAGACATTACGAAATCACTGTAGACTATCCTAACACAAAAATTCCCCCAAACCTTTCAAACTTGGGGTGCATTGTGGGTTATTCCAGAACAACCAGTGAGATTTTACCTTCTCAATAAATTAAAACATTATTAGAGCTGCACTAATTATCTGTATGCTTTCCATTGCATAGTAAGAGATTCTACTCTTTAAAGCAAAATGGCAAAAAGGACACTTTGCTGTGTCAGGATAATAAAGTCTTCATTAAATTCTAGTCTTTTTTTTTTTAATGGGGGAAGCTATAGCAATTTTTGCTAATGTTAATTGGCAGTGGAGAGACTTAAAATAAGTATATACCCTAAGGACATGCATTGAAGAACAAGCTCATGCATTTTTTACCCTAGAGGTGGTGTTAGGTTTGTGGGTCACTGATTCAGCAAGAGTGAGATAGAAACAGGTAACCTGAACACAGACTCCTTCAGGTAGCGAGAGAGGTTAAAGGGGACCTGGTTAACCTTTACAACACTAACTATTACATACAAATTGCTTTAATAAACTGCTTCCTGAAGCTGATGCCATTCAATGCCTCTGCCATATCAGGGCACTCTCCTTCCCTAAAAAGCTGGAATTTTAGTCTCTAGCAATGGACGAGACTTTTTTGTTTTGTTTTCTGTCCAAAAGCTGGTTTAAAAGGCTAACAAGAGGGAACAACTGCTACATTGCTGCCAAGAATATTAATTGACTATTTATGGTTGAAGTGAGCACTGGGGCCTTCATGTCCCGGGCATGCTTCCCACAGGTCTCTTCTGTTTCTGAGAGCAAGAGCATGGTTTTACTCACAAGTATCTTGAAGACATCTATAGACTCCAATGAGAATAAAATTAAAAGCTTTTCTTTTTGCCACTTTTTAAGTTAAGTTTTCATTCCACTTGGGAAATTGGCATTTCTTCCCTTGTCCATTAACTTCTTTAGGTTTCTAAAAAGCTGCTGGTGAAAATATGACCACAAGCTCTCCCCTGTTCCCTTATGGCCTCACATGACATGTGAGAAAGTATGTGGATGGTCTTGTGAGATATTCCTTCCTAAATAACTCAGCTTTGGGGCCATCTAGGCAATAAATAAAATTCAAATATATCTATAGATATTTTAGGTTTTTAGAGCCTCTAAATGAGGATTCATAACTATCTAGATGATGATTTTTAAGAAAAACTGACTATTTATTCAGTATGATCTTCATTTGTTTAGAGGAGAAGGATGGCTGGAAAATGAGGGAAGTGAAATCACAGCATCATAGAACCACAGAATATTCCAAGACGGAAAGAACCCACAAGGATCATCAAACTTCATGGAACTGCACAGGACCAGCCCTGAGTCACACTATGTGCCTGAGAGTATAGTCCAAATGCTTCTTGAACTCTTTCAGGCTTGGTGCTGTGATCGCTCCCCTGGGGAGCCTGTTCTAGTGCCCAGCCACCCTATGGATGAAGAACCTTTTTCTAATATCCAACCTAAACCTTCCCTGAAACAACTTTAGGCCCTCCTGGCTGCCAGGGCACTGCTGACTCATATTCAGCTTGCCATTGACCAGGACCCCCAGGTTCCTTTCCATGGCATTGCTTTCCATCATCTCATTCCCTGGTCTGTATGAACATCTGGGGTTGTCCCATTGCAGGTGCAGAATCTGGAACTTTCCCTTGTTGAACTTCATATGGTTAGTGATTGCCCTCTAACTTGTTCAGTTCTCTCTGCAGGACCTCCCTGCCTTTGAGGGAGTCAACAGCTCCTCCTAGTTTACCATCAGCAGCAAACTTGCTTAGTATCCATTCAAGTCCTCCATCCAAATAATTTATGAATCTTGCTGTCTTTTTCTGATCTTGACATCATAATACTAGGGTTGCTAACCTAACTTACCTCTACTATAGTAGAAAACAGTGGGTCCTGTAGCATCTTGGAAGTTTTCACCTCAGCAATATTGCAGATATTTCTGATGAATTGCTAGAACTGAAGACTATGAAGTCCCTTGAATACATTCATAAGCAAATTAGTTATTGACAGAACTTATACTGGAACACTGATTAGAAAAAAACAAAACATAACATTTTGCTGATTATGAAGAATTCAAGCAATAGGTTTGGATAACTAAAAGATAACAGGGTAAAAAATGAATTATTTAAATAGTTCATTCTTGTAGTTGAAAAACATTGTTTTTCATTCATGTGGAAGTAAAATTACTTTGATGAGCACAAGTATCCCTAGGAAACCTAATTAAGCAATCTAGTCTCATTTTCTCCATTTACATAATTTAAAATACGTCCTTTGACCATTTTTTCTCACTGTCTTAGTGATTTCTTTTAGCATTAGTCTATAAATAATTTTATATGAAGTAAACCAGTCTCAACATATTATGCAAACAACTCAGTATCTCTTACAGCTCAGCTGGTAGCTGCTGTAAGGAAGAAAAAGGCTTCAGAGATGAGAAAGAAGTTTTGCACTGGCTCTCCAATATCCCATTATAGTAGGAGTAACAACTAGGTTAAGTGGAAGGGGAGATCAGCTCCATATTTCTGGTTTGGCATGGGGTCTGTTGCATTAAAAGTTAACCATGCAGACTTAAAGTTTTACTTCTGCTGGAAATGAACAGGGAGGGAAAAAAATTAAAAAGTTTCATTAACCATTAGCTTTTAAATGAGCTAAAGGAACAAAGTTTGGAATGAATCTGAACTGGTCTTTTTTATTCTTTCATTCTTTTTGGGTCTTTCTGAAAATTTTCTAAACCAACCTAACTTATATTGCCAGCAGTCATCATTTTCCTTTCTAGAGGGGGAAAATATTATTTTCTTCTATTAAATTAACGTTCATAACATCTAGTATTGTAGGTCAATTTTATTTAAATATTTATATAGTTTCAACTTGTTTTATCATAGGAAACCTCAAAGTACTGTCTTTTGTATTTGGAATAGAAAGTGGTGAATATTATTGTCTTTCTCTGTTTCTCCAAGAGTGAATTCCATTAACTTATTCTAATCTCCAAAAATGTGAAGACTTACCTCCTTTCTCATGAAGTTAGATAGTTAAATTCTGAAGGTCAGAGTAACTCTGGCCCTGCTCAGTCAATGACTGGAAAACACTAGATGAAACATTAAATGTGACTCAGTGTTCTTTATATAAGGAGCAATTGCCAAGAGCAGAACTGTGGGTGTAGGTACTTATTGTGTTCAGGCTTCAGTAAGCTTCATCATGATAATTAATTCATGAGATAAAGAAGGTGTACATGATTAAGGTCATTTCATCACCAAACAAAAAGCGAGAAGTTGTCTCTTAGTCCTGGTGTTTGTGTCTAGGTTGCTATTTTTAAGCCCAAGTTCACAGGGGAGTCTAGAAACCAAAGGCTCTTTTGATGATTTGTGCAACATGTCTTCAAATGAAGAAGCAAATATGATGGAAAGCTCCCTGGGGGGGTTTATTCTGCCTGCAGGCATAACCTCTTTCTTCCTTGGACTTAGTTTCAATTAACTCCTCGTCAGCTCTGTGCTGAGCTCAGCAAGGCACCAGAGCAGTCAGCAGTCTTCCTAAGTTGTGACAAATAAACATATTTGAATATAATCTGAATAATGTACCACAGCCCTAGCCTTTCTTCCATATTGGGTTGTTAACCATGGGTATGATAATTCAGCATTACTCTGCATTTTTGTATCGTTATTTATGCTCCCACACAGTGCCTGCAAAAAGATACCTTCAATAATCTGATCATATTTTTCATCCCTTTTTTCAGTGGCAGTGAATGGATTTCTAGATATTTGGTTTCTATGATTTATGGTCTACATTATTTTACTTTCTACTTTTCTTTAGGCTTTCTAAGTAACATCTAAATCAGTGTATCCCCAAGGCATGTAAATCACTTATTACCAGCAGAGTCAGCGCAACTACATCTATATTTATTCTTGTAAAAGAGTTTGACCCAGGTGACTAATTTATATGCAACCATAAAAAAATGTTTATCCAGAACAAGGTACATGATAGAATGCATTTGAAAGCTGTCTGGAGCTGGCTGACAAAAGGGACATCTTTAAATGTTACCTCTAGCCATGATTTGATATTAAAACATATTTTATGTACTATCACTTGAAAGCCAGCTTCTGTTCTACTTTCATAGGCTTGTTTTCCATGTCAGAAATTGTGATAAAAGACACTTCCTAACTTGAAGCCTTCTAAAAAAAAAATAGGCATCTCATCCAAAAACATGATAAGGAGACAAACTTTTTAAAAACAAGCCCCAGACTAGTTCAGAATGCCTTGGGGTATCTGGGCAATCTGAACTTATTCTAGTTGATTAATGGAATGGGAACCTAGGCAAGTATTCATGGTATAGGAATGATATCTGCTTCAGAAATTACTTCAGAAATCCTTTTATGGACACATCGTTTTCCTACAGAAAATGTCCATTCAGAAATTTTGCATGAATCTGCCACAAGTCTAGGAGAAATACTTATGAAACTCCTCGGTATATGTAGGTTTATCTTCCATTGGTTAACACCTGGGAAGGTCCTAAGGAACCTAAGTGATATCCAGTTTCTGCTTACATATCAAGCAGGATGCAGGGAAGCTACTGGCAGAGACATATCATATAGAAGATAGCTCTTAGATAGCTCTTCTCAGGAAAATCAGAGTGGAAGATGGGAATAACATCTATCCATCCAACAACACATCATTTTAGTAAGTAGTCTAAGATACCACTTCCCTCCAAACAAGAAGTTTTCACTATACTCACTGTACAAATAAATATGAACCTAGTATTATAATGATGCCAATAATTTCCAAGTGTGTTTGCTACTGCTGTAAAGGTTGAGGTCTTTTCTCCCTTTTAGGTATTACAGAAAGAATATAGAGTGAATTTTTTACTGGTGGTGTGGCTTAAGCCCAGCTGGAAAGTAAGCACCATGCAGCCAGTCACTCAACTTCCCTCTCTTCCCTCCTGCCCTTGTGGAATGGAGTGGAGAATCAAAAGTAAAACTTGTAGGCTGAGATACAAACAGTTTAATAGTTGAAAGCAAAGTAAAATACAACAATAATGGTGAAGTATAACAGTAATTATCATAGAAAGGAAACCAAAAAAACCCCAAACAAACAACAAATTATGTACAATTGCTCACCATCCACTGACCGATACCACATTGCCCTTCCTGAACCCAGACTGGACCCCCTTCGAGGTATCTCCCCCACTTTATCTAAGGGGTACGATGTTCTATGGTGTAGAATATCCCTTTGGCCAGTTTGGGTCACCTGTCCCAGCTATGCTTCCTCGCAGTTTCTTTTGTGTATTTTCTCACTGGCAGTGTGCAAGACACACAAAAAAAGTCCATGACTTAGGATAAATATAACTTAGCAAAAATCAAAACCTCAGTATGTTATCAATATTATTTTCATTTTGAATCTAAAACACAGCACTGTGCCAACTACTGAGAAGAAATTAACTCTTTCCCNATGCCAATAATTTCCAAGTGTGTTTGCTACTGCTGTAAAGGTTGAGGTCTTTTCTCCCTTTTAGGTATTACAGAAAGAATATAGAGTGAATTTTTTACTGGTGGTGTGGCTTAAGCCCAGCTGGAAAGTAAGCACCATGCAGCCAGTCACTCAACTTCCCTCTCTTCCCTCCTGCCCTTGTGGAATGGAGTGGAGAATCAAAAGTAAAACTTGTAGGCTGAGATACAAACAGTTTAATAGTTGAAAGCAAAGTAAAATACAACAATAATGGTGAAGTATAACAGTAATTATCATAGAAAGGAAACCAAAAAAACCCCAAACAAACAACAAATTATGTACAATTGCTCACCATCCACTGACCGATACCACATTGCCCTTCCTGAACCCAGACTGGACCCCCTTCGAGGTATCTCCCCCACTTTATCTAAGGGGTACGATGTTCTATGGTGTAGAATATCCCTTTGGCCAGTTTGGGTCACCTGTCCCAGCTATGCTTCCTCGCAGTTTCTTTTGTGTATTTTCTCACTGGCAGTGTGCAAGACACACAAAAAAAGTCCATGACTTAGGATAAATATAACTTAGCAAAAATCAAAACCTCAGTATGTTATCAATATTATTTTCATTTTGAATCTAAAACACAGCACTGTGCCAACTACTGAGAAGAAATTAACTCTTTCCCAGCCAGGACAACTGGCTTTTCTCTATTGCAGTGAGGACATTGCATGATGAAACATGACCTAAGATAACGTCACAAGTTTATTAGTATTAGTATTAGTATTATTAGTAGTATATTATTATTACTATTATTATTACTATTACTATTTTTACAATTCTCATAAGCAAGGCAGAAAATAGATTATATTGGCTAAGAGCACAAATGGCATCTACTAAAATCAGTCAATATTGCTATCCAAGAGGCTGAGCAGAATCTATTGCAGGACTATGAATATACTTTCTTTTCTAAGCCTGGTAGTGTTCAGTATTTTCATTAATAACAGAATAGTGAAATAAAATTATGAGAAAATGCTAAAATTACATTGGTCAGGAAGGCAACTCGGGCCCTTTGGAAGAGAGCCTCAAATTTAAAAATTATCTCTGCAGTTTGCCATGATTATCAGTTGTAAAGTCATAATACTAATGCTAATACCAAACAGACAGTACTTGCTAGGTAGACAAGAAAAGGAGAGCAAGATTGCACTAAGAGGTAGCTAAAAAGTACTAATAGCAATGGAAAAGGCTTTGCTCAGTATAATACATTGATTTCTCAACAGCACTTAGGAAAAGTCAGAATGAAAAGTACACCATCAAAATCACTAAAAAAAAATAGAACATTTGACTGTCAAGACAACTTAAAGGAATGTGCCTCTGACTGGAAGAGACTATGACTGAATTTTCCAATATAAAATATTGCTATTAAAGACCATGATCAAATGTTCATCTTGTCCCATGAGTGTAATATTAAGTATTCAGCTTAATTTACAGCAAAGAAAATTTTTGATAGATCAGGAAAATGTGCTTCTAATATAAGACTAACCAGAGTAGGCTGTTTAGTGCTGTTTAATTGGCTGCAAAACAGTATAATTTCGAGATTTAAAAGAAGTCACACAAGTTTTTGTCAGGCACAGCCTGGCTATATGTGAATTGTCTCAAAACAAAGAGAGAAATCATCTTTTGAGTGGAGAGCTTTTTATTATGGGGTGGGTTTTTTGCTTCCCCTCCTCCCCCCATTTCTAATAATTTCTGCTGAGGAATTTTTGTACTTAACAGATAAAATTTAGTTTTCTGCTTAATGCTGTTTTTCCACAAGCCCATGATAATTTTTCATGTTCAAAACATTGCATCCAGTTTATCAAACAATCTGGGAGCTATTAGGCTCATAGAATATTTTCTCTGTCTTGCTTAGTTAATCTTGACACAGCAGTAATAATGAAGTCAATATGTTAAACCAGGTTTCTGCTAGATCAGCTACATGTAATTACTAATACACAGAAAGATTCTAAATACAATTATTAAAATAAATCATACAGATCACAAAGATAAATTGTAGAAATGCAGTAAAAAATACTAGTTACTAGTATATTAGACTCATTAATTAGAACCCTCATGTAAAGCTTTAGAAAAATATTCTGAAACCTCATCAAAACTACAGAACAATAGATGACAATGTTGGAAATAATACCTGAGGAGGAATTATATAGTCAGAATATAATGTAGCCAGATGGGTATCAACAAAATCTGAAGGACATATCCAAGAATGAAACAAAGAAGCTTTAGAACTACATGCAATTCTTACTTAAACCATGGGTCATGATAAAGCTATTTGAAACACAGAAAGAAAAGCAGACAAAGAAGAAACTATGAGTCTTCAATAATGGAAGGACCAGCTTCAGAAAAAAAAGATCCCCTCACAGAGTTTCTCACAAGTGCAAGGATTGATCCAAAGACAATGACATAGAAAGATCCCCCTGAGATAAATCATAAGAACAGATCTTTGTGATTACAGGAAAAAAGCATGTTATATCCACCTGTAAATCTTGAACTGAATATAAATTGAGAACTAAAACTGCCTATAAGCTTAATCATATAATAATTCATCTGATCTTGCTAGCTAAGAAGAAGAGCTATTATTATTTTGTCCAAGAAAATGTTAGTACTGCCTCTTTTTGTTTCTACGTATTAAAGAAAAAAATTTAGCTACTTTACTAATACTTACAATTTCTATTGAGACCACAATGTTGTTTTAGCTAGATTCCAATGTCTTTGTAATATAAAGGTAATGAAAAGTTTTGCAATATACTCTTCTGACATATATAGGGCTGGGTTTTTTTCCAGAAGAAGTATACTACAATTCCTGTTGGTATTATTAATTGCATAAAGCTAGGCTGATGAATGAGAAGACAGGTGGAATGAATGTCAAAAGTTAAAAAATGAAATAATCACAATTTCATGGAAAACAATAAAAAAATTGCAAAATCTGAGTAGGAAATAGCTCTCATGAAAATACCGTACTAGTGATGTTAGAATCATCTCATATTTATAACTAAGTTATTTCAGATAGGAATGAGTACTCAGAAAGGAAGTCTAGTCAATGTAATAAAGAGAAAATACTGAGGTACTATTGCTAAATATGGGTGTTATGGAAGACAGTGTTACAAAAACTTCTAGGTAAAAAACTGGAAAAAAAAATTAAAAGTACATACTATCTCAAAAGTCAGCACACAAAACCAGAGAAAATAACTGAAACCATTCAGCTGTACATTGCAAAGACTGAATTCTGTGTCAATTCTCCTTTCTCCTCTTGCCAAAATCTCATGAGGAGTATTGTATTGAATATATTCAAAAATGATGGAGATAGTCTGCAGTTAAGGCATCTTGATTGATCTGGATATTCTAAGAGCTGACTTCTGTTGAACGTTCAGAGGAGCTGTAGAGTGGAATTCTGTGAGACTGAAAAATTCCTTAAACATGCTATTATTTAAAAAATACTGTTATTTCTTTCATTCAGGAACAGAAAAGTCTATATTTGGAAATCCAAGATGTCAATAAATTTGTCAGAATGATTACATCATGTTGGACAGCACTGAGAACACCAGCATTTAGTGAAGCTAGTGAAAAACTGGAAATAAGACACATCCATCTATTTTGAGAGTTGTTTTTGATGTGTGCATGCTGACAAAATGCTTAAATTTCATATTTTTTATTAAAAAATCATTAAAAAACCCCACTGAACTGATTTACTTAACTAAGTTTTCTTGAAACTACGTCTCTGTAACATATTCTTCTCAGACAGAAAACCACTTGTTTAGATTTCTGTTCTAACATAGATTCAGCTTTACTTTTATTATGCTACAACTGTTACATTTTAAGGAACTGTACCTATTTTTCAAGATCCATCAACATTGAGTATATTTTTACACCAGAAGAGTGCTCAGTACTTTTTAGTTGAGCAACAAGAAATCCTAATTGTTTTCGAATTTTGAAAAAATCATTTTCTGCAAAAGGATTTGTAATTTCCCCCATCACATTTAAACAAATCTTATAAAAATATGCATGGGCATCAGCAAAGGAGTACAGCATTTCATCTGTACAAGATGAATTCATAGACTCATGGAATGGTTTGGGTTGGAAAGGACCTTAAAGATTATCCAGTTCCAACCACCCTGTTGTGAGCAGGGACACCTTCCACTAGACCAGGTTGTTCAGAGCTCCATCCAACCTGGCCATAAGCACTTCCAGGGGTGGAATATTCACAGCTTCTCTGGGCAACCTGTTCCAGTGCCCCACCACCCTCCCAGTAAAGAATTTCTTCCTCGTATCTAATCTAAACCTACATATAAATCGGTTCCATTGTTGCTTGTTCCTGTAGGTGTTTTCTACAAATAAAAACTGTAATCCTTTTATTTTCTCAATCTTTTGATTTTATCATTTCACATCACTGAAATTAAAGATGTAAATGAAAGGTTTTAGCCACAGGAGAGAAGATGAAGCCAGCAAAACATGGACTTGGACCTTGAGGGAAAGAATCAGAAAGTTTCCTCTTTATCCTTCTATAGACCTTACATGTTCAAAATGCTGTGTGAGCATTCATTAGTGAATTAGTAATTAGTCTCCTTTCATCCCCTCATGCTAATTACTGAGAGAAGCAAAATGTTGGTAACACTAATGTGCATATACACTGCACAATGTAGTACTCTGTCACATATTAATTAGTATGAGAGTAGGAGAGAAAAGTGTTTTAGGAAATATTCCAGGAATACAAAAGGAGCAGGAAGGGAAACTCCTGTTACAAAATACTTGAAGGTAAGAAGATTTAAAAACAACAACAACAACAAAACAAAACAAAAAATAGAAACAACAAAAAACCCTAAAGAAAATATTTGTAATGGTCATAATGAAAGGGGAAGTATTTTTTTAATGATGAATCTTCTTTCCTTCTCATTTAACTTGTTGCCTATATTCAGACAAAGGAGTAACTGTCTGAACATCAATTAAATATTATTAGTAAGTCATCTTTCATTATAACCCTGTTTGTTCCCCATAGTGAGCTTGTAAATCACACAAGTTGAGCACTGTGCCGTCCTCAGATGCCCTGCAGGGTGAAGACTGATTTCTCAAACATTTCTTGGAATCTCTCTCTTCCCCTAGGCATTCTCTAACTGGAATTTTAATGTGATTTTCCAATGGTTTGTTCTGTTTTAGGAGTCTGTGGCAACGTTTCCTTTTTGCTTTAATCAATTTTACCAATGATTTTCAATAAGAAATGCAAAACTACAAAATGGTTTTAAGAACATCTGTTCATTTGCATGGGGAAAAAATCTTATTTTGTCCATTATTTTTCATTCCACTGGTAACTGACAAGTGGAGAAAGTTGCATTGTCTTGTGGCAGAAGGGAGAGAAATAAGAACTACTTTTTCCCCACATATATATATAAAGCAAAAGTTATACCGTTGTTTAAAATTCTATCAGAGAATTTGTGTTGAAATACTTCAAAAGAAACAACCAAAGCCAAGAAATTATGACTGTTAAAAGATAATTTTCCCCAATATGAGCATTTTCATTAAATAAAAATATCAATTCCTGTATGTCAGTCTTACACCCTTCAAAGCCTCATGTGAAAAGTGCAGTTAAATTTTTCAAAGAATATGAATGCTTAGTCCAGTAAGAAGTGATTTTTCTCCCATTACCACTTTGAGGTTTGAAATCTTTATGGTATGGGATACTGCTTAAAAATGTAACTCACATCTGGCTTCCGAAGTTTTTAGGCACATGAAGAAAGACAGAATATCCTATGAAAAGTCAAGGTTGATGAAGAGAAGAATGCAGCCATGTGAAAAATCATATTACTACATATGATTTAAAAACATAGATAAGGACTTAACAAAATAGAATAATAATTTGATGTTTATTCACCCACAGATTCAAGGATATTCTTGAACATTGCAAACTAATTCAATGGACTAATATGGTTTGTATTAATTATGCACATTCCTTCTGAACTGATTTGTCAGAAAGCTTCTTCCCTGACAAACTATTTTTTCTTTCTTTCTTTGAGTCCATTTCAACCACCTTCTTGTCTTTGTTAGTAAAAGAGTTAATTTGATGGCAATTGCTCTGATATGTTTTTTTTTATAAGTACTTCATAATCTGACATTTAAGGGCTTCCTCATATCATAAATATTTTGAACAATCAAATCAACAGCAAGCACAGCTGAGTTCTCTGTAAAGTCCCAACACAGACTTTTTACATTGTATAAACAAACAATGAAAAGCAGATATCATTTATAAATTGTGTTGATCAATATCTCTATGCATGTCAAATAACTGAATTTTGAGTGAAGGTCTCTGTGTTCTACAATGAGTCTCTGAGCTATAGAGATAGCTAAGGTAATTTTCTAGGATTTTTATTCATTGTTAATTATCTGTCTTTCCCCAGAGAATCAAAAAAAACCATCTCCAATGTGGAAAAAATATCAGATTACATTGTGGAACAATATAATGAATTTAGATTTTAATACTCAGCTTTTAAGTTTAATTCAAAGCTCTAGCCTTACACATTTTGCTTCCTCTAATTAAAAACAAAAAAACAAAACAAAAAAAAACCTAAAAAAAGGATGCTATGCTTCTAGAATTGCAGGTGGCAAATATTGAATCATATTTGAATGAAGAAATAAAATCTTGATGACAAAAACAACAAAAAAGTCACTGCAATTATTTTTCACCATGTAAGTAATTGAAATTGTGAATACTTTGTGAATATATTTTGTTCTGAGATATTTAAAACTAATTATAACCTTCTAAATCTTAGTTTTTTAATTTGCAGCTTTCTGCCTGTGAAATGTACTGATATACTACACTGAGCCCCCCTACTACTGTAGCCAAGTCATGTTTTGAATGAAAGTGAAATTATTTATTTCCAACATTTCAGTCTCTTTGTCAACAGTGAAATTTAGAGCCTGGAAGGTAGCAAAAGAAACAAATAAAGGGAAATATTTAGAGAACATAATATTTGTTTACATGATAAATACTATTCTCTCTTGTATCTTATAGATGCTGCTAATATGGCAAATCTCCAAATAATTGTCTTACTTGAAAGTGTATGTTAAAATGTGTCAGCCATAAATCAAGTGAAACATTTGAGATTTCTTCATATGTTCAGAGAAGTATACAATGTAACTCTCTTGTGGAAAATGTTGTTCATTTGTTGGTTGTTGCTTCTTTTTTTTCTCTTTTGGTACTTCAAGAATGATATTTCAAAGCAATGAAATAATAAAAGAGATATATTTTATTTTCTGGAATCTTCAGGGTTGTTTATTTAAAAGTATATGTATGCTATGAGAATTTAGATACTATTTTAAGAAGACTCAAGAGACACATTTATGACTTCATATAACCATCAGTCTTACTGCCTGGAGTATTAAAACCTGGACATTTTTATACATTGAAGTTGATTTTACTTTCATTGTTTCCACATTAACTTTCTTGGACTACATCATGCATTCCATATGGACAATTCTACAAAATAGTAGCTTAAAGTAAATGCAAGGCATGAATAAACAGATATAACAGATGACATCTAAAACAAGCATCACCAAAAGAAATTGTCAGACATGGTAGATCTATAGGAAAATAATATCATAAAAAAATCTACAAATTTTTTATCACAAAGCCATTAAGATCTCGCATGCATCATCCTTGGGATTCCAGCATCTGGAATAAAGCCAGTGAAAAAACCCACAGACCCAGAAATCTTTAGGGTATTTTCCTTACTGGAGACACTAGCTAGCAGTGACTTTGCTGAGCATTGTGCCAGGTTTTCTTTGCTCTATTTATTAAGCTGGCGACACAGGCAATGCTAATTCTGGCATTGCAATTCCGTTTGCAGACAAAATTGGTTATTCCTGTCAGAAAAGCCAAGTTGAGAAAGTGGCAGCATACTGATCATCTCTCAATAACTTTCCATCCAAACTTTCTCAGGGAATGTGAGTGAGGAAGGGGACTTTCATCACAAAGCCAGTGAATGAACAGTCAAACCTTAAAAGAAAGTTTCATTCAGGTCAGTCATATCATTTCCTTCTAAGATGGGGGACTGGTAGGTTACTCCAGTGTGCTGGAGTAACTAAAAAACCATGGAAATGGAAAACTTCAAGTGATGGAAAGGATGCTTAAAAGAACAAGGAGACCAAGATCCTTATTGTTATTGAGTTTTTATGTTCTGTCACACTGCATGCAACTCTGCAGAGAACTAAGGCACTGCTCAAGATCCACTCAAGGTATCCTTGGCAGGGACAGTAGTTTATTTAGATGTGTAGAAAACATGCTAATAGAGGGATCCAGATGTCATCTAGTCCATTCCCTGGCCCAAAAGTAGGATACACTGAGAGGATGTAACAGGTGGAGCTGGTATAGGCAGTACAGGTCTGCAGCTGACCCACCATGTCAACATCTTCTGTGATATGAGGAGGCGGTAAAGGTCTAATCACAAAAAGGAAAAAAAAATCTTGCCATTCCTCCACTTTGTTCTTTATTGAGAAGTACAGTCACTCAGCAAATAGGTGAACATGACTGTCACCACAGTTCCTTGTTAGTTACATCTATGCTAGTAAATTAAATCTGGCAATGGCATGGTCTGAAGTAGAAGCATAAGAACATCTCTCCCATCCAGAGGTTAGCTTGCTTTTGGGCATGTCTGCGACTTGTGCCAAATAACCCCTACCTGACCCCAGCTCAAAATATAGTAAGTCAGAGACACTTCCCAATGTGCAAACAGCAAACCTGAGGAAAGATAGTCACACAGACATAAACTATGCTGCACCAGGACCACAGTGCAGGATGTGGCCAGGTTTTCTTGCACTAGTACAGTTATAGTCACTAAGAAAATGAGCCAAAAATCTAATTTGCCTTCAACTTTTCTAATCTTTGGTGGCCTGGGATCAATCTGTTCTTTTGGATCAGACTTCCATACTTTCTGTTGAAGAAGCAGGGACACATTCTTATTCATCTATAAGTGCATATTTCTGATGTGACAGAATTCAGCAGTCACAGGTTTTCAGTACTTAGGCTAGATAAAAAGGACGCTCAGGGCAGAACCTGAGGCTGAGTCCATATTTTTGGAATTCTATTCCACATGCACAGCATGTTACCCAGGGCAGTTCAATGCCAAGGTTACCTGTAATCTGGATGTAAGTATAAGGAGGTGTTTATTTCTTTTTCAAGAGAAAAGAATATCATGCATTATGATTAGTAGATTGTGCATTATGTATATCTGTGCAACAACTAGGTTTTTAAACCATTAATAACCATTTTGATTCTGTTCCAATCAGAAGACTTGAAAAATTTCTTTAAGTCTGCCAATGGCCCTCTAAATACTTCATAATATTGACTTCTTCCTACTCAATAACCATGTAAGACACCCCACAATCAAAATGCAATTATATAACATTCTAATGACAACTAAAGCAAGTGCTTGCATGGAAAATTAATATTAGGAGAGTAACATATTTTTTTCCATCTTCTAAATGCAATTTTGCTGCTGGAAATCTCAGAGGAAAGGTACCACTGTGAGATGGTGCAGCTCCTTGAGGTACACCAAGGGCTGCTCTTTGAAATGGAAGACTGGTATGTTAAGTGGCCACTAGGAGCCTAATTAACATTTTCACTCAGTACTGCTTTCTTAATCTGAGAGCCAAATCAGATTTGTATTCCAATGCATTGCTTCTAAAACAATAACTCAAACAGAAATATTGCTTGGCCAGCTTCCAATGAGCTATTAAATGGTAGTCACCTCCAAAAAGTCCAGATACAAATCCCTATCAATGCAGGAGGAATAAGTGTAAGCTGTGATCTGTGAATATATTACCTCTACCTATCTGCATTTTCTGTTCTCTCTTGCAGTCTGAGCCATTTTCAAACATCATGAAGCACTGCTGAAGAACAACAGACAGACGAAGATGCCTAGCAACTTTAATCTAAAAAAAAAATAAAATCACTATTTTTCAGTAATTTCAAAACATTAGTCATCACAGAAAACCTGTAACAGGAAACAACTAGACTCTATATGTGCTGATTTGGCAGTACTATGCCAGTTTGCACTGGTATCTATAAAATTACCTTTTGCAAACTAGGTTCAAAATTTGGGTGTGTGCTAGCCCTGATTACGAGTAGGCAAATATATGTTCCATATAACAAACTGCTGTCTGACTGTAGTAGTAGTTGTTGTTGTTGTTATTACCTGGTAGCTAGGCAGGTCAGAAACTCAACAAATTACTTTATCATTTAGGAACAGCTTTTGGATTTGCTGAGATCCCTAGAGGATTTTGAGTCTTCTAAACTAATCAAGGATGTATGATACATAAACACTGTTATGACATCCGTGAGAGATTAATTTTTCTCCCCACTAATGATCCTCTGGTCAGTCTAAGAACTGAGGAATGCTGTTGGATGAAAAAGCTATATTGCAATACATTGCCTGAAAGGAGTTATACCAGAGAATGAAATGATGAAGGCCCTTTTCTATGCATGGTCATACAACTGAAAAATTCTGTGTTTGCATATTGTGATAATTTGTTTTATAATATTATTTGGATTTGAATGAGTACTAAAACTATTTTTTTGTTCCATAAGTTTGTTAACTGCACAAAATTATACATTCCATAGAATATGTAAGGAAAATATGAAAATCTCAAGTTAATGTAAAAAAGCTCCACTGGCACAGATGAAATTGAAGGGGTTTATATCAACTGAGAATCTATCACAGAAATGAGATGTGGCTAATGGTTGTGAAGTGCAGTTCTTTTTGTAAATTGTGGAAGACAAAAATGCAGTATTTTTAGAAGCAATATTGTAAGAGACAACTTATGCATGCATGATATTAATGGCATAAGACATTAAGCTCTGAATGGTTGCTTTTCCTTGCTTGCATACCGATGCATTATTTTATATCTAACTAATATCTCAGATGGGTGTCTCTTCTTTTATGTCCTCTATTTATTTAAGATGTTTTCTCCTTTTTCTCTTTTGCACATTTTGTTTGTTTGCCTTGTTATTTTTAGGGTCTGCACATTTATTCTGGGAATAGGTTTTGTNAGTCTTTTGCTAGCATGTAATTCATTTCATCTAGTAGGGCTCTTATCACAGATGTACAGTGAACAACAGCTACTTTTGCCTTTTTTACAGGTGGGTTTGGTTTTGGTTTGCTTTCTTTTAAATCCCAATGGAGATAACCTGCACTAGATTCACACTTCTTTTATGACTTATGGGATAATGCAAAGCTGTTTAGTTCCTTACTGTTTAGTAAAATATATAGCTATTTATTCTTAAATTTTTTTTCCCTGTTTCGCAGTTTGTGATGTTAATATTCAGTCCATGATCACACATTACTTTATAGACAGTGTGTTCTATATCTCCAGTGAGAATTTATCTTTCATGGTTTTTGTAGTAGCAGTGAAGTTTTTAGTACTATTGTGCATTTGTTTTGTAGGCAAGAAATATTTCATTAAGTTGCATTTCTTTGTATTTCCTTTGAACTGAAATGTACTCGTAATTCCTACCAGTTACCATAACTGACACTTTGCCCTTAGGATAGTGATGCTTTTGCTTCCTTGAAACAAGCACACCCATATTATAAAGACATTTGTCATACATGCAAGGAAGCAATGACTCCTAGAGATCATACATTGGAACACATGGGATAAATTTTACAGGTAAGTGTAGTTATCTTAATCAGCAATTTTGACCTTTTTTTTTTTTTTAGAGACATATTTATGGCTAAAACCTTACACTAAAACTGGAGCTATTGACAAGATTTAGAAAGTAGGTTTCTTTGGAAAATTAAATGAGCCTAAGTCACTCTCTTTTATTTCAGTCATGGCTACAATATGCAAGATAACCTTTTTGTTCCACTTTCAACTCCCACACTTCACTCAATTTTTCTTCTTAAATTGGATTAGAATCTCTTGAGTGGAATCAATTACCTTGATTCCTTTAAAATCTCTGTCAGAGAAAGAAGGTCTCTGAAGCAGAGTGGGAGCAAAAATTTTCAGGATTATTTGTCCTTTGTTGTAAAATCTGCCAATCACTTTCCAGGGAGGAAGTGAAAATAAGAGGAGGGAAACACAAAAAACCTGCCAGAAAAAAACCATACACTTCTGTTTGTATTTCATGTTTTTAACTTTATTACTATAAGTCTAAAACTATAACTATTTTAAATTTGTGTAATTTGCAATCTTTTAGTCCTTTCACTTTGTCTGCACAGATCTTTGTGAGGTAGACTCACAAGGACATTTTCCTCAGCTAACTGTTGTGTAATAAGTCACAACAGCACCACAGCGGATACATGAAGATTGTAAACAACTCTATGTCTGAACTTTCAGTCACAGACATAACTGAAATCACAGACATACAGGGAAACGAAGTTTGTACACTATAATCTAAAGTTTTGTCCACTGATTCTAATTGAACTTGCAAGTAAGTCTGCATGAATTGCATACAGAAGGATCAAGAGGGAGACATGTAGAAGGGAAAGCAAATGTATAATGCATATGCGGCAGTTCAATGAACAAAAGGGATCTGATGAATACTTTATAAGCCTAATTTATAAGTATGCCCTGACTCCCTCAGTGTGCATTGTTTGAATTAAAAGTTTATGCACCCTGTATGGCATTCTCAGATTGTATCAACACCTCAGAGTGCTTTCTCTCATTTCTAGCAATGGAATGCGCTTCTTGTACTCATTTTACAGAATAAAATGAGCCCTGGTGCTAAGATACACATAGAGGATATTGCTGTGAACTTTCAAAGTGTGTTGCCTCATTTGCTTCAATTCTTCTAATTGCTTAAAAATCTAACATGTACGGGAAATTTTGTCACCTTAGTTATGATGCTACTGCTAATCACTTGATGAACAAGTCGAAGATCTCACACAGTCAATGTAGGCCAAGACAGAGCAGCTCAATAAAAAGGACTACATTAGTGAATGTATAATTTAAACTTCTGCCTTCTCAAATCATTGTTCCTCCAAAGTAAAGAGAAGGACAAAAATCACAGAATCAAAGAATATGCTGAGTTGGAAGGGACCCACAAGCATCATCAAGTCCAACCCTTAACCCCACACATGACTACCCTGACGAGTAACACCATGTGCCTGAGAGTATCATCCAAATGCTTCTCGAACTCTGTCAGGCTTGATGTTGTGACCACTTCCCTGGGGAGCATGTTCCAGTGCCCAACCACCCTCTGGATGAAGAACTTTTCTTCTATTATCAAATCTAAACCTTCCCTGACACAACTTGAGGCCATTCCCTCAGGTCCTGTCACTGGTCACCACAGTTCCTGCCCCTTCTCTTCCCCTCACAAGGAAGTTATCAATTGCAATGATGAGTTGCTCTTTCTAAGAACTTCCAGGATGGACATCTGTCTTTATGGAAGAGTAATACTTCCAAAAGCTTAGCTTAAAAATACCTTGCTTAGGAATGGCATGTTCTAAACTCAGAGCAAGCCTACCTCCTCATTCAATGAAAAAAGCCTAAATAGTGCCTGGAAACTTGTAGGTGGAAAGCCTTTAGCAGGCATGATATTAAGTGAAATACATTAATTTTCAGGTCAGAAAGAATTACCTATGTATTGAGAAGGATTTTCATGTTCTCAAAGTGCTTCATTAACTATTGACTTCACAAATGCACAAAATGGACCAAGTTAAGGAAAAAAAATATTACGGGCAAGTCTATGGACCTGCACATTTGTCCTATGCATGACTTTAGCTCCAGACACGTGGTGAAAGAAAAAAGACTGTGAAAGCTACAGACTATCTCTAAAATTAAGTAGTGTGTACACAAAACTTGATGGACTTGATGCTCCTTGTGTGTCATTTCCAACTCCACATATTCTGTGATTCTGTGAAAAGCACACAATCTACTTAGTTTCTCTAACAAGACATCCTGCCACCAAAAACTACCATCAAAAGTCATCCCTTTCATGCATTGAAGAATATTTTCCCAGATCTTTTCCAACTGTAATATACTATTATAATGTCTGTATATATTTTTTACTTCCCTATACTTAGGCGTATTGAAAAACTAATTTAGTTTAGCTTCCAGCCAAGTTACTTTTTAAAGTTTTTATGCCTTAGCTATTTTTTTTTTGCTGTAAAATCTACATCTTCAACCAAGTTTGGCTATATAGTCCCTTTTTTAAGAAAACACTGAAGAATTAAATGCTTTATGGGCATGACATTATAAACTCATGCTCATATATTAAATATAAAATACATTTGATTATGAATCTGTATTATTTCAGTGATATAACTCAGCATTAACACTGACCTTTTTTCTCTTGGCTTTTAAAAAAATGAACAGTATTACAATAAACAAGAGTGGATTTATTTAGGAAATGTGACATTGGAGCTGATATAATTACTTTAGTCACTGAAGCACTGTCTAACTAGTAGAGACTTAACTGAAGATTTAGGTAAATCAGATGTATCCTTAAGTAGCAAGGGTGAACCTAGTAGTGTTGTCAGTAGAATACTCTAAGAGTTTAAGCAAAATAATGTCTGTAGGTAAAGAGAGTAACAAAGAAGAGGTATAGGTATTTGCTGTCAAATAAACACTGTAATTATGAGTATTAAAAACCTCCAAAGAAAGATATTTGACAGTAGTCTGGCCACTTCTTCTATAGCACAGAAAATGAAATAAACACAGAACAGTAAGCTGATAAAGATCCTACAGAGCAAAGGTCCTGGGTCCTCATGCCTGTGCAGATTAATTTATGTGATTCCCAACACACAGCTCCAGATCTCAGATCTCTCACCTTAGGGATCTGCAAACAACAAAGATCCTGTAACTGTTTTGGATTTTTGAATATTCAAACTGCAAATTCAAGCACCTGAAAAATTAGATTTTAAAAGATCCACTAGAGAAGGTTACACTTTATGTTTCTACTGGTGAGGCCAGGAGGAATGTTTTCTGTTTCATCAAAATGAGGAGAAAAATCCCTCAGCCGAATATTTTTGAGTCCATAGCCCTTCGGAGGAGAATGACATTTTCTATGGAAATCTGTGCTACGCTATTAGATTAAAATACATGAGGCAGGTACGTATTCAAGGACATAATATATTCATGATGGAATAAAAGAGAAATGTCACTGTAGCACAAAGAGGTTAGTAGAGGTTATTCTCTTAAAATCTTTCAGATCTGGGGGAGGTGGGGAGGGAGGCATCTTTTATATCGAAAGGTCATTTTGGTCTAGCAGTCTAGAGCTATTCAGCTAGACAATCTGTTTTGCCCTCTACGTTTATTCCATTCTTTCAAGTCAATGTCTTTAGTATTCAAAACCAGCTGGAAGTAAATGTTTATTTGGAATATCAAATATTTTTTTCCTTCCTTACTTAAAAAATACACACAAAATTATGCAAAAATACATACATTATGAAAACATACATGTATATAAGGCATGCATATATACATAGAATCTCTTAGGTTGGAAAAGACCCTTAAGATTTTTGAGTTAAGCAACACTGCCAAGTCCACCACTAAATCATAGCCCTAAGTGCCATATGTATGTCTTTGAAATACCCCCAGGGATGGTGACTCCACCATTGCTGCAGGCAGCCTATTTTGCTGCTTGACAACTCATTCAGTGAAGAGTTTTTCCTGGTATACAATCTAGAGCTCCCTTGGTGCAACTTAACACTGTTTCCTTTTGTTCTATTGCTTATTACCTGGGAGAAGAGACTGACACCCAGCTCAATATGACCTCCTTTCAGGTAGTTGTAGAGAGTGATAAGGTCTCCCCTGAGCCTTCTTTTCTCCAGGCTAAACACCTCCAGCTCCCTCAGGTGCTCCTCATAAGACTTGTGGTCCAGACCCTTCCCCAACTCTGTTGCCCCTTCTCTGGACACACTTCAGAGCCTCAATGTCTTTCTTTTAGCAAGGGGCCCCAAAACTGAACTCAGGATCTGAGGTGTAGCCTCACCAATGCTAAGTACAGAGGGGTGATCACTGTCCTGGTCCTGCTGGCCACACTATTCCTCACACAGGCCAGGATGCCATTGGTCTTCTTGGCTACCTAGACACACTGCTGGCTTATGTTCAGCTGTCAACCAGCAAGCTTTCCAGACACTCTTCCCTAAGCCTGAAGCATTGCATGTGGTCATTGTGACTTAAGGGTGAGACCTAGTACTCGGTCTTGTTGAGCTTTATAGAACTGGTCTCAGTCCATCAAGGCAGCCTGTCCAGATAACTATATAAAGCCTTCCAATTCTCCAGTAGATCAACATCCTGCCCAGCTTGATGTTGTCTGCAAACTGCTTAGGGGTTCACTTGATCCCCTTGTCCAGGTCATCGATGAAGACACTAAACAGGACTGGCCCCAACAATGAGCCTCGACAACATCGGTAACAAACTATATTTAGTTCCATTTGCCATCACTCTCTGGGCCTGGCCATCTCACCATTTTTTTACCCAGCAAAGAGTACACCCATCCAAGCCATGGGCTGCCAGCTTTTCCAGGAGAATGATGTAGGAAANAACACACAGCTCCAGATCTCAGATCTCTCACCTTAGGGATCTGCAAACAACAAAGATCCTGTAACTGTTTTGGATTTTTGAATATTCAAACTGCAAATTCAAGCACCTGAAAAATTAGATTTTAAAAGATCCACTAGAGAAGGTTACACTTTATGTTTCTACTGGTGAGGCCAGGAGGAATGTTTTCTGTTTCATCAAAATGAGGAGAAAAATCCCTCAGCCGAATATTTTTGAGTCCATAGCCCTTCGGAGGAGAATGACATTTTCTATGGAAATCTGTGCTACGCTATTAGATTAAAATACATGAGGCAGGTACGTATTCAAGGACATAATATATTCATGATGGAATAAAAGAGAAATGTCACTGTAGCACAAAGAGGTTAGTAGAGGTTATTCTCTTAAAATCTTTCAGATCTGGGGGAGGTGGGGAGGGAGGCATCTTTTATATCGAAAGGTCATTTTGGTCTAGCAGTCTAGAGCTATTCAGCTAGACAATCTGTTTTGCCCTCTACGTTTATTCCATTCTTTCAAGTCAATGTCTTTAGTATTCAAAACCAGCTGGAAGTAAATGTTTATTTGGAATATCAAATATTTTTTTCCTTCCTTACTTAAAAAATACACACAAAATTATGCAAAAATACATACATTATGAAAACATACATGTATATAAGGCATGCATATATACATAGAATCTCTTAGGTTGGAAAAGACCCTTAAGATTTTTGAGTTAAGCAACACTGCCAAGTCCACCACTAAATCATAGCCCTAAGTGCCATATGTATGTCTTTGAAATACCCCCAGGGATGGTGACTCCACCATTGCTGCAGGCAGCCTATTTTGCTGCTTGACAACTCATTCAGTGAAGAGTTTTTCCTGGTATACAATCTAGAGCTCCCTTGGTGCAACTTAACACTGTTTCCTTTTGTTCTATTGCTTATTACCTGGGAGAAGAGACTGACACCCAGCTCAATATGACCTCCTTTCAGGTAGTTGTAGAGAGTGATAAGGTCTCCCCTGAGCCTTCTTTTCTCCAGGCTAAACACCTCCAGCTCCCTCAGGTGCTCCTCATAAGACTTGTGGTCCAGACCCTTCCCCAACTCTGTTGCCCCTTCTCTGGACACACTTCAGAGCCTCAATGTCTTTCTTTTAGCAAGGGGCCCCAAAACTGAACTCAGGATCTGAGGTGTAGCCTCACCAATGCTAAGTACAGAGGGGTGATCACTGTCCTGGTCCTGCTGGCCACACTATTCCTCACACAGGCCAGGATGCCATTGGTCTTCTTGGCTACCTAGACACACTGCTGGCTTATGTTCAGCTGTCAACCAGCAAGCTTTCCAGACACTCTTCCCTAAGCCTGAAGCATTGCATGTGGTCATTGTGACTTAAGGGTGAGACCTAGTACTCGGTCTTGTTGAGCTTTATAGAACTGGTCTCAGTCCATCAAGGCAGCCTGTCCAGATAACTATATAAAGCCTTCCAATTCTCCAGTAGATCAACATCCTGCCCAGCTTGATGTTGTCTGCAAACTGCTTAGGGGTTCACTTGATCCCCTTGTCCAGGTCATCGATGAAGACACTAAACAGGACTGGCCCCAACAATGAGCCTCGACAACATCGGTAACAAACTATATTTAGTTCCATTTGCCATCACTCTCTGGGCCTGGCCATCTCACCATTTTTTTACCCAGCAAAGAGTACACCCATCCAAGCCATGGGCTGCCAGCTTTTCCAGGAGAATGATGTAGGAAACAGTGTGGAACACTTTATTAAAGTCTAGGTAGAAAACATCCACAGCCTTTTCCTCACGCACTAGTATGGCCTCACCTTGAATATTGTGCAGTTTTGGGCACAGCAATATAAGAAAGATATTGAGCTATTAGAGACTGTCCAAAGGAGGGCAACGAAGATGGTGAATGGCCTTGAGGGGAAGCCATATGAGAAGCAGCTATGATCACTTGGTCTGTTCAGCGTGGAGAAGGGGAGACCTCATTGCAGTCTACAATTTCTTTGTGAGGGGAAGGGGAGGGACAGGCATTGATCTCTTCTCTGTGGTGACCAGTGACAGGACCTGAGGGAATGGCCTGAAGATGTGTCAGGAGAAGTTTAGGTTGGATATTAGAAAAAGGTTCTTCACCCAGAGCGTGGTTGGGCACTGGAACAGGTTCCCCAGGGAAGTGGTCACAGCACAAAGCCTGACAGAGTTCAAGAAGTATTTGGACAATGCTCTCAGGCACATGATGTGGCTCTCGGGGACAGTCCTGTGTAGAGCCAGGAGTTAACGATGCTTGTGAGTCCCTTCTAACATGGCATATTCTGTGATCTACTAAGCAGGTCACCCTGCCATAGAACAAAATCAAACTGGTCAAGTAGGACTTCTATTTCACAAACCCATGCTGCCCTGGCTTGATTTCCCAGCTGTCCTGTAGATGCCATGTGATGGCACTTGAGATGATCTCCTCCATGACCTTCCCTGGCACCAAGGTCAGGCTGACAGTCCTTTAGCTCTTGGAATCCACTTTCTGATCCTTCTTGTAGGTTGGTGTCACATTTGCTAACCTACGGTAAACTGATACCTCCACAGTGAACCAGGATTCCTGTTAAATAATGGAACATGGCTCAGTACCCCTGGGGGGATCCCACTCAGCCCCATAAATGTGTGTGTCTAAGTGGTGTAACAGGTTGCTGACCCTTTCCTCATGGACCATGTGAGCTTCATTCTGGTGCCTCCATGTCTTCCCGCTCAGGGGGCTGAGTACCTGGAGAACAACTGTCTTAGTGTTAAAGACTGAGGCAAAGATGACAATATTTTACCTCAGCCTTTTCCTCATCATTTGTCACTATGTTTCCCTCTGCATCTAATAAAGGACATAGATTCTAGTTAGCCCTCCCTTTTTTCTGATGTATTTATAGAAACATTTTTATTGTCTTTTATGTCAGACAGAATAAGTTCTAGTTAGACTTTTGCCCTTCTAATTTTCTCCTTGCAAGAACCTCAAAATATCCTTTCAGTAATTCCAAGTAGTCTGCCTCTTCTTTCAAAGGTCATAAACTCTCTTCCCCCCTCCCCCTCGCCCCTGAGTACATATATAGTATGTCTTATATTGAATTATGAACTATTTAAAAAATGTTATATTAACCTGATTAATTTGAATACAATACAGTGAATTTGATAATGTTGAGAAACAGGAGTTGACATTCACCAAACTTTTAACTATTATGGATGAACTCATCAACTACATTAGGACCACCTAATATATTTTTTAGTTGTAGTATAAACAAAAAAATAGTTTGGGAGATTTTTGCTTTTAAGCAAAATAAGAAAATTATCTCTCCAGCCCTTCCTTCCCTCCCCCTGGTCACTCCTTTCAGTTTTTGTTAGTGTCCTGTTAAATGCAACAGCAAAAGAATCAGCATTTTCATAGTGCTTTTATGCCAGTGTTTGCTTGAAACCACTAGGGCAGTGACCCTTTCATTTACATCAGTATTTCTTTATCTTAACTGAAAAAATGATGTTTGTTGTTTTTTTTTTTTTTCTCTAGGGAGGCAAAGTTGATGGTTATATTGTCACCACTGGTTTCAGCGTTCTTGTGAGCCAGGGTGTTTCCAAAATTCCTGTTTAGACAAAGAAATCTCACAAAAACCCAAAGTGAAAAGTCATTGTCAAGGTATTTCCTGAAACAGTATGTTTTACATATTATACCTTTCTCCCTTAGGAGAGTTAAAGCTGAATCAAATTTGGAAAAGTGAGGTTGTATTTTACAGGGAAAATTTCACAATACAGTCATGTGTCTCTAAAGTCCATAAAGAATTATGGTTGCATTTTCTTATACTTTCTAAAAATTGCTGAATTGCTTTTGAGATTTATACATGTGGTACTGAAAACGCATGAAAGGCTGTATCAAGCTTTTTTGATAGTAAAAAAAAAATAATTTAGCAGACCTGTACATGATGTAAAAGGATGATTCAACTCTATGTTTCAATGGGATGAAATATGGGAAACATTTTTCAGAAAGGACCTAAAAGCTCCTAAAGCTCATTTTCACAAAGCATAAGACATGTAAAATTATTATGATCCTCATATCTGACCTACTTCTTGACAGACAATTAAATATTTCCATGAATTAGCTGTTGCATGAATTCAGCATAAATTAAAACAAACCAAACCAAAACAAATCAAAATTCTCCTGATAGGAACAAGCAAAAACCCCATCCAATCTGAAACCAAACAAAAAACTTTATCCTTTCCATTTCAACATTTTGAGAAATAAGGAATTCACTACATCTATGGACAAGTTGTTTTAGCAACAGCATTCCCTTCCAAAACTGTCTACTTTCTCATTTTAATTTATCTAGCTTCAAATTTAAGACTTCTAGATTACAAAAATGATGCTAAACTGAAGACCTTCTCAAAATTTTCTTTCACACAGTGGTGGCACCAGAACCAAACCTAGAGGCTACTCTCTGCTTATGCAGACACATGTACTAGATTGGCTCTTATGCAAGGCAGGGGTGCAGAAGGGAGCCCCTTGAGCATGGGTGCCCTTCTAAACATTGTGGGAGCTGACAAGGCAAGTGCATTCCAGCCGGGGGACCAAAGATGCCACTGCTGGAAATGAGGGCATACATAGGGATAGATCATAGTATCACAGAATATCCTGAATAAGAAGTGACCCACAAGGATACTTTTTGTTCTAAGACTGATTTTATTATGACAAGCTTATAACTAAATAGGTTATTCTATTTAGTAATTTTTAAATATTGGCACAAAAAATCATTTTGGTTCCAGATGTTCCTGAATGTCCTCTGTGTTTCAATACTTTTGAAAATCAACCTTGACAGTGTAGAGAACTCCTCTGACACTTTTATAATTCTTTGATGCAAATTACATAGGCATGCTGATGGTACGTCCAAGTGAGAGTGAGAAAGAGTTTAACATCCTTCACAGTAACGTTTGTAATGGAAATATTTTTTATCAGCAACTATGAAGGGACTATATTATCTGGATGTATCCCAAAAGAGAACAGAAATACTGAAGGAAACCTTTTTCTTTGTCTAATGATAATCATTGTGAATTAATTATATTTTATTTTATTCCATGTTCAAACACAGAGAAGCCATGCCCCAAACAGAAAATCAAGCACATATTTTCTTTACCTATTTGCTTTCCTGGAAGATTTGGGTCCATGTCTTAGGACCATGTTGAAACAGCTTTGCCATGATGGGCATGGATGGGAGAATTCCAAGGAGGTCCCCTGATGCTCCAGTCACATTAGCCACAGCCAACAGGTAGAAGGGAAAGACACAAAAACATTAATTTCACTAAGCAGCTGAAGGGTTGTAATTACATCCAGCTCACTGTACTATTTCTTTACTTTTACATCATTATTGGTCACATTTACACTGGAACAACAATGAAAAAGAAGATGAAGAACAATCCAAACAAAATCCACTTCATGGATGCCTTAACCTTTCTCCATCCATCCTAGGTCTGATATATGCATTGCTCCTACCCACAGTATGGAAAGACAGCTCAAAATAGTTGCTTCCAGTTACCATGGTTTTAAGTAGGAAAAGTGATTAATTTTTTTTCCGTCTTTAATAATTTTTTACTGTTCTGAGGTGCTAACTTCTTATTGTGTTGATCAGAGGAAGTACACATAGTAATTCTGGGTGATTAAATTCCATATTTGAAGGGATAAAAGAGAAAGGGATAAAGAAAAAGAGGGATAAAAGCTGTCTCTTCTCTTGTAGAGAAAATGGGCAGCTAGGGATTTATGTGTATTCTAGATTTAGGATCCATTTTTTTGTTTGCTATTACAAGTTTTACTTTATTTTATATTAGCTTTTAACCTTAATAAAAAGTTTGTCTTTGTAAAATTTACAGCTATAATTAAAAAATGAAATGGGCAAAATACATCATGTGGGTCTGTACATCCTCTTTTCAACGGTCGTTAAGTAGTCCAGTTATAGTTGCAATATTCCTGACACAAGTGGTTTTACAAAACAAAACAAAACAAAACACCTTTAAACTCTTACCTTTAAATATTATATAATAATATTAAAGCAAATTTCCTATTAAGTACTGAAATGTATCACTAATATTTTTACAATTTTTCAAATGTCTGTTTGCATTCTGGCTTGTAAGTTGTTAACTTCTATGACGCTGAATTATATTTTTTGTTTGTGTTTTATGTTTAATTCCATCCGCAAAGCTCAGGTCTTCTGATTGTTTATACCTGTAATCAGCTATGCAATCAGAAAACTAAAGGAGTTGAATAACTCCACTAGTTTACATGTATTTTAAAAAAAGCCCTGCAAATGTGAGAGCAGGGAAGTATTGTGCTATCATTAGTGAACTATAATCAAAGACACTGCAGCTATGCTTTGGTCTTCAGAAAGGGGTAAGACTTTGTAATGGTGATGATTCTTACTCCAAGCATTTTGAATACACAGGTACTTCTGCCTTTCTGGTGCAAGGAGCTCTGGGCACTGAAGGTGGCTACTGATACCAAAGGGGATTCATCAAGATCTAAATTGCCATCTGGTCACTCTGCAGCAATCACACAATCACTGATCATATGTACATTTTGCTCATAGTTCTTGATACCTGTCTTTCCCTTGGGATAACATGATTAATGACAGTGACTTTATCACATAGAAGCTCTTCTACCATACAACAGTCCAGTTATTTGCCCTGAATGCAGGGGACAAGTATTGTCCATGAAATGGGTTGGCTTTGCATTTCAGGAGTCCCAGTGTATTAGCTTTAATCTTCAACATCAAAAGTGATTTTTGCACAGATCACTAGTGATAACTGTAGCAGAATGATGTGCTGTAAACTGAGAAATCTGAGGACAAGATTCACTGCAAAACAAAGATCTAGGTGGTGTTTGTTTCCCCATTAAAAAACTTTGATGAAGTGATAAATTTTACCTTTTGGCAAATAAACCTCAGGTTGTTTTACATTTAATTAGATTTTCTCTCTTCCAATTTGAAATGGCTTGTGCTTTCCCTGGTTATCTTTTAGGTGAGAGTGTTTTGTCAAATTTTCTGTCTAATTCACAAGTGAAAACAACCATGGTTACGTGCAATTCTTGGAGATTTTGTTTTGAATGAATCGTCTAAAATTTTATTGGACACTTCTTTGGACATTCTATTACAAAGAGATGAGTTACTAAGCAAAACAGACAAGAACGATAAATTTTATCTTTGTCTACTTTTTACTTTTTCTACTTTTTTATTTTTTAATAGTCAAGGTACAAACCTCAACTATTAAAAATAATAATAATTTGGCAAGAACATTTGAAATTTGTTTTGATTATCAAGGTAGGTGACACATTCATTCAGATGAATAGCCACACATTTGTAAAGACTACTTATTTCTTTTTATATAAACCTAACAGAACTAAAAAATACCTTACCAAGAATGACACCTCACCTATGAAACCCAGCAGGGAAGATGGCATTTAATCACTAGTATTAGAGTCACACGTGTAGATGACCTTTTACCTTAAGAGATGAATTCATATGAACCATAGTGTTCAATCATGTCAAATGTATTTATCTATTGTTAGGAATTTAAATAAACTTTACTCGTTGCATTTAACTTTTAGCACATGTTAAACCCAAATGTTTATATGCGGCAGGGGGAGGGGAAGAAGAAGGTAACAGGGGAGAGAGGGAGATGGGCTAAAAGAAAATTGCCTGTGTATACTTGTGTGATATATAGCCCATTTACCAGAGGATTTTATGAGCTGCAATTACCTGTACCTCTCCTGAGAGATATTTTTCTTTCATTGTAGCCATCACCGTCAAACAAGAAATGTGCGTGGCACATTTTTAGTCTTATCACTACCACTAAACCAGATAGGAAGATGCTATCATGACTTGTCATAAATCTTTGTAGTCTGCAGTATTTTAAAAAAATATTCTATAGGATTGTATGAAAAATTCTACAGTACATATTAATTTACATCAATTATTTGCTGGTAAAGTTTGCCTAGCCTCATGGCACAAAGTGGAATGGATATTTAGCTACAGAACAAATTCAGTTCAAAGAAGTATTGGAATTCTTCCAGCAAAACCCAACCCTCTTAGTGTCAGAATTTTTTCTAGTCTCTAATTGTCATTTGTCCCTATCAGGGTCTTAGAAACAGCATGTATGAGAATATACATTTTACTGGCATGTATCTGAAGTGACTGTTTTGTCCTGCAGTTACACAATACTTATAAAAACTACCAAAAATCAACCAAACAACAGCAAGAAAAAACTACCCTAAAAACCAAAACCCCACAACCCACTAAACCAAACAAAACAACAAATACTGTTGTGAAAAAGACACCTTAATAGCAACCAACAAAGCCAATACTGTGGTAGTAACTTTAGATGGCTTAAGGGAAGGAAAGGGGTAAGCAGAAAGGTTTGTAAATTATTGAACTAAGAACACAGGATATCATATAAAAATAAAAGGCAGACTAGAAAAAAATAACCATGAGAGCTTCCAATGAATGGTCTCAGTCAGCTTTGTGACAACACATCTCAGATCCTCAGTATGAAATCACTCATAGAGAGGCTCTCCTAAATGTGCAATTTTTGGTATGGTCATTATATCAATTAGAATCAGGTATAACAGAAGTCTAGATTAACTACAGAATAGTTAGATTGTGTACTGATAATACCACAGATTAGATGTAAAGCTAGATGTGAATGTCAGACCACAAGTAAGGTAAGTGTTGTTGCAGTCAGCTTGCTCTGCAAAGAAGGCCGCTCTACGTTAGGTCCTATTATTTGTTAAATATCAGACTATGCAGTCTATGCCTGGTTCAGTATCACTGGAAAAGAAAACGTAAACCTCCCCATAGGGTGCTTATAGCAAATGCTTAGTCCTTTAAGTATGTCCCTTTAAAACTGAATTTATTGTGATACTTCCAGTTTCTGGGGAAGGTTGGCAATATAAATAAATACCATAGAGAAATATCCAGTATTTTTAAAGCACATGAAGTCTCAGCTTGGAAGGAGAAGAGCTAAACAGATCTTGTAATCAGAAATATGTTCCATGTCCAAACTGATAATTCATTTAACTGAGAAGGCTTGGAGTCAACTCAGTGGGTAGGGTGGCATTATAATCCTTTGTTCATTCAATCATTCCTTTCTTCCTTCCTTCCCTTCTTCACTGCCTGCCTTCCCTGATTTGGCTGTTCACTTCCCTTCAGGAAAATTTCATACAGGTGTGAACTTCACTAAGGATACAGCACTCTCCGCAGAGTTTATAAGGAGTAGGAATTTCGTATCAGACATTGAATCAGCTTTAAGAAGAGAACAGATGACAGCTGCACCCATTCCTTTCATGTAGATGTCAAAAAATCCTTCGTACCAGAAGAGGTTTACAAGCTGTTCCTAATACAGCTGAGTATTCACTGGAAAATCAGAGCTGAAAGGACCTATGCCCTATAGAAAATTTCACAAACCAAGTTCCTTCAACCATATCCACAATACAAATAACAATAATTTGATAAGATAGCCATGGAATGTGTTTAGGACACTCCAGACAAATAAATTAATTTCCAAACCCTTATTTCAGCTGCATATGTGCTCTGTATCACTGATAAAATCATTACTAACCAGTTATATAACATAGGCTACGGAAATATGACAGGATGAAATTACATGATTAATAAATCTACTTAGAGTCAGATTTTCTTCTGAGAGGGGGGAAAAATTCCCACTGTTTTTCTGTCTCATATTGCACTGAAAAAATATAAAATCAGTTACCTAATATGTTTGGTCTGAAGCAAGCGAATGTCATGGGTTTGTACTGTTTCAGAAGCAGACATCAATAAGAATGATGTTGAGGGCTATAATGGATCAGTTTACAAGGCTACAGGCATAGGCCTCCTGGAAATCCATTTTGACTTAATCAGCTTTCCAATTTTGCAGGTAAAATAGAGCACTTCTGGATCATATCCAAGAATGAGGACACAGTAATAAAACGATTCAATACATTTTGCATAGTTTTCACAATTTTTAAATCAAGATGCTATTTCAGCAAACATTAACACTTGGTTTCCCTCATCTTATGTACTTTGTTCCTCCCCGTTTTTTGTAAAGCAATGAATACTGTGCTGTCCCTACTTAAAAGTAGCTTATGATATCCATGTCTCTGAGGATATTCTGCAACAGGTAAATACGTGAAATATGTGACAAAACTACTGTTTGCTGAAATTACATTCTGCTACATCAAAAAGACATTTCACAAGGTACAACAGCATTGAATGTCTTTCAGCATTTTCTGAAAAGGAAAAACATTTACCAGCATAGCACTTACCCTCTCTTTCTTCAGCTCAACTACCACAGTCCAGTGTTTGACCACGTTTCAGATGGTTAACGTGAGCATGAGAAGCTGCAGCTGGAACAACCACTAAGAACAGCAGTTGTATTGGTATGTCAGAGACACTTCTCTGCGTTTCTGTCAAAGTATACAAAGAATTTTCTGCAAATTAAGCCTAACTACCTATTTGTGTTTACCTCTAATGTTTATGCACAATAGAGAAAACTGTGAGAACAGAGATAAAATTTGTGTATTTCTGCATTTGTTATGCCATAGTATTGCTTTGGTTAACTGCTGGAAGTCTCCTTGGCTTTGGACATCTCCTCTGGGAGAATCAGAGGAGGCTCAGTATGATTCATGTGCTTGTGTCTTCCTCTTGCCCCTACATCTTTCTACCCTGCCTTTGGCAACAGTCATTAGGAATAAAACTATTCTGTGGAATTATCATATTTACATTCTTCCCCAAACAAGCTGCATCATCTTTGTAGGAGGAGTTGGTGGGAAGAGTGTTTTTCTACCAGTTATAGATCTGTGTGATCTCCTACTAAACACTTCATTTTCACAGAAAGTAGTGATCTGCAAAAACAAACTCTAAAGTTCCTATCTTTTATATTTTATTACATTTGAGTGTAAGTTAACAGCTTTACCTGCAGCCATACAGTGATTTGGATTGGATACTGTTACTATTAGGCACATTGACCACACTCTAGGTATGTAGGTAGTAATAATCAATTAAATTACTAGCAAGACATCTAAATGGTACAGTGGAAACTGCTTAGTCAAATTTATAGGAAATTAATTAACCTCAGTTCTTCAACTTCCAAAGTTCTCTAAATGAAGTGTTGTTGGCCATATAGCTTTATTGCTCCTTGTGAAAAGAGTAGTCAGTAAGACCACCATAATACATTTTCTTAAAGAGTCCATGATATCATGGACAGTCAAAAGCCCATTTTCAACATCCCCTTCTATGGGCAAATTGCTCTAGTTGCCATAGCAGTTGAATCTTATCTCTAGAAATCTCATAACACACTGTCTTTGAATATATTGTTAAGTTGGGTTTTGCTTCTGTTTATGCAAAAAAATTTCCCACTGTAACTATGGGGTTTCCATTTTTGATAAGGACAAGTGGAAGACTTGACTGTTTCCTCTTCCTTCATTTCATTGGATTGCTTGGTCTTAGATTTCTGTTTATACCGTGAGTTGCTTCCTTGTCTTCAGCTCCTTTTCTCTACCATTCTGTTTTTCCCCAATAAATAATGCCTTCTCTGTCGTTTTTTTGTTTGTTTGTTGGGTTTTGGTTTTTGAGTTTTTTTTTGAAACAAAGGAACCTTGGATATAGACAATGGTCCTCTTAACATTTCACTCCATGTTCCAGTTTCACATTGCAGATATTCTGAAGGAGCCACAAAGACAGGGGGGAAGAGCTGAAATAATTTCTTTCTGTTGAGGCTTGTTTTAATCACAAGAGCGAGTCAACTCCTAATATTTTGAGTATGACAGCTTAGAGCCCCTAAATCAAAGGGCTGAAGAGCTGAAGAGACCAACAGACTTTCTCACACTACCCCCTGCCCTCTAACAGAATTGTTGTACTGAGCTACCAGGCTGTGCGGACACAGTCACTGGCACATCCAGTGAGCCCTGATATCAGGGTAGCTTCCTTGGCTTTTGGAAGTTCTAAAAGAGGCTTGAGTTCTTACCCTGCTTTTGTTCTTCATATTAATAAGGTGATTAAACCAACAATTTAGAAGTGTCACCCAAAAAGAAGGTTAAGATAAAGTGTTGATAAAGTATCCCTTGGGACAGAGAAGTGTTCAGAGAGAGCTCCTTTTCCTCTGCTTCACTATTTCAATTTATTTCCATTAATTTGACAAAAAAACCAGTTCGACCTTCTCAGTGTCAAAGCGCAGTAAATTCAGTGAAGATATAAAGTTATTAAATTAAAAACAAATGCAAGGAAACAACTTAATTGGGAAAAAAAAAAGAGGTTGCTATTTTTTGTGACATTATTCTAATATTCAAAAATTAGAAACAAATACATTTTTCATATGGCCCATGGAATTATGGAATTTAGTGCCTAGCTAGTGGTTTTGCTGTCTAAGTTTATCTAGAATAATAAAAAAAAAGTATATTTCTGCATGAATAACAAGCACCTAGAGGTAGCAAGAAAGTAGTACATTTCAAGAGTCATTCTCTAATTGTTAAAGATACACAGGAATTTTAATGCAATAGAAAATAATTTCATTTTTTCTTACTATGAATTTTCTGGCATTTTTTTTTTAGTTTGGCTTCTGCCTTTTGAAATTTATGCAACATGAGCTTGATTCTGGGCACAGGTTTCTTTAACCATACCATTCTTTAGAAAGACATCTAATCCAAATGAGGAATGAGTATCAACTTTTTCTGATCTTTATTTGTACAAGGCAAATGCCAAGCTTCATGTAAGTCAGGCTACATTCTGAAATGGATCCTCTTCCAAGGCAATGAATTTTCATCTGAATGTATTCAATGAAACCCCCATTTACATATAATTTTGCGACCTGGAAATTTTACCAAGATTAATCCCATTGAAGTTCCAGTAAAATGTGAACCCTAATTCACTTGCAAGGTAGAAAGGAGTTTAAGTTCCAGTACAATAATTTATACATAAACAACTTTCTTTTTGGTTTTTTGGGGTTTTTTTAGATTTATTTTCATGGCTGAATTTAGACTCATCTTGCTGTACTTATCCTATTTTCCAATGGTAAAAACTTGGTCATGAATTTTTGCCTTTATTTTGTGTAGGCTGGAATTCTTCTTACAATATGCCTGAAGCACATGTTCTATATTAAGCCAAATAAAATGAAATGTATCCTTAAAATTAAGCTTGTGCTTATTCTTTGTTTAATAAAAATGAATTAAGCATGTGTTAAGTATTTATTGGGATTCAAGTCTGCTTGCTGAGTTAGAGGATAGATTTTTTTGGATTAGTTTTTAACAGTCCTCTTCATACAAACACAGATGGAGCATTCAAATGTCCTGATTGCTCACATGTTCTCATGATCTGTAGCCAGGATCTGGTATGCATTTTTTTTTCAGTTCAGTCAGAACAGGACTTCATCTAGAAAGCAGCAGATGGAAGGATGGGAGGAAATCCAGGTTTTTAATCCTTTTTTTTTTCCTTCCTTTTCTGAACAGATGTTGTTGAGATGATTGAGCTACAGAGCCACAAATCCAACAAAAAGTGGGTAAAGTAATATATATAAACATATGCTGGTATTTGGTATATGGTTAATCAGGCAGGCTACAGTCACCTACTGCGGACTTCAATATCCACCTGGAGTATGATGGAGATAGCACGATTTTTAAGGTTATTGTGGAAGAAGAATTCAATTTTATGTGCTGCTTTAATTTCTCATTCAGTCAAAAGAAAAGCTAACCATAACAATGAAAATTACTTTAATAACAATTAAATGGTTCAGTGCAGGACCAGGAAGTTGGTGAACAACCATTGAAAAGTACATGGAAAGGAAATTTACTAAAAGGATGGGAAGGTTATAACATATGGCTCAGGTTCACAGATTTCAGTTTGGGGCCTTAATCTCATCGACAACAGTCAGGTGGGACAGTCAGGTGGGATACTAAATGAATGAAAGAATAATAGTATGAGATAGGATTTCATGTTGAATTAAGGAGCAATATTTTTCTGAGTATTAATTTTCAGTAAAATATAAGGCTATTAAATTAGAATTGCAAGATATGCTGATCTCACCATGGTGGTCATGATGAAGTAATTCTGATTTTGTCAGGGATATATTTATTAATGTTTCTACATATTTAAAAAGAAAATTCAAGACTTTGATGATAATTCCTTCAAACTAAAGAATAAATGAGACATGCCTCATTTTTATTTTTTTTAAAACTCCCCAGTTAAATTAAATATATGTAAAACTTTGAAAAAGTTACTAATTATAGCTTATTAGAGCTTGTTCCACCTAGTAACTTCCCTGTTGGAATTCAGTAATTATGAACGAAGGGGATCCCAACAGGCAACTGTTTTACACTTGAAAGCTTGGAACTATTGCTCTACAGTATTGTGTTATGTAACATAAGTTAAAGGAGGAGTTATACAGCAATATTTCTGTTATCTTGTCTGGGAAGACCAGAAATGGAATTCAGTTTGGATGGCACAGGTTGTTTTCGTTGTACAAACACTAATGACTGCAATATCTATGGGTCTAAAGAAACAATGTAATATGTAGACTACTTACACTGAATCAATATTCACCCTTTTTTTTCAAAAATTGCTTCCAGATCCTTAGAATGAAAAGCATTTAACTGCAAACCATTATAGCATATGTACTAAAAAGATTTTGGTACCAGCTAGGTCATATTAGACTGACCATATGGAATAACATTTCCTTAATTTATTGAGATAAAACTAGACTAAAGTAAAAGAAAATAACAGTCTACACAAAAGATATAAAAGCTTGAGGGTTTTTAAATACAGGAAGAATGAAATCTAAGGTAACTCACCATGAATACTGAAGGGTTTATAATTCATTAATTTTTGTTCCTGAAAAAAACACTCTTAAATCTAAAACAGTTAAAGGCCAGAAATGCCTAGAAAATATTTTTGTAAGGAATTCTCAAATTCTGTGATTTGCTATATTCCATTCCACACTTTTTGTTTTTANNNNCACTTTTTGTTTTTATGGAATTTGTTATTTTGCCAAGATTTTGGAGTACCTCATGGATACTCATTAGAAATGTACATTTTTAAATGCTGAATACCGTATTTAGTTTTATAAAACTGTCATAAGCCCTATGTACTACAGTTTTCTTCAGACAAACTAAAAGACATTGCCTCCAGCATGTCCTATATGTGGTTGTGGATTCCACCAGCACTTGTCTATGTGTCTAGTATTTTCTAAAGAGACCCTTCCCCTTGTACTGACAAGATGCTAGAAAGAGACAGAAGAGGAAGAGCTGACAATATAACCATTTAATGGAAATTATGGTAGCCAGGAAAATTAATTCTAAGTATTTAAAGAAGAAAAATCTGCAATTTCTGCATTTTAAAAATCGATGGCAAAACTCTCTGAAGAGAAATTGTCAAAAAAAAAAAGTTAAAAATGGAAAAGTAAGGAAAGCTATCTGGGTACAAAGGAGTTAGGGCCATAGAGCTGAAGCACAGAGACAGGAAGCATTAATTTCAGAAGAACGAAAGGGAAGCGTGGAAAATAAGAAGAAGGAAATAAAAAGAACAAGATGCAAAGTATTGTGGTTAAACTCTAAGATCATATATAACCTTGTATAGCTCCTAGTCCATTATCATCATGTCAGAAAAGATAATGACAGAATTATAGAATAATGAGAGGTTTTAAGGGACCTCTGGAAGTCATCTCATTCAATCTCCAAGAAGAAAACATAATAAAAACCACAGAAAGTACAGCAAAATCTCTGCAAAGAAGTGTGTGTGGGGGGGAAGACAATAAAATACAAGGGAAATAGATGGGCAAGTGCGGGATGAGGAAATGGGTAAACATGTTGATAGCAATAACTGTACCAAAAACAATGTAATGGAACAAAAGCCAAGTCAGAACAGAGTTCTGGTTAAGATCTAAACAGTAACTCCCTCAAGTGCAAACAGAACCAGAAGCTTCCAATGCAATGTCAATAAATCATCTAAATACATTCCTAATATTCCCAGAAAGCATTATGATGTGCAGAAAACAAGACTGGACTCACTTCACAGGGAGATGCTGCTTTAATTTAGAATTTATCAAGAGGATAAACCAGACAATTTTTCAAAGGCATTGTGTAGAAGACTCGGTGTTAATAGGATTTTTGTGGTCTAGTTTTGAGGATAAAACATGAAATAAAAAAATATAAAACCAAAATAAAATTTCATTTTACTTTTAATCAATCTCCAGTCAAGTGTATGTTGATAGGCATTAATCATATGCTGGTAAACCAAACAGTTCTGGTTTGAAATCTTCCATGGATTTCAGAAGCAGAGTTGCCCCCTTTTTAAGATCTGGATTTAAATTTTCATCTGGAATCATAACCACTTGCATTCCTGCTGCCAGGGCTCCTGTGACTCCATGTGGTGAATCTTCAAACACAAGACACTAAGAAACAAGAAGGTCGGGGGAAAAAAAAAAGAATAATGTTACTATGAGCTTTAAATAATTTGTTTTAAAATAGATAATGATCCCAAATGGAAGTTAATAGGAAAACTAAATTCCATTATTGGCTTAGACACTCCTAATTAGAACAAGGGCAAACCTCTCAATTAGAACATCTACATGGTAAATAACCTTTAATTAATTTCAATTCAAAAAACATAACAGAAATACTTAAATCCAAGAAACTGGTTATCCAGATGTTCCTAAGTGCTTTGTTTTATAGGGATGGGTTTCATCAGAAGCTCAAAATAAACTTAAGCAAGTGCTTAAATACCTTTAGAAGCAGGCAATTTAGCTTTTCCAAACCAACTTCACAACCTGCAAACTGTCAAAAGCAGTACTTTCACTTAGAGGTGTGGCATTTCCTGTATACACAAGGTGAGGAAGACCACTGTCTAGATCAATATTAGGACTACTTTGGATGAGTGGAAAGTAAGATGGAAATCAGTTACCAGAAGAGTGCTGTCAAAGTCATGCTCTATTTGTTTAATTCTACCAAAGCAATGATAATAAAATCAGCAATTATATTGCAAGGTTACATTTAGAGAACAGAGAATTTAGTCAGGTAGAAGTTCCATGCATTACAATAGTCACAATCAATCAAGGTAGCAGTTTGGAAACAAAGTTGTTAAAAATAATCATACATTACTTATGTGGATTTTGTAATTCAACATCAAAATATCAAATGATAAATATATAAGATAAATACATAAAAATTATATGTTCTGAAATTTTATATAATAAAAGATAATTCTTCTGGAGTTCATTCAAGAGTTTATATAATGAAGCATGTCCTTCTGCCATTACGTAGTGTTCAGTTTGAATTTTTTGTCATGAACAATCCAAAGCAACTTTTGGCACCCAACAATCCAAAAAATTCTGATTTATACTGACACAGGGTTTCTAACAGTTCTGCAACTCATAATGCATTTGTATCAATATTAGTAGCACTGCGACTACTACTAATGCCAAAATCACTGCCACAAGTAATTTCAGTAATTGATACAGGTGTTGGGATGGTTAGGAGAATTTTCCCCATATCTAGTAATCATAAGGCAGTGCAACTCTGCCTTACCACAAAGGAGAGAAGATAGAGGAGAGACCTCATAGCAGTCTACAGCTTCCTCATGAGGGGAAATGCAGACACTGATCTCTTCTCTGTGGTGACCAGTGGCAGGACCCAAGGGAATGGTCTGAAGTTGTGTCAGGGAAGGTTTAGGTTAGATATTGAGAGAAGGGTCTTCCCTCAGAGGGGGGTTGGGTATGGAACAGGCTCCCCAAGGAAGTGGTCACAGCACCAAGCCTGACAGAGTTCAAGAAGCATTTGGACAGTGCTCTTAGGGACATTATGTGATTCCTGGGGTTGTCATTTGCAGAGTTTGGAGCTGAGCTCTGATGTTTCTTGCAGATCCCTTCCAACTCAGGATATTCTATGATTCTATAAACATACAAGAGCACAATGCATCTTTTAGGTCCTCCAACATACAACTATTTCACCACAGAAAATAAGGAATGCACAGTGTCTTTCTGTTCTGGATGTGCTCTAAGTTTTTGGAATTTCCAAAAACTTCATTATGTTCAAAGAAAGCATTTTTGCCAGATGTATTAAATGTCTGCCCCATATATACCCATCTATCAGAGACTATTGAAGAGGAAAAAGGAGAGAACCTTTTCCTTTGATTTCTTTTCTTTTTAAAATATTGATTCTTGCCTTCTAACATTGTCATTGCCTCAGCAATGACTTGGAGTCCATCAAGAGAAAAGTAAGAGGTGCTTCCTACCTTGCTCTTAATAAAGTAAAAGTTAATGATTTTTAGTGAGCCAAAGGAATCACACCAAACTCTTTTGTGTTCATTTCCTTCATATAGTCGCTGCATTCCAGTTTGAACAATATACTATTTTCAAATGTTGATCAGTATCACTCTTACTAACTACAAATATGGAATCCTGGAAAGCTTGGAACAATTGCTTTTAGAACAGAAACACGGTTCTGCTTATAGGTTTTGATCGTAACAACATCTCAGTTCATGACCTTAAGCACATTGAGGACAGTAAATGAAACTCTGACAGGCTTTGCTTTTTGAAACATAAGCTCAAATGTTGCTCAGAAGAGCATTATCAAGGCCATTCTGAAACCTTTTCTGATCTAACCCATACAAAGGAATGTACTTCACTGCTCTGCCTTGAAAGACCTAATTGACTTCCATGATGTCACTAAGCTTACTGTAGGAGAGGAGCTGATGATTATGGAAGGCAATATGCATAATGAAAAGCTTAACTAATTCCCTGGAACTAGAAGCAATTAAAACTCTTAATTACCAAAGAAGCCAGGCAAACGACTCATAATTACAGTGGTTTGAATGTTACAGGAAATAAGTGTATTAGGTCTTCCTCCAGTCTTTCTTGCTACTGACACTTATTGTCAATAGCACAGCAACATTTTTAATGGATAACTAAAGGTTCACACAAAAAATGGATTTATTAATACATAGAGATGTTATAAACTCTTCACTGTCCTGGCCCACCCACACACTAAATTTAGAGATATGAAAGCAGCCAAGTTCTTTCCCATTTTGCATAAATATTGCAACATCAGCATCGCTCCAACTGCGAGACAGATGAGATTTATCCAGACTTCAGCTGAGATTCTGGCTGCCTCTCTGCATTATTTCTAAAACCTGTGTCACTGATCAATATTACTGCTATGAGATCTCTCAAAAGGTCATACTAATATAGGACAGTTCTCACTTTGAAATGAACTAAATGCTTAAAAAAGTAAAGCAGTAAAGTATATTAATTTATATTTCACTCTGTGAATGTAGAAAAAGAAAAATTAATCACTTAACCAAAGGAAGAATTCATAAGATCACTGCAGCATCTCATTACCTCGTGTTTCTACATGAAATTTAAGAATATAAGAAAAGAGTTTTAGTTACGCTCTTGGTATGTACAGCAGGCCCTCTCTAATCTATATACTGCAAATGTCTTGATGACCTATCTATGTTACTAACAGGGATATCCATAAGTGTTACTGCTATAGTGATAGCCAAGATTAAATTCAGTTGTGAAATTAATGTTTTGGAAAACCTGTGAAGATAATACATACATGCATAGGGAGTGCTTATCAAACAAATATCCTTGACCACATATGACAGCACTATATCATCTCTAAAACAGAGTGAAGGATGAGACTAAAGATGCCACAATTTATATGCACACAACTCATCTGCAAATTAAACACTACCATCTATTGTTCTATAAAGAAAGAATGAAAAGAAAGTTTTTACCATCTGTCATCAAATGATACAGAAACACTTGGTATCATAATATGACATATAATGTTTGGAGTTTCTTATGGATTGTGTATTATAATCTGTAACTTCTGTATTTATAATTTATCTTTTTTCACTTCATGATCAAATCAAGGGGTCAGAAGTGTGATGGGCTATTTGTACAATTTGCACTCTAAAGACATTTGGTAACCTTATACAATAATTTATGTGTACATGCACAATGCAGTTTCTATAATCATTTAAGGACTAATTCAAATTCCATAGTATCACTAAAAAAAGCCCCAAAGCAGGCTACAGGAAGAAATTCAACAAGTATAGCCAATCACATGGATTTCAGAATGGTTCTGTTAATGTCTGTGAAGGAGAAGATGCTCAGGTCTTTCCTTTCTTGGGATAATTTGTTGACTTTCCACTGCTAGAAGTACTTTTACTTTTCTCGTTGTGAAGAAAGTAGCCCATATTCTGGGGTCAAAATTCAAAGCTAGGTAGTATCTAAGAAAAAAATTATCAGTCTGAAAGATACTACTACTGGTTTGTGTTTTGTTTAACAGCTTTTATCTTTTTTCTTTGCTCAATTTTTTCAGATTTTCAAAGTAATTTAATTACTGAGCAACTGTGTTAGTAGTGTGAGTGACCCAAAAATTTTCAAGAATCATAATATAATTCAGTATACAACATGGACTCATCTATATCCCATACAAAATGTTGAGATGCTGAAAAGATGCTGTTTGCCTATTATGGCAGGCAGTGGAAATTCACAAAAAGAGAGCGAAAACATGACCCATTTACCACTAGAGTTAGTAAAACATTATTTAATAAATCCACTTTAAGCAGCTATAATATTTGCAGTTTTGGTCTCCTACTGTGTTAATTCTCTGATGAATTAACAAAAAACAATAATGAAATAACATGATTAATGTTTCTCTCCTAATCTTTGGACTTACACTCCTTCCAGAAATAGTTGGGGAAAGTCTCAATAATGAATACAATAATGAATTACACTTCATTTTATTTTAAGGACATGTGCCAATTTGACTAGCCAGGGACAACAGAATCATATTAAATATGCTGTTAAGAAAGTCATGCTGCTTACAGCCCTACGACTTGGTTCCATTAAGGAAAATGAGGAGTAAGCCAAGATGTTTTTAAAGGCTGTAACAAATGAACAAACAAGCTAGAAACTTAAAATCCAATGAATTAAGTACCAGAGTATCCAGAATACTAACTACCAGCCACCATTCTTTATGAGTCAATGATTCATATTAAGAACTGTTTGGAAATTATATGCACACATGCTTTTTGATTAAGATTTTTATTAACTAGTTACTAGGAGTATGTTGCAGACCAATAGAAGACTCAAATTATTTACCATAAAACTTATAAGACAAAAAATAATTAACATAATTTTAAAAAAAGGGGGGAAAAAAGGAAGTTTGTTACATCCGCACATAATTAGACCCTTCTGCATTTCTAGCTCTTGCATAAATGTCACTTTACATTTCAGCCCACACCAGCAACTCCTCTCCCATAAACCAGTTCATAGAACATTATCTTAAGTAAGGCCAGAAGGAGTAAAATGGTTTTGATGGGGAAGGAGGAGGAGAAATTTCAAATTTCTTCCTTGTTTTCAAGACTGGATCAAGTGAAAGAAAGTGCTTCTGTGAGTGACAGTCAGCCCCAGACACAGCGGCTCTGTGAGGCAGCGAGAAGGTCACATTTACATGCGGGGTTACTCTGATCATTCCGGATGGCTGGAGCACTCTTTTCACAGAGCACTGTGTGTTTAGAGGACAGCACACTGGGAACTTTGTATGGTAACTTGTGTTACAGGCCTCAAGAAATTCCCAGGCGTTTCTGAAACAGTGTCCAATTATCCCGGCAGCAGAAATCTAACTCAATCAACTGCAGCTTGGACTAGCCATAGAAGGGTATTGTTCTTTTATGGAGAACACAAGGCAAATACTCAAGATGTTCTCTGCTGAGGCTACTCATACTGCATAACGTGCTGGGGGTTTATGCCATGTACCTGTAAAACTGGCCTAAAACAGAATTCTGTGCAATGAAATAGTTAATTTTGCTGCCTTCCCTTCCACACAGAAGTACCTTTACTAAAACCACTGACTTCCTTGACCTGTCAGACACAACACATTCAAGCCATGCACCTTGCATGCAGAGCTCAGAACCACAGGACAATATACACTGCGAGGGATCTCTGGAGGCCATTTGGAAACACTCCTATCCAATGTAGGTCCAGCCAAGGCAGGCTGCTCAGGTCCTTGATCAGGTGAGCTTTGAGTATCTTGAAGTATGCAGATTACACATACCTCCTGGGCAACCTGTTCCTGTATTTCACCATCACTGAGATGAAAACAGTTTTTCGAGAATCTAGCAGGAGTTTCTTGTGTTCCAGCTTGTGCCTCTTGCCTACTGCGTGATCACTCTGCACCTTGAAGAGGCAGGCCCCATCTCATGAGCAAACACATCAGTGGTACAAACCAGGGAGATCCAAAGCAAGAACTGTTTTGGTACACCCAAATTCTAAGTCTCAAACTGAAACTGGAAGTAGGCCCTGTAAGTATTTCCTGAATAAAAGCAATGAACTTTTTTACCTCAGGGAATGTCTGCAAACCCAGAGGTGCAGTGCAGCAGGCAGGTTGTCTGTTTGTTTTGTGTAACTGGACACCACCACTTGCCTATAGCTGACTCAGTAGGTGATGTAGAAGACATCTGATTCTCACGGAGCAATCTACCTTTGTTTCTATCTATTTTTGCAATAGTTTGTTTTTCTCTACAATGTCTCCAGTGTTATTTTCCCACACAGAAAGATCAGCCTGCATACTGAAATTTACCTTAATCTGTCTGAAACATCATTTAATTATTGCATAATCTTTGACAGAAGTGTTAATAACAACCCACATATGCTTTAGACATAAAGTCATTTCCTAATTTCTTAAGTAAAGAAAGAAAGGGTGAGAAGCAGCATTCACCTTTAAACAGGTTTTCATTGGGAGTGCAAAAACATCATGGAAAAGAGCTTTTTTTTCTATTCAGTACAAGCTTCTCATTGAACAGTACACAACACAGTGCCACCGTTCTGGAATGACTTGGTCAGATGTAGCTGTGTTATTCTTTAACTCTTCATGATCAAGAAGAAAAGAGGCTTTCTTTCCAAATTCAAAGCTGAAAGTTATCACAGAGAATATTTATGATTATTAGCATAAAACTCCAAGCATGAAGCCAGAAATTAGCACCTTGAAGTAAAACAAACAAAACACTAACAAAATTCTAATAATAATTTTCTACATTTTTCAATTACAGGAAATAAATACTTGTATTCAAAATGGCAATTCTCTCTTCTCACCATTGCTTTTGTTAAGAGGAAAGTGGACAACACTGTACAAAACTAAGTTGGAAAAAATATTAACTCCTAAATTTAAGAGTAATATAAATCTTCCTTTTAGGTAGCATTTGAATCATAGGTGTTCATCCCTACAAACTTCATTCTTATTCCTGGCATGCTGAAAGCTGACTCTGTGTGTAAAACCACAAAATGTCTGTGCACAGTTTTGCAGAACCTTCTCTTTCAACACAAGCCCACCTGTGGGCATGCGGTTATGGTTAAGAATGTCACAATTCCGTAATTTATTTTTGCAACAGTAATCTAAAAATATCACATCTGAAATGAAATGCCTCATTACATCAATAATCAGATCCATCTAACTGTCCGCATGATTTCAAAAGATGATTTCTCAGTCTCTTATTTGGCAAAGCTACTTTGACGGTGCAAGAAAATAGAACTCAGAACTCAAAACTTATTACATAATTTTCTCTAGTTGAGAAAGTATTTCTTTGTGCTAAACTATTTCTAAAGAATATGAAATCTACGACCACAAGCAAAAGAATTAATAACAAAAACTGTATTTCTACATATACTACACTTACTACACACCCCTTTTGAACTATTTATTATGAGAAAAAATTAATTCAATGGACAACACTCTTCTAATCTTGAATGAGGGATTAAGTTTAAGTGCATAGCAAATCTTACTAGATCAATACAATTACTATTGGTTAAAAAAAAGAATATTAGGAATAAAAATTTGAAAAATGGTAGTAATTATTTTTTTCAAGAGTTCAGTATAGAAATAATCTTTTTCACATTAATCTCTATCTTATTTATATCAGCTTGCTTTGTTTATTTTAGGGAAGTGATAATTACATTGGTATTTCAAGCTATGAAAACTGTAAGATCAAAAGCCAGTGAATATCAAGTTTTATGTGAATCAAGCATTAAAACAGACTGCTCCTCTAGAAACTTTCTTTCCACTGTAAACTCTAAATCCAAATATTTCTATAAATAAGAAAATTATTACACTCTTAAAATTAATTCATATGTAGAAAGTTATCTAAGGATTAAACTCCTGCTGTAACATATTTCAACATGCTTCTGTCACAATTCCCCTAATGCTATCATGCAGCTATTTAAAATACTGAGTAGAAACACTTTTTTAAATGCATTGATGACTGAGAGTTATCAAGGTGTGCTTACTTGTCTGCTAGATAAAAGAAGTCATTTCAACTAAGGCTCATAGCTCTTACTTTTTACTCAGGTATGCTTACAGGAAGAGTAACAGGTTATTTTCCATGAAAGTAATATGGGCTGTAGGATATAAATTAATGCTTCAGAGTAAACTATGAACAAAAATTAAAAATCATGCTTATTTAACTCCGTATATGTAAGCAAGTGGATAAACACATGGTGTATTTATGATCTCTACACAGATAGTCTGTCTCTCTCTGTGGCTTAAGACTTATTCAGTTTAAGATATATATGAGATTAGTAAATAACACAGTCATGACACTGGCTTAACGTTAACATTAGTTTGGAAATAACAGCCACAGTATCAGCAACTACTTACTATGCTGGGCTTGTCATGAAACTTCTGCCATACGTAAATTTTTCTGGGTGCTCAGAGTTCTTCAAAGAAACAAGTTTATCAGTATCTGGGACCTCATCAGATTTTCTTCATATTAATTTTTATTTTACAAACCCCTCAATTATTTCAATCAGAAATAAATATATTTCAATCAGAAATGAAGTTCAGATGTTGACAGGGTACAAAGCTGACAGATGGCAGACTAATTTAAAAGGAAAACTATCACCTTTTGGTCTGTAAAATGACCTCTCCTGGGCAAAGCCCTCAAAACACTGCATCAGGCTGCATGTTTAAGTGAAAACTACTTGTTCATCCAACACAATGAATCTACTGCTCTGAAGTATCCTGCATTTGCTGATCTTCAACAGTTTGAGTGAGTCTTTGGAAAAGGGATGAGGGTTGATTTCCTGTTTCAACTACAAGTGTCCATTTCTCTGAGACTGTTGGAATTGTTATTCCCAAGCTCGCTGCTGCATTAATGTGCTATGTAATGGGTTACAGATGAGCACTCAGGACATATATAAACACATAGAAAATATGCAAATATTACATAAATATTGTATGGATCACAGAATCACATGATTCCAGGATGACTAAGGTTGGAAGCCACCTCTGGAGGGCACCTGGCCCAAATTCCTGCTCAGGCAGGGACACCTACAGCCCAGGACAAGATCCAGATAGTGTCTGAGTATCTCCAAGGAGTGAGACTCTACCACCTTTCTGAAGAACCTGCAAGAGTGTTGAGTCATCCTCACAATCAAAAAAGTGTTTCCTGATGCTTAGAGGGAACCTCTGTCTTTCAGTTTGTGTCCATTGCCTCTGGTTTTGTCACTGGGAACCACTGAAAAGTGCCTGGCTATGTCCTTTTTGTATCCTTCCTTCAGGTATTTACATATATTAATGTTTCCCTGAGCCTTCTCTTCTCCAAGATAAATGGTCTCAGGCTGCTTTGCCTTTCTGCATATAGGAGATGCTGCAGTTTCTTAATTATTTCATTGTCCCTTTGCTGCACTCTCTCAAGTAGCTCAATGTCTCTTGTGCTGGGGAACCCTGAATCAGATACAGGAGGATCAACTCCCTCCATCTTCTGGCAACACTCCTCATCAGCTGCCTTTGCTGCAACAGCACATTGCTGGCTCATGATCAACTAGGTGTCCACCAGCCACTGTAATTAACTTTTCTTCTGAGAAAAGGAAATCAATTTGCTTTTCTTTCCTGCTCAAAAGTGTGCAGCCACACTCACTGGTGCAGAGACAGATGGTAATGTAATGGAACTTCTAAACTTAAAGTTCTGAATGACAAATGTGCAAAAAATACACACAAAGCGTATCACAAGTGACCATTAGAAAATCTACGATGAGAATATAAAACACTTCATTTAGAAGCATCTCAGTCACCCTAATACTGATATAAACACATTTCTTCACAGTTAAGTAAAAGACAAATTTACAACACTACAAATGATTGCAGTCAAATTACAGAGAAGCACCTGAATGAGATTTAATGTGCTTATAACTAACATTTATTTGGGGAAAAATACTAAGTCATTTCTGCCTAAGCATACTCCACCCTTTGTTTCTTCCTTTTAAAATAAATTTTGTGTACATATATTAGTAAGACTACTATGGCATACTGGAAAGAGTGATTTTACATTGCTCTAAACATCACAATACATGACCGGAAAGAAACCACCTCTAACACAGCAAGACCATCAGTTAAGAAATAGATGCCAAGGTATTGCCAAGAATCTGGATAAATTGAAAAGCAGCTGAGTGCTACAAGCAGCATTTTGCTGATAACTTGGAAGCTTCAGCAACCAGACAGTGTATAAGGATTCCCTAGGGAGACCAGACTGTAGCAGGTGTGTCAAGGTGACAAAGTATCACTGCCACACTATCCACTGAATAGTATGTTCTGGCTACCAGATAAAATATGCTGTGACTACAAAAAATAAATGACAGGCTGTCAGATGAAGAGAGAATTTCTAACCCTGTGATTTAATGTACAGGAAATATCTCAGGTGATTTTTTTCCTGTGTTTTTTTTTTTGATTGGTTGGTTGGTTGGGTTTTGTTTGGGTTTTTTTAGTTTTTTTTCGGTTTGGTTTTTTTTTTTAGAAGTTGTAGTGCTTTCTATTATTTTCAAATCTTTGCTAATTGATTCTAACTGCTTCTAATGAGATACCGGTAGGATTCATTTTAAAGAGAAAAAAACTTACAAATCAAATAGCAAATATGTCTAGAGACTGAGGATTGAAAATCTCAGCCACACATAAAGATTGTCTTGGGCATTTATGTTCTGATTCTGCAGATCTGTGGCTAAAAGTATCCGTTTCATAATCTTCAAAGGTTTGCAAACTCTAGTCTTGGCAAGGAGAATAGTGGGAGAAAAGATACTAAAACTTCTGTTTTCTCCATTGACCCTGCATCTGCAGAAAAAACATTACAATACTTTTAAAGCCACAGAGAACAGTCTCCTCACTGACAATGAAAGTAGCAATTTAACAGCTAGTTCTACCAAATACCACAGGTTAAAACCAGAAAGATACAATTACTCTGTCTAGAACTACCCTTATTATAAGGTCAAGGTGATCAAATTTTAACTTGGTTACCCACAAGAACAGGAGGAAAGTCTTACAAATCAAACGACCATTGTAATTTTGAGCTTGTTCAGATAGATAACCAGCATCTAGCACCTCGATGGAGAGCAAAGATGTTGATCATGACTCTCAAAATGCTTTTATGAACCAGATGTTCTCGTGCTTAGCAGTGGCAGCGCTGCGAGCTGCCAGCGAATGTTCTCTAGTCCATGTTTTCCTACTTCCCTATCAGCTAATTTTTTTCTCCCTGCTTTGGGTGCCATCCTAACTATTCCCCTCAAAGAAAAGGAACACAGCTTAAGTAGGCAGATCTTAATTAATAAGAATCTTTCCTTCTAAATGTTCTGTGGCTATGAAATAGCCTTTTACTCCCAAGTCCAAAGAGTATGTATGGAACATAAGCAGTTAAAATTGCCACCTTTCTACAGAGAGGGATCTGTACATTTTCCTATCTAGAAATACACACATACATGCATACACACATTACTTTACATGAAAAAACTGCACAGAGAAAGGAGCACAGCAGGACACACAAGGGTAGGTGGGTGAGCCTAAAACACACTGGACAGCTGCTCTCAGACCCACCGCAGCAGTCATCAGCCTACTAAAGCTCATCCCGGTGCTGCCTGATGGGGCAGGAGGAGGGAGCCCCAACAGCCCTGCAAGGGCAGTGGAAATCCTGGACCAGCCACTCCTGATGCCACAAAGCCAGACCTGCAGAGACATGCCAGTAGGAGAGGCTTCATGGGTCAGGGCACCCCATGGGAATGTGGAACAGAAGGGGTTGGTGGGGTGTGAGTAGGGGCCATCTGTTTCTGTGCCTGGCTGTTCCCACACCAGTCTGTGCAGCCTGTCCTGTCTCCTCTAATTAAACTCCATTTCTGATAGTTTTCCTGAGCTTACTGCTGTGCATGCACACGTGCATGGATGTCTCACTGTCAGTCCTGCTGTGGGACCAGGGGTCCCACGTGTCCCCAGTGCAGCACCTGCAAGTGCAAGTGAGGGTGTGAGGGCTAGTAAAGAGCATGCTGGACTAGCAGGCAAGTTGGTGAAGCGTCCTGGAAGCCAGGCATGTCCCTATGGCTAAGAGCACAGTTGGTGCTGGTTCTTGGAATGACAGGGTAGGCACAGGGTAGCCTTGGCCAGCTGCTGTACAGACTATGACATCTGGGGCTGTCCATGAGACCTGTCTGTGTCTGCACAAGAGAGACTGTGGAAGGTAAGGAGAGGGAAGCACAAGGGTTCTGGACCACTGACTGGCTGGGATGCGCCTAAGCCATCCACTGCACAGGTGTGGGTAAGAGAAGTCATATGAAGTGAGAAGGATCTGCACCAAGGACTAGAGTGGGCCTGTGACCTTGGGGCCTCATGATTCCAGGTGCCAACAAGCAGGGAAATGGATCCAGAGCCAACTGGTTACCTAAATCTGGCAGCTGGAAGGATCCTCATTGCAGAATGAATACAGGGTAGATTTGTCTTGCGCATCTGTGCATGAAAGTGACATAACAAACGAATCCACAAGATCAACACAGGTGTAGGCTTAAAAACATAGATTTAAGTTCTCTAAAATTCATAAGCTTATTGATACTTGCAAAAGTCAACAGAAGATGTAGCATTTCATCGTCTGCATCGGGAACATGTGTACTTGTTGAAATTCCACAGCATTTTTAACATTTGCTAATTGAGGTAATTTTGGTTTATGATTTCCACACCAAAAATAAAAAACAGGCAAACAAAAACCATCCAAAAAAGCCAAAACAACTGTGTGGAAGACACATGCTTTGCAAATACACTGAGAGCCATGGTCAACTGAAATAATATTGAACCCTTTGCTGTATTTATGAAGAAATGCAAAAAGGTGGTGGTTTGGTCTGTTTTGTCAGGAAACAAAAGCTTTTAATATCTCTAGTCATTCAGACCTTCGACTGAGATTTATTAACTTGTCAAAATAAAGCAATTTTACAACATACACAACTGCAGTTCATTTCAGAACATTTATTGCTCTGTAAACAGAAAATCCACATTCTCCTTAAACAATCTGTCCCTTTTCTTCCTCTTGAAGCAAGAAGAAAGGCATAGCAGTAAGAGAAATTCTAAGTGAAAAAGAAAGAAGTATTGATGAACTTATTTTTACTAATATGCAAAACCCATAAATCTAGAAATAAAAACAGACATTTATAGTGACTACCTCAACTAAAAAAATAATATTCAATGCCAGTACCTTACATCAAACAAAATCAAACAGGGGCACAGAAATGAGAAACAGTTTTAATTAAAGGCGGTCAGAATACTGAAAGGAGGATAGCCTCTGTGGAGGAGATTATGTAGACACCCCCCACCTTTGGGCAATGTGGATGAGAGGGAAAGGCAAAACAGAGCAGGGACACAGCTCCATGTTTACTTTGTATATTTTGTGCTATGTAACTCAGCTCAAATGGCACGGGGAGATATTTAGAAAGGAAGGGGGTTATTAGGAGACTGAAAGAGAAGGAGCATGATACTTACCTGGAACATCCACACCTTATCTGGTTATCCAGTCTCTCTTTATGTAGAGAAATGTGATTGTAGGGAATGGGTTAGTGCTGTTTGGGGATAGAGCCTCATCTAGTAGCCCAAGAGAGGGAAGGCAGCTACAGCTCTGTGCTCCTGGTCCGAACAGTAGCAAGGCTGAGCACATAATCCCACAGAAGGTGCATGCACACAAACATATAAATAAGTATACATGTCTACCCATATCTATATACACAGACCAATGCTGCTTCCTATACTCAGCACTCCCATGGACCCACGAGGTTGTTCAGCTGCCTCTTCACTAGTGCTCACACATTTGTTCTCACTCGGTCCAGCCACTGGCACTGCAGATGCACGGGTTGGGCCTTTGTGACCTGCAGTCCCATGCTGGGGGCTGGCACTTGATTTTGCCCAGTTGCCAGCACCCAGAACCTTGCTCGCTCCAGCCACGGGCACCACGGACATATGGGCCTCTGCCCAGGGTCTGACTCCAGTTGTTGGCCATACACACATACAGACTCACAGAACAGATGTCCCTTAGCCAGGAAGAGTTAGAAGTAGAATTTGCTAATGTATGCCACACTGCACTGGGAAGGAACTGTGCATGGCCAGACAAGTGCGTCTTACACATCCAGTGGTTTTTTTATCCTCTTATCACTCTATCTCCCAGTAATAAATACTGATCGAACCCCAAATCCTCTTACTCTGCATCCCATACTGTGTGCCACGCTCTTGGCAGCATCACCCCTCAGTCCAAAAGGGTATCCAATACTGATTCACTTTGATGGATCTCATGGTTGGATTACTCACTTTGACAGCATTCCTGGGACAGCGCTGGGTGAGCCTGAACAGGCTGTCCCTCCCTCTGAGTCCTTAATGTGGACTCCTGTCTGCCTTTGGGAATCTGTGCTGCTCTGGTCTTATAGAGATGGGCCTCTGATGTGATGACAGCTTCTGTGGTAGGTGTAGGAGCAGCTGGGCAGAGTGTGATTTGGGATCCCCCACCTGCTGTAACCTCTCTCATCTCTTTCATGGGTCTGCAGACAAGCTTTTAACACACGGTCCAATATCTGCATCCTGTAGTGGATCTTCCTTAGGATCTATCCAATTCTATGCAAGTTTATGCATCACATGCTGCTTGATTCCTAACATGCAAGACCAGGAATCCAAGTAGTTTCTTTCACAGGTCTTTATAACTGGGGCCTGACATGCCATACACTACCCTAAATATAGAATCAATGGAAGGAGAAGCAATGCTCAAATCAGACATCCTATTTTTTCTTTCTTCTTGATGCTGCTATTATTCCAATGTTCAGTCTGATCCTAAAGCAATACACCACAGTGTGTCACAAGCATTATTATGTCTTTATACTGTCGAGTAACTGAAATCCTTTTATTAAAATATAGCATTCTATGATAGATTTCTTCATCCTTGGACTGACATTGAGCCTGAAGCTCTTACTAGCAATCACTTTACACAAAGCCAGATCACATACTCAGTCAGAGCAGCTAAGGACTCAATTCACAGATTTTTAAAAATGGTGTGAAAGCTGATGAGACTGAATTGTTCCTTGAAAGAACAGATACATTTCAAAACTTCTGAAGGAAACTACACTGAAAGCCTTTTCTGAATAACTGACTTAAGGAACTTTTTATTCACCCTTCATTAACACCGTATTAAAACAAAATCAGAGAAACAAGACAGTTACTCCACTAAATATTAATCATCTTTAAGAAAATTAAGGCTGTCATTTACTAACATCACAGCTGTAAAGAGGAGCTGTAAATAGGAAGATATCAGTAAAACAGTTTTCCATCAGCCTACTCAAAGTCAACAATCATCTTTCAAGCATACTTGCTCTTCAACTGATTGCTAAGATGATAAGAAAAAAAAATCAAGTGACAGGAGGAAAGGACAGCAATAAATTGTCCAAATGCTTTAGAATTACTAGTTAATGAAATATTAGAAGATGAAACTCTGACATCAGTGTTTCTAAAGAAAACCTCTTTACTTTGAGAGACATGCCAAAGAGCACATTTGCAGCTGACTCTTTCCACTATCTTCATGAGATTTTAAATTTAGACATGTAGCATCCTAAATGTTCAAAGACTTTTTGCTATAATGTTAGCCCTGTCACATCATCTACCAATCCTCTTGAGACAGAATGTTTAGCCTCAAATAAGTAAATGCTTTTACTATTTCAGTATATAGATCATTAACTTATCTACTGTTTCCTCACTCTTCATCTACACTCCCTAAAAAAAATGCTTGAGAAAGCCGTAAGGACAAATGGGCTACTGCACACTATTAACTCTTTATAATGAAGCTATATAGATTACTTAATGCTGTCACAAATTCAAGTTTTCACTTTCACCTTCAAGGCCCTATATTATCTTACCCACAATTACTGCATGTCTTGCTTTTATTTCCTTCTACTCCCTAGACATCTTCTATCCTTCCACTTAATTGCATTCTTTATCTCTTTCTCCCACTTCCAGCTGTATGTCTTATATCATGCTGACCTCTGTGCCTTGTACAATCTCCATGCCTACATTCTTCATCCTTCTTCAGCAGTATCTTTAAAAATACACCCTTTCAGGAATCACTGGTACATGCTCTTCTTCCTCCTCTTCTTATTGCTGAGCTATTAACTGAAATTTGTCTTGTTTAAATCGCTTTTGCTCCTTGCTGGATCAGGGCAGCAGGGAACACAGATGAAAGCTAATGCAGAGCTGTCTGATTTACTTCTTAATTCTATCAAGAATGACAAGGGACAATACCTGCTTGTCATCTAAAATAGGAACTTGGAATCTTGTTCACTAAAAAAACCACAATGATCATTAAACACCAATCAGTGTCTATGTAGTGATTACTTTCTACAAGCTACATCTGTACTTCCTACACTCTTAGATGTTTATATATATTTCACAGTTCCCTAACAGTTGCCCAGAGCACACTCCATGCCTATGATCCAGCATACATTAATATGATGCTTTTTATCCCCTCTGGTTTAATGTTTACTTAAATATAAATATGATGACCACGCTAAGCAGCAAACATCAGGGAACTCAGAAGCATTCCCAGGACACAGTATGGTAGTCATAGCATTATTCCTGACCTCTAGAACACCTGACTGCAGAAATTCCACCTTCCCAAATTTCAAATACCTACTTCACACAATATGGAAGTTATTCTATGACCATTGTACTAGTTATTATTATAATTGTAAAATATTATTATCTTCTGATGAACATCTTAAAATAACATCAAATATTTTTTGCTGAAATTTAAAACAAAAAATCTTCTCAATGAAAATTTTTGTCCTGGAAATTTAAAAACTCAGAACTGAAATCAGTCTTCAAATGATGTATCATAGCTAATCTTAAAACTGCAAATGCATTCTACCTAAGACATATGATCATTCCTTCATAAAATGAAAGGTTCTGTTGCAATTCTCTTGGGATAACTGCATTATTGAAAATGAAAAGCAGTAAGATAAGTTACATACCATTATGCTTTTTGCCCATGGCACTTTTTTGAGTCAGTAATATTTTGAGTCTGTAATAGTTTTCAAGTTCGGGACAATAGGCTGCAACCTTTGATGTCTCCAGTCTGAGCTACAGGATGCAATAATGTGTTCTGGAGACAGTAACTGAATAGATCACTGTGACCAGGTATCTGTTCAGGAGAAAGAGGACAATTTTCTAATGGAGGAAAATATATTCTGTGACAGAAGATAATTTCAGTAATGGATGAAATCTCATCAACTAGTCTTTGCTAGTCAGCAAGACCTTGAGGCCGTGAGGCAACTGAACTATGAAGTGAAGGAGTTACTAACGTCAAAACCATTTCCATTACTATGTCAGTATTCAGAAAATAGTTACAGATGAATTTTAAAATAATTCTCGTTCTATTTAGGGAAGTATTGACTAGCAATCCTTATCCCTATACTTGGTACAATCTGCTGATAACATAAAGTTATGTAAGTCATCTGGGATAGTATCTCTAACAACCTTGAAGTGACAAGGTAGTCTGCTGGGTGGTAAAGTGTCAAATGAAATAAAATGGTCAAGAAATGTAAGCATTAGTTAGAAAAAAATAAATGACATCTACATTTTCTAACATCTGGTTTAAGCACTGGACATTGCTGTAGACAGCTCAGTGAAAACTCAGAGGTTAGGTGATATTGTTTATACTCACAGACATAAATGAAGTAGTCTCCTCTGGAATGTTCTATGTACTATAATGCCATAGACACTTTTCTATGTTAACATGTTTTTGCTAGGAAGGGTCTAAAGAAATGCAATCAGAATGCTTATGAAGAGAAAAAAACCCAAACCAACCATAGCATCACCCACCCCATGCCCCCCACAAAAATTCCAAACACAATCCTTTCAGATGGTGAGGTTCAGAACAGACTATTTTAGAGTTTTATTTATAGAGCAAAAAAATTAAAAAAAGATGTTGGAAGCAGTACTTAAAACACTGAGTGGCAGATGCTAGACACCAGATCAGTGATTACTGGGCCAGAACCACCTTGTCTCTGTGTGTGTGTGTCAGGGAAGGGGAACAGACCTTTAGCAGTGTCCACATGGTCAGCACAGATGGTCACTGAGGTTTGGCCACATGGCATGAAGGCTGCATGGGGCACCTGTCGGTCAATAAGGGCTTCCTGATAACCCTCCCACACCTCACCCCTGGAGCCTCTGCTTGTCTGTGACACCTCTCACTGAGGCCAAGGGGACAGTGAATGGCCAGTGAACCAAAGGTGCCACCTGGGGGAGTGGCCACAGTGACCAGAGCAGATGGGAGGCAGCACAATGTGAGCCATGGCCTGTTCTCTCCAAAGCCATCAACACATGACCTTCTGGTCGGTAACTATGTTTTTTCTCTCTTTATTCTTTCTTCTCTTAATTTCTCTTTCTTTATTCTTTTCTTCCTCTTGTGGGTAACTTAAACATTTATTTTCTGTAACGTGTGGATACCTAACTTAAATGGCATGGAGCTTGTGTTTGCTGGGTGTAACAAAAGTTCCTTAGTATAGCAGTGCTTGTTAGTCCTGGTAATCTGTTTTATTGCTTTGGTGACGTTGCATGGGGTTTTTTTCATATAAAACCCTTTTTGCCAAAATGCCTGTACTCTTACCAAATTGAAAGAAATTTCTTAGAGAAAAATGTGTGATTATTATCCAGATGTAAACTCGAGGTACCAAAGAACCAAAGGTTTTATAATGGCCAATCTTCGCGAACGAAGATTTGGGAAGGGCTCACCCCACATGGGTGTGCCCTCCGAGCCTGCGCAGTGGATTTTTTAGGTGAGGCACAGTGTGCTCAGAACTGGCCCCACCGTTTAAGTCCTAAGGTTCATTTGCCACGGCCGAGCAAGCTTGGACAGTGACACTGAGGTCCTTAGGACTATCTACAGCACCCAGTACTAACCGGGGCTGACCCTGCTTCGCATCCGAGATCTGACGAGATCGGGTGGCAGGGAGGCATTGAACTGCCGGGGGCGGTCCGTACACTGAGACTCGAACTCGCGACCTAGGAGCCGGAGTCGAGAGTACTCTCCACTACGCCACGGGACCGCCCTACCAAAGGTTTTACAGGGGTTCATATAGGCCAAATCTCTTGAAGCCTAAAATTAAAATGTACACCTGGTAAAAGTTGTGCCTTCTGGAGTGGCTTGTAACAGCAGACCAATTAATTCTTATCTTTCTTACTCATGAAATATAAGAAACTGACATGGGAACATATGTAAAAGATTTACAGAATTCATTGTCTCAGGCACACATCAGTATCAAGAAAACACATAAATACTGTGCAAGGGTTACTATAGCCTGTTTGTTTTTGTTAAAAAAAGAGCTTTCAACTACTTGATGTGGGAGCAATTGAATTTAAGTGGATAAATTAACCCCCTCTAGCTAAAAGGTAATAATTAAGCCTGTGGTATTAGCTGTCATCAGAGATGGTACCAAGTTAAGACGGACATTGAAACTGAGTATTAACAGCAATTCCTATATTCAGTATCACTTAGACAAAAATGAAAAGTTTCTTTTCATGGAATAGGAGGGCAGCATTTCTACCACTGCTTAGAATTGCATTCTACTTTAAATCAGAATCACCTCAGTCTTACTGGTTACTGGAACCATTGCCTTCTTGGCTTTGAATCACACTACTATTCTAAGATAAAAAGATGCTGGAATGGAAATGTTAAGACTCCTTTTTAACTAGATTAAATCTTCATGTCTTCAGCTCTTGCAGATACTACAAGGTCTTTTATCTTTCTAACACCTATCACAACAATAAAATCTCCAACATTGTTTTATGGAGTATACTTTGTAACCTCCTTTAAGTCCATTTATTTTGTGATACAGCAATAAGCCTGCACAAAATCCTTTGCCCTGTTTAGATTATAAATAATTTGCCAGCATTAATTGATGTTTCTGAATGTAGGTTTTCTGCAATCAAGCCAAAAAGACAGACTCTTACAAATCCTTTATCACATATACCAGCTCTATGAAAATTACCTACAATGAGATCTCCAAAAAGCAAATTAAAAAACCAAGTAAACAAAAAACCTGAAAAAGAATGCAAAAATGAATTCACCCTCCCCTAGCCTTAGTGCATTAAAACAAGACATAGTTGAACTTAGCGTTTCAAAGGTTTCCAGGAGGTTTCCCCATGACAATAATTTACAAAGAAATAACTGCAAAAACACTGCCAACAATGCAATTCCTTGTTTCCGTCTTCAGTCTTTGTCCTGTAACTGTTGAAAAGCAGTTACAACAAGCTCTGGGGTGATTACAAAGTTAACTTCACATACAGAGATCAGTGCGCTAGATCTTATTGAAAGAGGATTTATTCATGCTTGCTATAACCCAAAATACATTAAAAATATTTTTTGTGAAAATTCTTGTTAATTAAAATCTAATTATTCAATGACTGCTTTTTGGCATCTTCAAGAAAATGCTCAAGGTCTTGAAAGAAAGAAAAGATAACTCAGTGAGCAATTCATCATAAAATAAGGATTTCCTCCCTCTTTCTTCTACTTACCATGCATAATTAATATGTGATAATACCCATAATGAGTTCCCTAAAACAATTAGCAACGCATCTCCAGTGACCTCCTAATCTGAATATAATGCTTTTAGAATTTAGAGGTGTACCACTCTCTTTGTGCTTACACACTCACCTCACGTAGAAGCAAAGAAGGCTGCAGAGCATAATTTATTATTCTCCATAATATTTCATCAAGTCCCTTAGCAGCTACTTGATACATTATCAAGACAAATGCAAGGAAAAGAAAAAATTATTCCTGCCTCTCCACCCCCCAAGTAGGGTATCCCAAAGACTAAGTACCAATTATAATCCTTCTTTCCTCTTTCAATCAGATACATTAAGGGAAAGCAAACCTTGACCAAGTTACCTTTTGCATGGAATTTCAATAACTTTTTTCATCTCCGTAAGACAAATACATCCATAAATAAACATGCACTGCAGTAACAAGGGCAATGTCTGAAACCCTTAAAAGCTAAATTACTTTCAAGCCATCCAACATCTCATTTTATTTCCACAAATATATAATAAAGACTATCAGCACAGGGAGTGGTGGGTAGGTTGAGAGGGTGGGTGTGTGCATGTGGGGACACAAAAGCACACACGCCTCAGGAGAAGAGGGAGGAAGAAAATCGACCATATGAACAGAGAGCATAATTGGAAAAAAAACCCAACAAAAACCCCACATAAAACCAAACAAACTGTCTGCTTCCTTTAATAACCTTGTAAATATAAAATAGTGGTCTATTATGGATGTATGGAAAAGATGCCTGTGTATAGTAGTGCAGAGGACCAGATCTAAGCATGTTTTGTCTCAAATGTTCTGAGTATTGCTGCATGAAAGGTGATTGGAGGAGAGGGTCCCATGGAGGTGGGGGCAGTGCTGTTCTGAGCCAACTTCCTGCTCCTCCCTGAGAGTCCTACTGAGCCTTCCCATCAACTTTCTTTTTTCTGGACAAAGGCTGGCTGTGCACATGTGAATGAAACATGCAAAGTCTAATTTACATGAGGCGTGCACCAGGTTATGAAAGGTGTCGCATTGGGCCCTCTCTCTCCCTTTTTGTCTCTCTTCCCTCTCTCATTTTTCTCTTTCATTTCCTTTGTTTTGCAACCTCAGCTCTGGACCATCCACGCAGCAGCACCAAAGCGGGATCTGAGCTGATATTTCTTATTTTCTTCCCTTCCTTTGCCCTGGAAAAGTATGGCTATCATATTCAACGCCATACTCTTACTGAAGAGTTGTGGGAGGGGGAAGCTTGCGGAAGTCTCTGTGGCTTGTGAGCCAGCACCTTTGGTTGTGTTAAGCTTTGTGAGTCAGCACCTTTGAGGAGTATTTTGTGTGAATGGTGAAGTGTACTGTTCAAAATTAAGGGCTCGTTAGCTGACACTTTTTGTGGAAATGTATTGTAAGAACTAAAGGGTGTGTTAGCCAATACCTTTGAGTCTAAATATTGGGCTGGCTGCCACAGTTAAGAATACTGTAAAATAAAACATGAGTTCCCTGACACATGGTCTGGTAACGGACATCACACCCCTCTACCAGTGGGTCATGACAAGTACATCTTCAGAAGTCATGGACTGTGAGATGTGGTGAAATATCTCACATTCTTTTCTCTACAGCCATGTCTGATACACTTACAAAGCTGGGAGGTGAGCTTCATAATCACAGACTTCATCATCCAGCCTGGGAGGGCTACATGCTTAGACTATGTAGAGGCTCAGGAAGATGCAGGGTTCAGCCAACAGACTGCTCAGCAATATATTACATTAAAAGTACATTCCACTAGAGTGCAGTGCTCTTTGCATCCCAAAGTATAAAACTTCTAGCAGTATTTCAAGATGGAGGACCTAACACATAAAACCAAATTCTTCAACACCTACTTTAAATTGCTTAATACACAATTTACAAGTATGATTTATTAATAATTTATTCTTTTCAATTTTTCCAGTGTCTGTCTGAAATCAATAGGTACTCCTGCAATAAGGGGATTTATTATGTTTACTATTTTGCAGCGCCCATAGTAGCAGGAATTCAAGAACTAGGCCAGTGACATATACTAAATACTCAAAACACAAGTTGCCATCAAGAAATAATTTTTTAGTCACATTGCAGAATAAGAAAAGTGAAAGTTTTATGAATTCAGAAAAGAAGTTCTACTCAAGAACCTTCCTAAGCAAACAGCTCATGTATTGTGTGGTAACCAGGACAATCCCCAATAAAATGAAGCAAGAGCAAAACCAGAACCTAGGAGGATTTTACTAAAAGCATCCAATTTTCAGGGGAGTTTCCAAGAGATAAGGTCTAATTTACTGAGGGCACCTGACCTCCAGGGGAGTTAAAATTTAAGGCCCATCCAAGGCAGAGCAAAGTGTGTATAACAGGACAGGTTAATCCCAAGAGAGGGGATAAGAAATTCAGAATACCATGATTGTCAAGACCCACTACAAGAGTCAGAAAAAAAACCCAGACCAAGTTGAAAAGTTCATGAAGATGAGGAGTAAAAATATGACCACCACCAGATGAAGAAACAGGATCTCCCACCATAATATTCCTCAAAATGGACAGCTCCACCCCAACTCCACCTACTATGAATATTATAACTAGATGTTGCAATATTATAATTGGGTATGAATATGTATGTAGAAATGTTGTAATCCCTCACTAGAAATGTATAAATACTGTAGCCACTCACTGCTAACTTCGGAGCTCTTTGTCTGATGCTAATCGGAGGGCTCCCCAATGTTGCCTTAATAAATACCTTGCTGTTTATTGACTAAAACTCTGTCTCTAAACAGTTTGTTCTGCCTTTTTGGCATCAAAACACAAAGACTGGAAGACTGAGTTTCTCAGCCTGAAAAGTGCTCAAAAAGACGTTTTCCCCAATTTTTTGAGGAAGAATTCCACAAAGTGGACAAGATAAGGAGAAAATTCTCTTCCGATCTTCTTTAAAAAGAAAACAGAAGTCCCACATTACTGTTATGTTCTCTGTGGTGAATTTTTCTTAACATTTTAGAAATGTGCTGGAACTACTTTTCCAATTATGCTTTACAAAAGACTAACTGCAAGATATGTTTAGATCCTCGTAAAAAGACACAAGCTGTTGAGACTGGGCAATTTTTGATGAATACTTGAAAGTAAAAACTCATTTCTCAGAAAAGCATAAAATCAGTAAAAGGGAGTTCCATAGCGAATTTGGCACTTCATCGTGGTTAGAAGGCAGAGAAGTGGAAACATTCGGTTCTCAAGCCAATAGATACACCCTTTCAGATTTCAGTTGTTATCTACTTTCAACACTTCAGGGCGTGTTTTGCATGACAGAACTAAATTAACTTGGGTACACCAAAATGATGAGACATAGTTCCTTCACCTTCCAATCACCCCATAAACAGTAACAGTAAAAGCTATGTAATCTAAATCTATGCAATCTAAACTCATAAAGCGATTGAACTCTGCTTTTGCTGTAAACTTAAGCACACTGTGTGTACTCAGGAACAGTGGTTTCAATCTCCTGTAGCACTAAACCAGTTGCTCAGCAGTCCCACCACCTCCAAAGGAGCTCCAACCGCTCGACAACACACTTCTGCCAAGGGAGAGTCTTCTTTGCTCTCTCTGGAAGTTGCCCACAGTGCAGCAGAGTATGCAAGGCTAACAGGGGACTCCATAGAGGTGCTTTCTGCAAGCAGTGAGGAAATTATCTTAAAAAAAGCCCAACAAGGAAACACACATACCAGAAACACTCAAACATCCCAGACCTTCATTCAGTGTACTAAACACATGGCTACACTTGGAGCTGGCATCAACAAATCAGACAACACAAGAAGTTCTTTATTGACTCTAATCCATCAAATGCCTCATTTGAATTAATTAGTGAACTGTAATTACATCAGTACAGACAAGAAAGTCAAGTGGCTTCCAAAAAGAAAGCCCAAATTCTGCTTTCTACCTCCAAATACACCATGATCCAGAAAGAGCAACACTGATTCCTCTTCATGCAGCAAGCAGCCACTGGAATGTGCTGTATCTGCCTCTATACAGACCAGAGTGTCCAAAAACAACAGTGAATGACTACAAACTCTTTGTCATCTGTCCTCCTGAATGCAGCCTAACACTTTAGAAGTCAGGCATACTCTGACCATTACACTTGCATGTTATACCCACCAGAAAAACGAAGTATCTAGCAATATGCTAAAATAACTGGTAAGAACTGTGAGTCCAAGGACGTAAGACAGTAGAGCCTGGGTAAATCAGAATGGCTTATACCATGAACAGCGATTTAGAAGGTGACATGAGAAAAAGTTGGTAGCATAGCCCTACGCAATGGACAGACCACAGCCAAGGCTGAAGAAACAGCTACTGCTGTAGATTTAAACTAAGCTGAAAAATGTCAATGTGCTTTTACATTTAATGGTTTTGTTATCTCTAAAATAACAAATCTGTGAACTGCAAACAATCAGGAAAGAGAGTAAGTCAATTAATTTATAAAATGCAAAAGGAACAGATTTATGATGACTAAAATACATGAATTCAACAGCAGGGATTCCAATTTACAGCTACAGCTCAGTGTACCACCTGGAATGGCTGCTCATATCTGCAATTTCTGTACTTTAAATAAAGGACTCCTAATAAGTTAAATCTCCAGGTATACATAAAGAATAAGAGAAACATCACTAATAAAATAGCTGCTAATCTGAAAATCATAATAAAGGCAATATACACACTACATGCCTACACTAAAAATGGTGAAGTTGAAAGGGGAAAAAAAAGAAAAATAAGAGGACAATGGAAAAAAAGGGGGTTAGCATCCTTTTTTACAAAAGCCCACAATAATGATAGTTACATCAAGTGCTAAATCACCCTTCTTCATCCTCTGTTTTCCTTGTACAATATACAATAAAATTACAAAATATTTGTATGTCATACCATTCTGAATCTATTCCTCTTTCACTACATATGCAGCAAAAAGTCACAGAAAATTTCTCTTTGAACTTCTCCATTCTATGACAAAAAAAGTCCACTGAGACTCATAAATCCTAATGCCATTTAATCAGTCTGAAAAAATTTTAATGAGCTCTCACTAGATTTTGCACAGAGATTATTTGTAACTATGGGATCAATTAATTAATTAGAAATGGAAGAAACTGCAAAGAAATAGTGGTTTAAATTAAGGGGATGATTTACATCACTTGGAACTTTTTAAATAGAACAGATTGGTTCTTCGTAAGAGAGTTATGACCATTTGTATTACTACAATCTATTCCTCTTTTTAGACAGTGGATATAAATGGATTTATTTGCTTTTGAAACACTACTAGTAAGGTCCTTTATTTTACTGAAAAGCTATAGGCAAATCAACCAAAATACTGGAAAGGAAGGCCTTAGCCCACAACACCCTTAAGTAGGAAGACAAATAATCTGTGTAGTTTTGATGAGAGAAGTATGTGTAAATGTCGGCATAGGAATGTCTGAAGCCCTCAGAGTTAGAGCCATATTTAAAATGAATTTATTTTTATGTAATTTTTGTTATTATAAAACAAAACTACTTTAAGATGGTATTGCAAATTTATATATATCTTATGTACAAATACACAGAAATGGCCAGGTTATTATGAACTCTTTTAAAGCAAAAATTAATATTCTAGTATTTATAAATACCAAAAGCATGATTTTTAATAATGTGAGCCCTATGAATTAAAGTGGACCAGAAAAATATTGTTTAGCAAAAGTACTTTTGTTGTCTTATTTTTTTCCCCAGATCAAATCTGTGAAGTTAATCACTGAATCACAGGATGAGTAACTTTGGAATGGACCTCTAGAGCTCATCTGTGGACAGTGTCCTGACAAATTTTGAGTATCTCCAAGGATGGAGATTCCACAAACCCTCTAGGCAACCTCTGCAAGTGCTTGGTCACCCCCACAGTAAAAAAAAATGTTTCCATATACTAAGTCTCCTGTGTATATCTGTGCCCACTGTCTATGGTTCTGTCACTGGGCACCACTGAAAAGACCCTGGCTCCTTCTTTAAAGTCTCTCTTTAGGTATTCATACACAGTAAGATCCCCCTGAGCATTCTCTTTTCCTCATTCCAACCAGGTTATTAAAGATGTTAAACAGGGCTGTACCCAGTATTGACCACTACTCACTGGCACCCAGCTAGGCTTGTGCCACTGATCACAACCCTCTGGGCCTGGCCATCCAGCCACTTTTCAAACCACCTCACCATCTGCTCATCCACAGCTTCTCTATGAAGATCATGTGGGTGAGAGTGTCACATCTCCTGTAGTACAGGAGACAACAGCCACTGCTCTCACCTTGTCCACCAGGTTAAGACAACTTCATTAAAGAAGTTAATCAAGTTTGTCAAGCATGATTTTCCCTTGGTGTTGCCATGCTGACTGCACCTGATTGAGGTGAGGCTGAGCAGTCTGTGGATACCTGGGTCCTCCTCTTTGCCTAACTTCAAGACAGAAGTGATATTTGCTTTCTCCACTCTTTGAGCACTTCTCTCAGTGGCCATGACTGATCAATGATTATGGAAAGTGGTCTTGCAATGACATCTGCCAGCTCCCTCTGCACTCCAGGGTGTTTCCTATCAGGATCCCTGGACTTACTGATGTCCAGTTCAATTAAGAATTCCCTCACCAAAATCCAAACAGAAATAATACTACAAAAAGTGTTTTTCAATCGGCTAAATAAAACGTATTAAAAAGAACAGAGTGTTTTGAACATCGAGGCCTGAAATTTCTATAATATTCAAGAACACATTGTTTCTACATATGTACAGCTCCAGATGGTTTTCACACAAGTTTCATCTGTGCATTTGAAAGCAGAATTTGGAACATATATTTTTAATTTAAATATTAGTAAAATGTAAATTTTCTAGTATTTAATCTCCAAATTATATTTTTATTACCTGACTGATTTAATTAGTTATTTATATGACTGTGCATTGTTGCTAGAGTTGGAAGTTCATATGATGCTTGACATAGCACAAGATAGCAAGACTTAGGCCAGATTTGCAGGGTGTATCTTGTTCGAAATTCCTGTGCTGTGGCTTCATTATGCTTATTAAGTTCCTAGTTAACCAAAACATGCAAATGTAAAGGTCAACATTTAAGAAATTCCCAGATGGACAATTATGACATCCTTCAATGACAGTAAAGCAGATATCATATCCATTTATATATCACTTTAAATACTTCTCTACCTGGGTGGTCCCGTGGTGTAAAGGAGAGCACTCTGGACTCTGAATCCCAAGGACCTGAGTTCAAGTCTCAGTGGGGACCATCCCCTGGCAGTTCAATGCCTCCCTGACATCCCATCCCGTCAGATCTCAGATGCTCAGCAGGGTCAGCCCCGGTTAGTACCGGGTGCTGTGACAGTCCCGAGGGACTTCACTGTCACTGTCCAAGCTCGCTCGGCCGTGGCAAATGAACCTTAGGACTTAAATGGTGGGGCCAGTTCCGTGCACGCTGTGTCTCACCTAAAAAATCCACTGTGCAGGCTGGAAGGGCACACCCACGTGGGGAGAGCCATTCCCAAATCTTCATTTGCAAAGTTTGGCCATACACACACGTACATACACTTCTCTATTTGCAGAAGTATTCCTGCACAGCAACAGCCACAGGCTGGTATGGCACTACAGCTAACTTGTGCATTTGGTTTTCTGTGGCTACATCATATTTTTCACTTGGAGCAGCTGTGAAGTTTTGAAGCAAACTTGACAGCCCTCACTTCCTACCTGATGTTTGGCTTCCCTGGATAGTTTTGGTGTGTACAAGGTTGCTCTACGAGGAAGCTACAGTGGAAGTTCTCCCCAGGCGCTTATCAGGCAGACATAAAGCTTTAAGCAGACACATAAAGCTTCAAAGAGCCTTATCTCAGCCAGGGACTAGAGTAAATCTAATCCAATGGAAAACATTCAACATACATATAGCGCAGATGTATGGACCTAAGCAACACCCATGATGCTCTAACAATCTGTTTTGCTTGAGTCCAATTACCTGCTTATGCAGACATTACCTTTTCCTCCTGATATCTGGCTGCAAACTTGCATGCTACTGGTTGTTAGCATGAAATCCAAACCTGTAGCTCTATTAGTTCCCTGCTTGGGACTAAACATAGCAGATGCCATCATTACTCTGCTACTGGTCACGAATGTTTCAAACAGTTTTGCATGTACTCTCTTCATTTTCTTCCTCTAGTAAGTTCTGTGCTTGTGCTAAATTTTCACCCTTTGACATTTGTGACTTTTGTAGATGCAACAAAAAAGCAGTTCAGTTGAATTTCATCTGCACTAAGGGATCTCTGATGCTGTAAACTTCATATAGATAAAAAATATGGATTCAAACATTTATGCTTTTCCTCAAAAAATACAAACACACTATAAACAATCTGTAATCTTGTTTGTCTAACATACCTTTAAAGTTTAAAAATATTAAGTGTAATACAGATGCTACTATTATCTTAAAATATTTTTTTTTCAATGCTAACATAACTAAGAAAACAAATAAAATTACGTCCAACACTGTCATGGGTTTTGTTGCTTATTTTGAGGCTGTTTTTTTAATGTTTTGTCCTTTTTAATTATTACCACCTTCTGACTTTCCTGAAACAGCCAAATAAACTAAGAGTTTTGGAAAAACTGTCCTTCTGCTCCTCACATAAAATTACAGTTTAATTTGCCACTAACAAAGCTGACATTCAATTTCCTTACTTCTTGAGATACAACAACAGTTATGACCAAGCTTCACATAAATTATCAATATTTTCTGCTCATTTACTTTCAGAAGTACAGAACAGCTTACAGCTATATTTCCAATCCAATTGAAAAGTATTTGTTACACACCTCATCCTGTTTCCCAGAAAAACACACCATACAACATTACAAGAACGTACCCTGATTTTTTGTTCCCTACACATACAGTTAAGCAAAGAAGAATACTTTTATATGAAAACAACATTAAGCTGTGGTTTAAGTTTCTGTTCAACTCCTCCCTTCCTCCCTCCAAAACCATGGACTGCTTCTCAATATTTGCTCTGAACTGAATATTAACATATCCAAAATTCGTAACTCCTTGACTCTAAGCTGAGATTTACAGCCTTGCTGCTCAGATTCTTCAACATTTGGAACAAGCCACAGATACAAGGCCTACCCACACAAGTACCTAACAATGTCCATACAATGTCATGTGTGTGAACATGTTTATGTACATTTGGTCTATCTTTTGTAAACATGCAAGCTTACTAATGAAGTTGACTAACATACAGAGAATATCAAGAGAACTTGCACCAGAATAAATAAAAAATCAAATGAAACCAAAACCCAAACCCAGTTTGATTATCACTGGACAACAGTAAACCACAGTGCACCAAACTTACTTCACTGTGTATTCTCAGGCAACGGAAACACTTTTTAGACTCTGGGTGAGAAGCTGAAACATGAAAGGCTGAGAAATCTTAGCTAATCATTCCATATGTATTTGTGTAGCCATTTTTTCCTCAATAATCCTACAGAGAGAACAGTAATCACAGTCTAATCTACCTAAACTTCTTCTATAAAATTAGTATGTAATGCATTTTTCTGCAGTAATGAAATTCTGAAACTTCAAAACTTATGTTCCACTTGGGACGGAGGAGAAGTGAGAACAATATTCTAAAGATAAAGGCAATTTAATTTAAAATAAAAGACATTATTTTAACTAACTCTCAGTTTATCTTTCAAATATCCTCCCTACAGATTTTATTTCAGAATAAAGTTTGGAAAGTTATGTATTATGAGGGAAAAACTAAACTCATCTACTATTTGAGAAAGATTGCTTAAATTGATAATTTTTAAATCGGAAACAAGAACTACGATCTCAGAGACTTAGACTGCAAGAGGAAGGATGTGGTTTAGGAAAAATATAAGCCCTCTTCACAAAGAACTATCTTTAATGTTTCAACACTTAAGAGGTAAATCAGCCATGAATGTATGAAAAGCAAACTGACCTATGCTTAAAAACTGTTTTCAAACTTCCAATAGTAAAGGTGAGATTGCAGATTTAGGTACACAGCAGAAAAATCATTACACTTTCCTATTACTGCATGGTACCATGTAGTAGATCAGAGCAATCTGTATTACAAATACTAGAAGCAGTGAGGGGAGATCTCTTCCTTTGACAGCACAAACATCTTTGCAAATAGAGGTTGCTGATTTTTATAATATTTATATTAAATTTAATCTATTTACCACAATTAAAAAAAACAACAACCAAATATAGGCCAAACAGAATATTCCCAAATTTAATTTGTCCCCTCCCCTTCTTACCTTCTCTGGAGGTGCAGGAGGGTGAAATCTCTTTGCACAAACTAGAAATGCATCAGGGTGTGGCTTGCCCTCCTTCACCTCAGGGTCATCTCCCAACACAATATGATGAAAAAGACCAAAAAAGTCTTTGTGTCTGGTTGTTTTCATCTGAAATGAGGCTTCACCCGAGCTGGTGGCAACAGCTATGGGTATGTTGTGTTTGTGTAAATGACGGACCAGCTTATTAACACCTGCAAGACAAATACATACATTTTAGTTTTTATATATATGCATATAAGTTGGTATATGTATCAATGTTTATACCTAATTACAAAGTATTTAGCAATATTTCAACAATGCTGTCTTCCTGAATGTAATAACCTATTTCAATCAATTAGTATGAAAGAAAATTCTGGCTACATCTGAAAAGTTCCTTTCCCAGACAAAAATCATGAAACATTCTTCAAGGCATATATATTCTTTTTTGTTATCAAATGATGTTTTTCTAAAAATATGTCAAAAAATGGGTTCAACATCATTATATAATAACACCCACTAGAAACTCATTAAGGAATGCCCGCACATTATGTAAGTTTATTATTTCAAACTGAGAGTTTGGGAGAACATTTTCTTTCATGTACAGCTATGCTTCTGAAAAAAGAATCAAAGAAATATACTCTTCTCACTGGACGACACAGTTTTAATTCTGAAACAGGTATCCTACTGGCTCAAACCAGCCCCTAAGGGAGCTCAGTTTCTGTCTTTTGCAATTACTAAAGTGGGTAACACTGGGCAGAGGAAGCAGCTGTCAGTCACAGTTGTTAATGCCAGAGCTTTATCTATTGAACGGATACCTCAAGCCTAATGGGTAGAAACTTCAACTGATCCAGTCTGCTAGGGGTGGTTAATGCAGTGAACAGTGAAAACATGGCAGTCTGTGTAAGAGGGAAACATACCTTGTTATTTAGTGCAAGTTTTGAATTTTCTTTGAAGAGGTTTTAAAGCTCCTTTGCTGCAGCATTCTAAATGCTGATTACCTCTCCCAGAAAAAACAATTAGCATTATGTAATGAAAAACAAGATAGGATGTCTGGTCTTTATCAACTCACAAGAAGAAACCCCTCCATATCTGTAAAATCATTTCAGTTCTGCTTCTTGGCATTAATCCCAACTGTGTTGGACACAGCATATTAGTTTCAGGTAGTTTATGTTCAACTAGACTCCAGTTGAATTTTGGCTCTTTAAAACAACTTGAGTATAAATCTCTGTTTTCATCTTCCAACTGCACAAATTCTTATTCTATTTTCATGTCTGATTATACTAAAATAATTTTATTCCCTTCCTTCTGATTCACTGTTAGAGTTATGTCTGGTCCCTGCTCCCTCAAACCATTCCTACTCCTCATGTCCATTTAATTCTTTCCTTTGTCACCCCAGCATCTCTGATTTGCATTCCCATATGGTGTAGCCTTTCAATTCAATAAATAACCACCTCATCTGCCATACATTTTTTCCTTAAGTATAGTCATATGCACAACTTGGAGGTTATAGTAGTACTGGTAATAAAGTGTGTAGATTAGTGAATAGGTGCATTAACTAATCCACCAAACTGGAAATAGGACTTGTAGGAATGGCTCTCTGCAGATTGCTCATCTATTCAGAATCTAATCAAACAATTAATAACTGACATTTCCAGCTTCATGCTCATATTTTGAAGATGGCCTTTTACCTTTAAATACATGCACTTCTATGACATTAGATTTTGAGTTGGACAAAACTAACAAGTGCTATTCCTCCTGTAATGTCAGTGCATCATCCATTTAAAAGCCTTCCTATGTCCCCTTAAATGGTTACACTAAGCAAGTGCATTTTTTCCAAAATGATGCTATTCTGTCATCTCACTGAAATATGATGTTTAATACAAGTTAACTTTTTATTCCAGATAGTTTAAGTCTTCATTCTGAAACATGTAGTAAGTCTACATTAAATTAATGGAAGTCCTAAGATGCCTTAATGTAAAAGAGTAGCCTAAGCATCTCTTCTTTAAAATGAGATGTATTCATTCTAAGGAACTTATTCTAAATGAGCTGCGATGTTTAGCAAGGCTAGCATATCATGTGTGCAGTAATATAAAGAAGTCCAAAGATTACACAAGCAGAAGACTTTTCCTCTTTCTTATGCAGTTGGTATAATACAGTTAGTTTTCTCTAAAGTTGTACTCTTTTCAAATAGCTGATTTTCTTCAGTCCCACTGCATCACAGCTTCAGTTCATCTCTCACAGGGTATGTTTATTCTGTGCTTCTATTGGAGGTATCCAGCCACAGAAAAGCACTGTTGGAGAAAGGTTATTTCTTCAGGGTTCTCCCTTATATTCCCCCAGCACGTCATGATTTCAGCATGTAAATGTGTATGGGTGTGTGTTTGATTTCTCTTTTTGGCTTCACTCACAAGAGAGCTAAAATGCAGATGTCCCTAATATCTTCAGAGAGCAAATATTTACATTATTCAGAAAATTCACTTTAATAAGAATATATGTAATCTACAAATATTATTTGTATATGTGTAAATAGGGCCAGATAGACTAGAAAAAAAAATGCAAGCAGCAAATCAGTTGCACAGAAAAAAATTAAACTGCATTTGGAAGAATAGCTAGCATAACTTGACAATGTCAAAATAGATGTAAAATACTTTCATTCCAGGTTTTGCTTTCCTCTTTGTAAAAGCTACAGATCAAGAAAATCCATTTTTGTTTGCATCAATTACCACCAGTATAGCTCTAGACACTTAGCCACCACATCAAATTACTGACACAATTATTGTACCAGTTCAGCATATCATTATTAGAATCTTTATAGTGCTTTTTTAAAAGAAAACATCAACAGAATAGGAATTAAGGAGCTGCTTTAAAGATCTGTAAAAAACTTCCCCTGGCATATACTGTGTCATTATATCCTCTATAGCTACAAAGATTTTTCAGTCAAATGACAATCAAACCAATCAAATTAGAACTCAAAAACTATGAAGAAGTATGCTGAAAATTCTCATGATTTTGATGACTTCTAACTTACATGAGGGCACATCCATCACAGAGAGACACCTCTCCCAGACTTCCTCAGACCACCTTCCACCTTTTCTACTAAAAGCTTAGTCACGTGCAGCAAGAACAGAAAATTAAGATCAAAAGAAATAAGGATCTCTGTTCTTCTAGCATAAGGATATACTTCCGACACGGCACACAGGCAATAACTATTTATGCAGTACAATATAAATTCTTCAAGTAATTATTAAAAAATCAGGAATAAATATCCCACATTGCTATGCTTAATTTCCAAATGTACTCTTCTTTTAGATAGTCAAAAAGGTAAATGCTGTTGCTTTACGCTATCTCTTTAAATATGAAGCTTTAGAAGAGATACACAAGCTTAATATATACTAAATGCAATAGTTACACTGATAACTATTGGAAAGAAAAGTGAAAAGAATTCTAAGCTGAGTTTTGTTGCAGAAGCTGTAAAGAAGAAGGATCAGCTTTAAATGTCAGCATCTTTAAAACCCAATTAATCACAAATGTCAATGAAGTTATCAACTTACAGAAAAGAAAAAGAAAATGAATTAAACCAACAGAAAGGAGTTATTCCTCCTGAGACCACAGACACATGTAAAAGAAACAGATCAGCGTTTTCTTCTGAAAATTGCAGAAAAGTATATATACTAATTTTTTTCACAGGAAGTATTAATCCTTCATTAAACTCCAAATGTATTTGCTCTCTTTAGATTCAGCTGAAATCATGGTGACTAATACACTGGATCAACTGACAAACTAAAAATAAGACTTATACCGAACAACAAAACCCTTGGGCTAACTGTCACTTTTTTTCTTCTCATAGACTAATATAAACATGTACAGTAAGAGTTCAGGAAACCAAATAATGCTACATTAAAATGATCTAAAGGGACTCCCTACCTAAATACTTAAATGCTATTATAACACTGTTTTCTACATGATTTTTTTGTAAGTTATCACATTTTTAATCAAATACCATTATTCGTTAAGAAATAAAAATTAACAAGATGAAATTCCTGAAAGCTAATTCAAATTGATGAAAAACAAAGGGAATTTTTATTTTCCTTTTAGCTATATGCTAACATGGTCTATGTGTCACACAGAATACTTCAGAACACTGAACAACATATACATTTTTGCTAAATTCATGAGACTGTGGAAACATAATTCTCAGATGAACCTGCTTCTTTTTTGTTATGATACACTGTTTATAAATGCTATTTGCAATGGTATGTTATCCCCTCCCTGACCTACAAAAGAAGAGGTGAAAACTACTAACCTATTCTTCATTTTGGAAGGTAACTGCCTATTAATGAAGAATTTGTCTTCTCATCTTTGCCCTATTAAAAGTACCAGAGATCCTTCTGGTGAGAGAGACTCCCCTGTTTACCATGTCATTACTCTCATTGTAGTCTGGACATACCGATACATGCATGGCCATAGAAAAAATATAAATACTAAATTTTACATAATTTAGAAACAGCATTAACTGTGTTGCTGATTTCCTGATAAAAGTGTGTTTGGGTTGCAATCCTTTAGAACTTGATGTAAAGGCCAAAAGTTTGAAATGAGCTGAACAGAAAGCATCATTCCCAGTTTGCAGCTAATTGACTGATCTCTAGGGGTTACAGGCTCACTGAGCCCAGCACGGACTCACTAGAATCTCCTATCATTAAAACAATAACAGGAAGAAAAAGAAAAGATAGCATGGTAGGAAGTCTGTTTAACTATCAAGGGCACAACGTGAACCAAGAAAGCAAGAGTTAAGCACACTAGACTGCTGCTTGAATGGAACTGTTGAACAACAAAAAAATTGGAGTGAGTTGCCAGTGAAATTTTGAACCATTTTCCTTTCTTCTCTTTTTGTACTTTTTGACTGGCTTCATTTGGTACTAAAATTGAGGTATGAAATTGCCTTCTCATGGCTGCAAGAAACAGTCAACTGTACTTGAACTGGAAAATAGCTTGCACATCACATTCTGCACTGGCTAAACAGGAGCCACAACAACTAAATCTCAGTTATCATGAAAACAACCCAGGAATGGAAAATGTCTGAAAGGTATACACAGACACACCATCCTTAAGGATCTGTGTTTTGTGATAATGATGATGAGACAAAACCCACAGACTACTGTGAAAGAATAGCAGTAGTTTCATAATCCTGACATGATTACAATAACTGTTGGCAGTTGCATAACTTGGAGTTCAGTTTTTCTGACTGTATATATTCTAGGTTTATGTTATGCAAAAGCACACCTAAACATGTATAGGTAGATATATCTATATATAGATGTAAACAGATACAGATATAGATATGCATGGTTTCTTCTGTTCCACTTGTCATTCTTCATTCTTCAGACTACGCACTTTCCTGCAATGCATAAATGCGAAAAATACATTTGCAGAAACAGAAAGTCTACTACATTTCTCTTGTAGATAACAATGTCTGTACTCTGACAGAAATATTTAGAAAATCAGCACGGTGGTACACCTGTCATTTTGTCAGTGCTGTCTTGGATTAATTTCTTTCTCCACTGAATCAAAACTACCATTCCCTAAGATTCTTCCAGAAGTAAAAATAAATTGAACTGTGAAAATCTCTCAGATAGTTACCAGAAAATTCGATATTAGAAATGGATATAGCCTCTTCTTAGACAAAATCTGCATTTTGACCACAGCCTGATGTGTAGAGGCTTGTCTGCCTGTTCATCCATACTGAAATAGTCAAAATTCCATCTTCAACCACTCATTTCTCAAAAGTGTTGTATACTAAGTGGTATGGCTGTAATATAGCCTGTGTCATGGTCCAATCCCAGCTGGCAACTAAGTACCACACAGCTGCTCACTCAGTGCCTGTCTCCTCCCTGGTGGATGAGGAGAAGAATCAGGAAAAAAGGTAACTTGTGGGTTGAGATACGAACAGACCAAAAAAAATTAATATATAGTAATGATAATACTAATACTACTAATTATAAAATGAAAAGGAGAGGAGGAGAGAGAGATACAAAACCTAAGAAAGAAATGTGACACACAATACAATTGTTCACTACCTGCTGACTGATGCCCAGTCCATCCCAAAACCACAACTGGTCCCTCTCCTGGGTAACAACCTCAGTTTACACATTGGGCATGATGTTCCCTGGTATGGAATATTCCTTTGGCCAGTTCAGATAAGGTGTCCTGCCCATGCTCCCTCCTGGCTTCTTGTGCACATGCACACTGGCACAGCATGGGAAAATGAAAAATCCTTGATTTGGGGCAAGAACATCAGTGTGTTATCAACTTTATTTTTGTTGTACTAAATCCAAAACACAGCACTGCATCTGATACTAAGAAAAAAATGAACTCTGTCCCAGCTGAAACCAGGACAAAGAACTGTTTTTATTCATACAATTTCCACACTATCCTTAATGATCACTGACATACCTGACGATTACTTGATTTAGGAATTAACAGAGCTACCATATTTGGCAGAACAACATGCAGAGCTCATTCCATGTCCAGAAACAAGTGCTGTTTTGCTTGAGTCACCTTTTCAAATATTGTTGGTCATTGTATAGCACTATTATCCACCAAAGCAAATTTCAATCTTGTATTTTGGACAAAATTTAGAAATTCATTAAAAAATAGAACCTTACCTATTAACTGGCAAAAGAGGGCCAGAGACACAGCACAACAGAGTCATCTTAGACCATTAATATAACAATTAACTGTCATCTTCCAATTTAGTTAGAGAACAGCGTAAACTCAAAATGTCACCACAGTCTTGTATCTCGCACAACACATGCGAGAAGACAATTAAGAAGCTATTAAGAGACTGTAAAATAAATTCAGAAGGACTACATGACTAGATATCCTCAGAAGATACAAAAGAACAGAAGTATCAGATTTTAAAATCTGGTTGATTGGAGAAAAGTCCTTAAAGAAACTAGATAGTAAGCAGCTCAAGCCACTTCCCTCAAGCTTATTAGCTGACATAAACCTGGTCTCTCAAAATTCATAGCAATTCAACTTGTATCTCATATGCTGTGACCAAGTAAAGATCGCATCACTTCAGTGACCAAGGATGCCTTTGCTCTCCATAATGGCCAGTGAGCATAACATATGTTAGTTCACATCAATTCTTCTTTAGAAAATAGCCTGAAGAAAGTTATCACATGTATTTAGTTGAACTGAAAAGATAATCAGTTGAACAATTCTAGTAATTATGAAAATGTTTCCTTGCTTTTCACAATAAGAATTTCTCTTGTTTCATCCATAATAGCCCAGCTTCAGTAAGCCCAAAATTCACTTTTTGAAGGCAGGAACTGCATAAAATTTTATGTTTCCTTCAGCTAATCTGTCCCATCACCTCTCTAACTGTTCCAGCCAGCTCAGCCACATTACCACAACCTTCAGATAGCACACAATATCGACTTAATAGTATCTATTACCCATGCTGTTTCATTACAGCCACTCTTCTCTGTGCCTCCTAACATTTTACCCAGTCCATCCATCTGGCATTTTCTAAGACCAGGCTAAGGTTTGTCTGTTTGGCTTGCACGATCTAGTTGAAAAGTTAGTCCGAGAAGTCTGACACAAAAAATGAAAAACACAGCAATCCATCTTTCTTGTTGTTTTGGTGAGTTTAAGTAGGCTTAGAGTTTTAAATGGAACTATGAGTGAGAGAGACGCAATTTGAAAATCATGCACATAAAAGACATTAGAAAGATAACTAAGTTGGCTGCACAAAATACTCAATTTTTTTAAGCTGCTAAAAAAAACCACCTTTTATTTTTGCTGCTTGTTATTTATTCCTAACATACCACATATTTTAAACTTTCATCCTCCTAATGCATTATGAAACTAGGTATAAAAAAGCATCTAAAAATTAAAACATTAATGTGCTGTAGAAATTGTCAGAACAAACGAGCACACATTCAAAGAGAAAAAATTGTAACAGTCAGACTTGTTCAATGGCAAGCAGTTATTTCACTTCAAATACTTTTTTTATATTCCTCTTCCTCTCTCCTCCCTTTCTTTCCCCCTTCATAAATTATTGATATTTGCTCCAGAAAGTTTAACATTGTACATAAAGTTAACAGCAATCTCAGCTTTAGGTATTGCTAGTCTTGCATGGCTGAGGATTTCTCTCTGAGTATTTCAGATTTAAATGTAATTGAATATGAAAGTACCCATTCACACTGCAGGTAAGATTCCTCCTTTTGCTTATCTTGAGGTACCTGGTTGAAACTACTCATTTGGGCTTCCCACACAATCACTGGTAAAAGACACATATCTTCAGAAGGTGAGGAAACTCACCTATCTCAGGTTAACATGACGAACCCTCCCTCTCCAGTGACACACTCAGACACTGTTACTTGAGTGTTCAGGTTAGGTGAGATTAATCCCAACTAAAAGCATCCAGGGGCTCACATACTTTTAAATTGGCAGGCAAATGTATTTGTGCTTAACAGAGTCAGACCATGCTCATAGCCAGGGAAAATGCAGCTGACAACAACAATTATAAAGAATGTGTGGTTTACAAAACAGAATTCATGAAGGTGCACCTAGGTTTTTTTCCTCCTTTAAAACATATAGAAAAAAGCTTTCCTCCAAGTAAACAGGGACAAAAGTTTTCTGTATCCTTTGAAAGGTAAAATATCACTTTAGAATGGTAAATAACATGTGGATTTAAGTAAAACTTGCTAAATAAGAGCAAAAACCAGAATTTGTAAGAGAAACTGTTTTCTGAAAGACAGATTACAAACTTCTGCCTTGACTAGCATTTAAATAATTTTATAAAGAGTTTGCAAATATGGAAAAGAAACATACCTGGCATCAACTCAGCACTAGGGAATGCCTCCTCCTGCTTCATCCTGCATTCATTTAGTAGCTCTTCGTTGGTTATTGGAAGATCTAGAACCTCTCGAATAATTTCTGCCGCTTCTAAGGCTTTTTTACCCATAACCAAGGATTTCACATCCCAGGTATAGGCCTTTCCAAAACGCCCACAGATCTCTTCGAATACTAGTGAATAGAGACGCTCGGTATCTGTCCGGGAAAAAAAAAAGAAAAAAGAAAATTAAGCCCATGTGTAGCCAGCTAGGCAGCTGGTCTTGCAAGTGGACCACATAAATGGCACAGAGGTACCCAAGTTTTTCAAGCTGTCACTTCTGTGTTAAGTAAAGGTAGCTAAGGGTTCCAACACAGAACTATCTGGACCTGCTCTTTCAACACCTTTCTTTAGTATCCTAGTTAGCAAGAAGTGACTTCATTAAAATACTCCATGCTTTTCATGAGAAAGAAAAGAAGGGAAGGCAGGACATCTGGTACTTGGAGGATGTCATTACATATTCCATGTAAACTGAAAAAAGAAAAAAAGATTTAATTATTTAAGAGCATCTTTGAAAGGAAGCTTCTGAGTGCCTTCAAAGACATTACAGTCATTACTATAGTGCTTCTGGCAGTGCTGCATTTACATGGGATTACTCCAGCAAAACACACCCACATGTATTTCCAGGGGATTTCAAATGAGTAAACTTAAGGCTGAATTTTGGTAGTTTTTATGGCAGATGTATTTAGTTCTCAAGCTATCTTTTTTTAATACAAATAAACAATCCTTTTCCTCTCCCCGCCCCCCAACAAATCTTTGAACAAGCAGGTCATTAACATTTAATTTAACACTAATATGGTGAAGAAATATACTTTCTGCTCTTGACTTCATTTCAGCAAAGATCTTGAACACTGGCTTTTCTGCCAGTCTGTTTACCTTTTTAAGTAGTCTCCTTTGAAAAGCCAGGTACTGCTTTTTACCATGCTTTAATTTCCTTCTCATGCGTGTCTTTGCCTTCTGTATCGCTAAAAGTATGTTTATTATTATCACTTTAGCAATGAAAGGGAAAAGCACAGAAAGAAAGAAGTTGCTCTTCTGAGATTTATTTAGAGAAGTTAGGGACTTCATTTAACAACATGTCCTTGGCCATGTAAAAATATTTTTCATAGATAATAAAAAAGTAATTAATTATAGTGTGGTGTTATGGGTTTAGCCAGGTAGGTCTAAATTTAGGTTTTAAAACTCAGATTTGGGCCTGAAATTGTCAGCTGCCTTGAGCTGGGCTGAGCTAGCTGGCAGCTGACCTCTTCTAGCCAATAGTATTGTATTCCACCCCATCTTACATCATCTCAGTAGCAGTAAAGTCCAGTGTGTGGGTGTGGCTTAGTCAGTTTCACTTTGGCCGAGGTACAGAGAAGACACCGTGCTGTCCCAGGAGGGATGGAGAGGCCCAAGCCCACAGCACCAGCTCAACATCATGTTATCTTAGGGAAGTAAAATGTTTGTTCTTAGTTCTTCTCTTTGCTTAAGTCTGTCTTTGGGGAATTGACTTTTTTTTTAGAATGATTTGTAGTCAGAATAGTAAAATCTGTGCTTATTGGGGAGTGGGAAGTTATATATAACTTGTGTAAGTGTGTGTTATATTGTAGTTTTCTCTTAGTTTTCTCTTTTCTGTATAAATACATGTAGTAAGTTTAGCATAAACCTGGTTTGAGGTTTTTTTTCCCTCTCCTTCTCCTCTTTTCCCTTGGCTGGCTGGGGGGAGGAAGAACCTTTTCTCTGTTCTTGGGCAGTTGGCATTTTGCCAGCTCAACCCAAGACATGTGGATATTGCCATACTTTCTGAATATATAAAGTATGCAACAGAGTTTAAACTTTAAGCTTTAACATAGATGAAAAAAACAGATTGAAGAAGTGCAGAGCCCATGACTATAATACATGCCAAGACCTTCCCTGCAGTCTGACAAATGCTTACTGCTTTATCACAGTAATGTGTTGTCCTGAGATCAGAGATGATTCCAATCGGAAATCCAGTGAGAAACACATGGGCCATTTCACCACCATGTGAACACAGAGCAGTACAAAAGACATTCTCTGCCACCTGTCAGAGTGCTGTAGTCTATGTTCCCCTTTGGTAACCAGAGATGTTGAGTAAAAGATCAGCTAAACACCCAACATACTTGTCTGGACCACTTAACAGGGCAGCAAAGGGTTCATAAAACCCTTTTACCTTAAAAATAGAAGGAAGAACAAAAAAAAAAAAAAAAGCACCTGTACTACTATTTGCAAATGCTCCTCAAACAACTACAGTTATTGAAAAAAAGTTAGAAGTGATCTTAGAGACCCATCAAACACACCAGAAAGGTATCACACCAGAAACACAACTGGGTTCTGAAAGGTGTAAAGCTGGTTAACATCAGGAAGGAGGAAAACGAAAAAAAAGAAAAAAAGGACAAAACCAAAAAGAATCACCAGTTTGCCTGAAACTGCCAGTTGCTGCTCTCTGCAAACTGAGAAGGTGAATGAAGAATGCAATGTTTAGAATTCACAGTTCTCTCTTTCCTTTTTTTCTGATAGGCTGTTTTTTCTTCTACATCTCAGACTCAGCAGGCGAAAGACATAAAATTCTTACTCTAAGTTTAAAAATAAAACTGAAAATTAATCCTCATCCATTTAATTAATACACAGAAATACACTCAAGCTATGCAGTGCTAAAACAAAACAAGGAAACAAAAAATTCCAGAACATTAAAATTTTCCTGAGGGTCTTTATGATACTTACACATTATTCTATTTGAAAGACTTAACTCCAAAGCTAAAGATACTAATTTTAATAGCCTCCTGCATTTTAAACACCACATAGCAGACTTGTGATTTTTTTTTTCTTAAAGGAATGCTTTATCATGTCCAGATTGCAGACCTAAAAGTAGTCTTTTATGCAATGTTACAGTTTGCCAACTAAAGAGCAAGCTTGAGTAAAACCTATTAAAACAGTTGTTAACTTACTCATATTGTGTTAAACGTTACTGTATCAGTGCTAAGAGAAAAAAAAAACAACAAACTCCCCCAAAACCCCCACAAAACAAACAAACAAAAAAATACCTCCAAACAACTGAATGCTGTCTGTTTCATTAAGTATATGTAAGTCCTACATATTACTCAAGTGTTTAAAGCAACAGAAACGCTTACAAAAGCAGGATGTCAGAAAGTCCTCTTTTGCATCCCTCTCTCATTAATTATCCATTAGAAGGTTTTGCTTACAAAACCTTCAACTTTTCTCTCAAACAGGAAATTTTCACTCTGCCTGATGTCATAGCCAGGGGAAATTGAAGTTGGAGATCACAAAAAGATTCTTTGCAGAGAGAGAGTGCTCAGGCATTGGAATGGGCTGCCCAGAGAGGGGGTGGATTCCCCATCTCTGGAGGTTTTTAAACTGAGATTGGCCGTGGCACTGAGTGCCATGATCTGGTAAAGGGACTGGAGTTGGCCCAAGGGTTGGACTTGATGATCTCGGAGGTCTTTTCCAACCCAATCAATTCTGTGATTCTGTGATTCTGTGACTGGCCATCAACCTGGCTGCAGTGAAAATTATTATAATTTCAAGATTCCCAGCCTCTTGCGAGATTCTAAATATTTGTATTTCTTGAGGAACAATGTGATTTTAATTTTCATGAGAGGCTAACAAAAGCATAGATGTGGACATTTTACCTTCTAAAATAGCACATGAATAAAAACTGAAATCTGGGGGGAAAACATTACACATACACAAGCACACATGTTCACGCATTGGAGACCACTGCTGAAAATGCCGAACTTCCTACATACATATATAACAGATAAAAACCTACGTTCCTTTTGATTGAAGACAAAAAAAAATCTGTATGTCCTCCTTATAACTAGACAGCAGGAAATAAATAGTAAATAATTATACAACTTCAAGATTTCTTATTCCCACTGAAATGGAGCAATCCAAAAAAATGTACTTAAGAAACACAAGGCAGGATAGCTTTTTTGCCATAGTAACAAGAAATAAACCACAATACAAGGATAGATTTGAGGTTAAGTACATCAATGAAACATAATTACAAACTGCTACAAATGTGCAATACAATAAGAAACTATATATAATGGCCACACATGAATACAGCCCATCGATGAAATGAAACAAGAAAGAGGAATTAGACGTGCCTAATTATAGGCACCTACTGGTATCTACCCTAGTATGTCCAAGACATTCACACACATTTACTGTTAAAAAAAGTAATCTGGGCAAGACTCATACCTTACTGCATGAGCAATGTGATGTCCTACAGCATCCTAAGGGGTAATAAACACATATATGTCACCAAGTGCATACAGCTCCCGCTGCTAGGCCCCATCAGGAATACAAGCTGAGCACACAACAGGACACACAGGCAGTGGCCTGTTCGAGTGTGGGGAAGGAAAAGCCAGAATTCTTAGCTTCTGCAATTTCCAGAAAAAGTATAACCTCAAATAATACACATAATAAAAATAATATATATAATAAAATAACCTTTCAAAAAAAACCTCTTTTTATTTCTAGCTTTCATTTCTTGATATATGTTTTTCATGGGCATTATCAGCAGGATGTTCTGTCCATCAGCACACTGCATTTCACTGGGAATGAGTAACATTCATTCCCCAGTCATGTATCACCTTCTGATCATTTTTGGAGTGATCCTTCTATGTAACAGAACAGTCAACTCCTTTGGTGTTGTTTACAGTGTCCAAAAGCCAGTCATAATAAGTACAAATAAAATGACAAAAATGATAGAGGCACTGTATTACTCAATTTGTGATCTGGCACAAAAATACGCTGACATGTATTCATAAAGACCTGCAGGTCACTTGGCAACAGACAGCAGTGCATAAGTGGAGTGCATGATCTGCTCAAACTACTGCAGAGTCAGAATTAAACGTGCAGACCTATCTAGGCTGAGAGCACAGTAAGCATCAAAGCAGTATCTAAACCTCGGCTTTATCAATCACTTACAAATGAAGACAGCTTAATACGGAAGATTATGACTTCATGGATAAATACAGAACTTGATTTTTTCAGAATGTTGTGCACCTTATTAAAATCAGGTTACTGTGATTCTAAAATAATCTGTAGCCTATCAAGGAGATAGGGTTAGTAGATTTGAAAACTTCTTTTACTCGTTGCTCAACTTAATCATTAGTTTTGAGTTCTTTGTCTGAATAACCAATTTCAACTGTGCACTAAGTTTCCCAGATGAAATACAACTATGATTTATCCTTCTGCTCGGACTTCATACGGTCTTAACAGAATTTTAATTGTGTGCATTCGATGTATTTCAGTAAGTCAAAATTAGACTCTGGACACAAAAATTCAGCAAGATTTTAAAATTTTTGTAGGGATAAAGAAATGGTTAAAGGGCGGAATTTTAATTTAAGCAACACGTTTCTTGTATCCATAACTTTAAGGTAGGTTTCTATTTAAAAGTAGAAGAGAATAATTTTCAGTATTCAATTTAGCCAAATTCAACAACATTTTGGCCCAAGACTGAGAAAATCTCACTGGATTTTATCAATACTTCATGAACACATAGATGACTATGATTTTTCTTCCCTATGAATCTTTCACAGTATTTCTTTCATTTCTTTAGGATATGCAACAGTGTAAAAAATCCCATATGCATCACTAAAATGCTCAATTGGGGTGCAAGAGATAAATATAATTATAAAACTGAATATAATTATAGAAGGGTGAATTTTTCCTTTGCTTTTTGCAACTCAGTTGATGGCATTTAGCACAGCATGAACTGTTAACTTGCAAACAAATCTATACAATGGCTGAAATGGTGGGGGCAATCAAGACTCCAGAGAGTATTAGATGATTGCTCTAATCATGGAGTTCTAGTAATAGTAACAACGTTCACATTTTCTCTCATTTCTGGATTTAAATATAACACAGTCCCTTGAGTGTTTATTCTCCCACTTATCAACTGAATAGTGTTAAAGAACACAGGATTTAAACACAGTAATGGCAAAGCTAAAATAGTGACAGATTTCCCATCAGAAAGACTAACTCTGTCAAGTCTTGAGTATCACATGCAGAACTTAGTCAATGGTCCATGCCCACCTATTTCATCAGCAAAATCATGAACTCAAGGTTCCTTTCCCTCTCTTTCACACTAGCATACCAAGACACAGCTGATCAGTTCACTGACCAGTTGTGTCAAGTCTGTGAGACTCTGGAGGATAACAAATGCTGCAGCACTGCATGAAAGCCAGGAAATGGATGACTTTCAATAAGTCTCTGTGTTCTAAAGAGATCTCCCATCAATCTTGCCATTCTACAACCTCTTTCCACATGTGCAGTACGTGCTCTTAGCTCGTTCAGTTACACAAGTGAATCAGTTCTTGAAATATCCAAAAAATTGAGGCTCTCACTATTAAACGGTGGGACATCCAGCACATTTCCAAATGGTACGTGGACTATCACAGAGTTTAGGAAGACCCACTGGCAAAATAAAAGCCACATAGCTATCCACACATTTGCAAGATTCTACTGGTTGTTTTGGTATGCAGGAAAAGAATGGAAAACCACTGGCCTCTGAACAGCAAACTTAGAATGGAACAAGGATATCCTCTCAACACAGAAAAGAAATCAGGATACTATCATCCACAATTTATCAATTACAGCTCCATCTCAAAAAAACCAACCCAACCCAACCCAACCCAACCCAAAAACCCCAAAACTAAAAAAAAAACCAAAACAGAAACCGTCAAAACACAAAACACAAAACTAAAAAAATGTTGCTGAGGGAGCAATACTCTATATCACTGAATAAAGCACTGTGCATAACTCATTCTCCACTCTTTTACTATCCTTAGCATTTGTTTTCAGAGACAATCCAAGATTTTCCTCTCAAGGTATCAGCAGTCAAATAAGACAGATAAAACTAGTATGAGCAACGCAGAACACTTGCAAGCTATACAACCCTTTCAACTGATCTACTCTCATAACCAGTACCACTTCAGTTCATCTTATTGTTACCTGGAAGTTAAAGGAAGGTGAAGTCTCTATTAAAATAAAAAATGAACATCAAATAATGGCCACTTCAATAACATGAGCTAGTTATAAAGAGCAAGTTATTCAGTAAACCATTTTACATGACTGACAAACCGTAACTTCCAAAGGTAAAGAAAAAATTATTATAGTTGTTATAATTTAAATTACTGCTTCCAATTTAGTTGATTAATGATTTGCAAATCATTGTATTTTTGATTAGCACTTTGAAAAATTTACTGAAATGATCCATTATTGACTGTAGTAAGGAGAAAGAAGTAGTCTATTCTGGAGCTTTAATTTTTGCAAACCTATTTCTTTTCTTCTGTTGCAGTGGAATATTAATACAAGTACACTCCAAGACAGATGAATATGTTACACAGTGATTACTTTTCTAAGTTCAGAGAAACACACTGCCACTGGCTAACTCGCTCAGTGCTATCAGTCTTTTTCCCTTCTCTGATACAAGACATTCAAGTTATTCCTAACAGGTCTAAAAAGAAAGTAAGTTTGGTGCCCAAACAATAGCAGCTGCATGGAACTGTTTCCAAATGAGTATCACATATTTGCCCCTCTGGGCTTATATTACTGGAAGAATTCTTCAGTGGTAGATACAGAGGAAGCAAATTTGTCATTTTATATGCAGAGAAACATGTTACTTCTATTGGGAGGGAAAGAAGCTTCTGAACAAATTCAAAAGGCTTTTAGTTTACATCAGTTCAGCAGATATATCTTAATGCTATCTTCTATTCACATATACACCTTATCCTTCTGTTTAATGCCACAGGGAAGTGAAGGAAACAGTTCACAAATAAACCATGCAAACACTCTTCTGATGTGGAGCTGAAACAAATACTCTGGCACAATACAAAATAGCACATGAAAAAGTAAAGAGAAGTCTTTATTTCAATTCCAGAGCATGAGGGAATCCAACTTTGAAATAGAAGGCAATATGGCAATATGTATGACAATACAAAACATTTTAAAACTGTACTTATTAAACAGCACCCATGTGACAGCATCTCATTAGCTTAAAAATAGAAAAGCTATTGATTCCTTAAAACTGCCTGATATGCTTTCTTAAGCTCTCACTCAGAGCCTTAACCATTAAAAACAGAACTATACAAACAGCAGTTTATATAGTGCCTGCAAAACCCCGATAGTTGGGTCGAAACCTATGGTTAACTGCGCAGTACCTTCTTAAAATGTGTTTGAGGAAATCTGAGTCAGGAAACAGTTACACAGTCCATAGCACTTAAGGGACTATACCAAGGCAACAGTGTTACACAAGGAATGGTCTCAGCTAAAGGAGCAAAAATTACCAGCTTGAGCACACTATAAGCTTATATAGCACGTGCACAAGGCGGCAGCTTTTCACCAAGAGGGTAGCTCCTCTTCTTGAGATGGTGCTGATCTGAGGAATGCATAACAGGGTTTATGAAGTTGTTTTGAAATTATATGTTCCAAGGCACTTGGAGAAAACCACCATACAAAGGAGAAGAAATCAGAAGGGTCACTTGTGTTACCGAGGTCAGCAAAAGAAAAAAAACAACTATATCTTCTTCCTTAAGATTCTGGAGGGTTGATCCTGTCTGGATGGCAGATACCTACCCAAGCCACTCTATCCCTCACCTTGTAAGCTGAGCAGGGGATGGGTCCAGACAGGGGCAGGGAGAGCTCACTCACCAGCTACCCTCACAAGCAAAGCAGACTCAATTTGGGGAAATTATAACAATAAAATAGAGAAATAAGAAATAACACCAAATCATAAAACGTCTTCCCTGCACCTGTCCCTTCTCCCTAAGTTTAATTTTACTCCCAAGTTTTCTACTTCCTCCATTGCAGCAACACAGGTAGTCAGGGAAGGAAGGTTGTGATTAGTTCATCACATCTCTGCCGCACATTCCTCTGCAGGGGTAGGACTCCTCACACTCTTTCCCTGCTCCTGTGTGGGGTCCCTCTCCTTAGAGACATACCTCGAACTTCTCACAGTCTGAGTCTTTTGCATGGGCTGTAGTTCTTCATTAACTGCCCCAGAATAGGGCCCCCCTTCCACAGGGTGCAGTCCCTTCAGGAAAATACTGTTCCAGCAGTGAGGAACTCCTGTGGGGTCACAAGTCCTGCCAGCAAACCACTCCAGCACAGGCTTCCCACAGGGTCACATTCTCCTTCAGTTGCAAATTCAAAATGTTTGACTTCATGTCACTGTTATGTTTCTAAATCACTTTCTGTAATATGGTCAAAAAAGTCAGTTTCCTCAACAATGGAAACATTTCAAAAGACAGAGTGACTTCAATAGAAAATAAAAACATTTTTCCAGTGTGGCCTTGGACCATGTTCTAAACTTAATTGTAGCAATGTATCAAATGTATTACCACAAAAGAAGTGTAAAGAACTACAGATTAATAAAGCTAATCTCTTCTGTCCACTCAAGAGCACCTAAAATTTTTAAAGTGAATCTGCTGATGGAGTCATTTTTCTGTGGTGATGACACTAAGAGCAGAAAATCAAATAGCATCAAATAGCTTGATTCTCCCAGAGTGAAGACATTCCATCATGGCTGACTACCTACAGTCAGGAGGAAAGTGTCAGAATACTGCAAGACCTGATCACAACGATTCTTTAATAGATCTATATCAAGAACTCCTAATCCTATCCGTAATTTAAATTATGAAAAAAAAAAATCAGATCTTTGAGATTCATGATGCAAGTGTGATACACCAAACTGAAAATTATGTTTTATGAGCTGTAACGACTATTTGAAAACGGGAGAATAAACCTCAAACCCATGGAATAGACGCCAATAAAAGGAATTTCCAATACCACACAACAGTGGACCTTGACACAGGCGAGCCACAGGCTTCTCTGAAGTAGCATGACCACAGCCCTCACCTCTCATGTGGGGCTGGGGATCAGAGTAGAGAGGTTATTCTTGCAGCACTGAAAAACTGCACATGGATACTGCAAGAGTCGTCCTACCTCCAGACTCAGCAGCAAGCCAGAGGGAAGCCCTAACTGACTTAGATGAAATACAGCGTGTAGTCCAAAGCAGGACCATTCAAAGTTAGTGGACTATCATGCAAAATAGCTGTGAAAGGGTTTCAAATTACCTCAGTCTGAAACCATCCCAGGGACATTCATCTGCAAAAAACTGCATCAATCTCTTCAATGCACACAAAAATTATTTTATTGTAGTAGAAGTGGCACACAAAATAGTTAAAAATTTGTCACACAGCAAGTACCTAAAGGCTGATGTACTGGACCCAGTCCTCACTTTCAAGTAAAATATTTTAGCTTTTAAAGCTTTTCTTGGAGTGGTATTTCCTGGCAGAGAGGAGGTGATCAAGAACTCTCAACTCCCACGCTTGGATCAAACTGACCTTGTAATAATTTAGCATACTATGACAATTCCAAACTAGCATAAGGTCTTCAAATGTCAAAATCCATTTAACCTAAACTCTACTATCTCTTGTTTAAAACAGTACCAGAGATATTTTATAACAAGACATAAAACTTACCCACACTACAATCCTGGAAGAATACAGTGATTACAAAAAGGTTCAGACAGAGAACATGTCAGTGAACCCAATTCACATGAGGACTACAGGAGAAATGGAAAGCTAGAAGGATACTCTCCGACAGTAGCTATTAAGGTTATATTTTCAGCTATCTCAGAGGGGAAAGGCTGAATCTTATTTTGCCAGAGTGGTTCTGGGCATAATGGAAATGTTATGTTATGACTCTGTTTTGACTGTGAAAGCTTAAGAGTTACAAGAAACACCGCTGTACGTCCTACTAAATGAAATAAAAAATATGTGTTCAGAGACTCATACAGTGCAAGAAACTTTAGTCCATCATTTCATCTTTCCATATGAGTAATGTGATAAAAATAAAAAGAGATACTGTGAACTGAACTAGAAGTCATTCCACTTTCACTCAATGTTTCTTTCCTTCTACCTCAGTTCTGCAAGTTGAGGTCAAAGTTTACATCTTGAGACACAAACGGCTTCACTCTCCTGTGGCTGGAATTTAATAAGCCTGACACAGGAGTTACTGCA
>VWZD01008401.1:194029-211720 GCA_013396695.1 Sakesphorus luctuosus | reverse complement strand
AAAAGACAAGCTGGAAAATTATATACTCAATAAGCAGACAGAACAGATTTTTTACTTTATTTTAAAAAATAGCCCCGATTTTCTTCTTTCCATTCAAAATCTAAAGAAGGGAAAAAAAATCAGTATCCTTTCTCTCACTATTCAGTATTAGGTAAAAATCTAATGAAGTCGCAATGGTACAAGCAAGAAAGAAACGAGCTCACAGTTTCCAAATATAAACATGTGGGATAAGGTACACATTTCCAATTCCACAGAATCTAACCTGAATTTGGATTTACAAAAACAAAACAAAACAAAAACAAACAAACAAACATTTATCATTCTGCTTGCAAATGTGAAAACTGATTTTGAAGGTGTATTGCAGGTAGCTGCTCGAAAAGGGAGAGATGTTTAAGGAAATCAAGAAAAAAACCTGGTGTCTCTGATTTTCCCCTGACAACGTATGGAAAAAAACAATGGCTAGAAACAATTAATATATGCATCACTTACATAAGTGTATGTAGTAACCATGAAAACAAATATGAACAGCTGTATTCAGTGGTATCCAAACAGACTTGAAACAAAAAATCTGGAATGAAATAGAAGTTACAAGCACTTGAAGAACTAACTCTGAAAAATACTATTTCTAACAACTGTTGTTCGTTAAATAGCTCCTCTGACCCCATTTCAGTAATTTCCTTTTGCTTGATCTAAAATCAGGCTTACAATCAGCAAGAGAAATTGCTTCATTTGCTGAATACACTGAACTGAGTCACTGAACTTATATGACTTCTAGATAAAAAAGTCCTGTACCTTTTGACTCAGTATGTTTTTAAACTTCTAGAATGCAAAGCATCTGCACTGCCAGTACTGAAGCCACTAAACTGCTGCATCATCATCATCGTCATCATCATCATGCTGTGAAAAAAATAATTTTCTTGGTAGTCTGTAATTGTTTCAAAGGCTCCGATAGAGACAATTCAAGCGGGTAACACATTTTTCAAACTTAGATTACCATTAAGGAAGGTTATACGATGCTTGTAATCATTGGTATCTGCAAACTATTTTGTTGAATTTATGGATTATGCTTCTGGGCCTATATCATCAATAATATTTTCCCACAGCTTGAAGAAAGGGAGTAGCTGCCATGATTAAAACAGAACTGTGGGATTTTATAACACGTGTGCCAACTCCTTCACTTCTACCCAAGGAAAGTGCGTATCTCTAAGGTACACCATATTACACCCTGGATATGGTACAGCACCCACTTACTGGGCACCTTGTAACCACTCAGGAGTACAAATTCAATCTCTCTGAATTATGTATTTCCATGCTGTCTTAACCTCTAAAAAAAAAGTCATAAAAACCCCAAGGTTTTTGGGAAAAGTTATTGATAAGCTCTATCAAATCAGCTGCCAAGTCAAGAAGACTTCGATAAGTTGAGGATTTCAAGATGTTAGTGAGAACAATTTCTACGAAGATCAGATCAAATCTCAGTTGAGCCTAAACTTACAGAGTTGGTTGTTTTCCAAAAGCAAGTCTGTTTTTAATTCACAGCACAAGTAGACTACTTTAGAGAAACAGGAGGAGAGATGAAAGGTACATGTAGTATCCAATACAGAAAGAATGAATGGGCACTGGAAGTATCTTTCATGCTGTAACATTCTTAGGAACGTTAGAGTATCAATGAAATGTAAATTCTTATCTATACAATTAGAATATAAAGCAGAGAACTGAAGCTCACTATTTCAGTATGCAAGATATTATGAAGTGAAAGATAAGCCAAATATCTGCTGAAAGTTGCCCAGAGGAAAATAAGCGTTCTGCCGTCCTTTTTGTTACATACAAATAGGGAAACATCTGGGTCAAACAGGAATATTTGTTTTAGTCCCTGAAAGCTACAATTATAACAGAAAGGAAAAAAAAGAAAATATGAATGTATTTCATGTTGAACAACATTATTAGAAAAGGGAGTGGGTTAAGAGGGAAATAACCTTCACTGCTTTGCAATACATCTCAGAATATTGTTTTTCTTCTCTCTTAGTAAAAACTTCTAAGTTAGAACACATAGCCATTTCTCAATTAACCAGGGCAATGAGGAGAGATAAAAAATGTTAACACCAAGTTTATCATCTTGTATTATTGCTTATGGGAGAAGCAGGGGAAACATAAGGATTTACATAGAGAGCGCTTTATCCAGCCAGAATAATGCAGACAGGTACCAGCTACAGACCCTGAAATGCCAATTCTTAAAGCCAGGAGTTCTGACTGGGGAAAAACAAGCCCTAGTTTAATAAACATTATATAATCCAGTTTTGCTGTTAGCTCTCCATTATGCTAAGACACTTCAAGAAAATTTTGACATATCTTTAAGGCATTTTTCTTTAACAACCTTGGAGTTACTGAAAAGCAGCTCATTATCTTAATAGTTATTTTAAATGTAAGGAATCCTCTTCTTTGTATACATATACACATATGAAAAGACATCCCCTGTATCTCTAATGCTTTATTCAGAAGTTGTACAGTTTTACTGAGCAGTGGAAAATTTTCAGACTGAAAGAGTATTATTTGAAAGATTCTGGAGTGTGTAAAACAAACAGATACCCAGAACAAAAAAAGAATTAACATATACAGAAGACCCAATAGTACAATGAACATTTCAAAGACTTTCTCTTATTTATGAAAAGTATTTGAAGCAAAAGCAACACTAACATGATGTATCTACAGAATGATAACCATATATCCATATCTGATAACTAAAGAATTTGGAGCATAGTCCAAGAAAAAACAAGAATGAACATAAAGTAAGAAAATTCCTAATGACATGACACTTCCCAAGATGCCATCAAAGTTCAGATGTTCTCTCAGAGACCACGATGTCAGAAGAAAACTGCTATATAAAGTACACTTGCATATACTTGTGTTTGGACAAACTCCTCCATGGTGTTAACATTGTCATTAATAAGTGCAGTTACTCCTGGGGGTCCACTGTATATATTTTGGAAATCATAAGCTATTTGTAAACTCTGGGACCTCAGGAAGCACTTAGGTCATACGTTATTTCAAATCTTGCCCCAATATATGTGCAGGCCGCCTCCACCCTCCTTCTTTCCATAGGAAAGGACTGGTCTGGACAGCAGCAATGGTCCTACAGCAGACTCCAGAAAGCTCTCTAGTCAGAGCGTTTCAGGGACCAGCATGGGCAGGCAAGGTTGTGTGTGACAGGTCACAGCCACACAGAAATGTTGCTGTGGTACAGTGTGAGATCATTAGAAGATGCAGCTGTTTCTACAGGTATGAAGACTCATGTAATACAAAGCTACTCCCAGAAAATTTTAAAAATAAGTACATGACTAAACTTCAAAACTAAACTATATGACTAAGCTTCACATGTCAAATGTTAGTTAAAACTTTCAATATGGTTTGTTGATAAAGCTGAAACTTTTTTTAATCTGTAAGGTGTTTTTTTTTTTCTTTAGTGAGAAAAATGGCAGAACTGGCAGTTATGAAAAGTGGAATAAAGATGCCAAATTTTTCTTTAACCTAAGAACCTAGAACCTCAATTTTATCCTGTTATTCTACAATGTTTCCAAGTGCACATACTAATTAGCTGCTCTCTAATAAGTTGCAAAAGAGTGAGGGCAAATAGTTAACTTCCATTTTGAAAAAGGCAGAACCATGATAAACAGTGAACTATGCAAAGCCAACATGGAGTCAAACATTTTAAGAAACTTAATTTTACAATACTGTGTAATTTACCATCAACTACCACATAAGAAGTTTAAAGTTCTAGAACACACAAAACCAGAACAGCAACACTACTTCTAGCTCTTTACTCTTTGATACCTTCATTCATGAAAAATGAAAATGTTCAAATTAAAAATGGGAGAACGATAAATATAAGAAAGATATGATCTAAAACAATAATAACAATGCAAGTTTTTAGGCAGCATAGTAGCAATTAGATATACTACAATACCTTAGTGGCCCAAGTACTTTCATTTTCCTGAGATATGTTCCCCATGAAACACCATTTTTAATTTTTAAGGACTAAAAATTTATTACATTGTGATAAGCTCTTTGTGGCTCAATTTCCCCTGGGCCATAAAGCAAAGAACATTTTGTTAGTCCAATAATAATGTAACACTATAGAGAGGGCTCAGTTCTAGCATAAAAAGATCCACCACTGCACATGGCGTAACACTTTGCAGTAACGATCTTGTAGCAGAATGATGGCATTATTCAAGGTTAGTCACTTTACAGTCATGTGTGGGTCTACTCTTTTCCCCTGAAGAGACGGCACAAAGGAGATTTCTGTATGTAAATTACAAAAAAAACAAACAAAACCACAGAACAATTTATTCAAATTAAATTATACCTTAGTATACTTATATTTCACCTTAAAGCCATTTATTTCATACTTCAGACCTTCTGATACGCTACACACCCAATTCTTTTCACTAAATACACATTATTTTTCATTACGTTCTTCTTGCAGTACTAGTGTAAATTTTTTCTCGTGCTTAGAAACATTCCCTAATGAAGAGCACGAGCTTCAAACTCATAAATCATCCAAATCTAACATAGATAATCCCACTTATTACTGACCAGTAATCAAATAAGGGTCTGTTCTAGTAGTCTGAATATGTACTCTGTGTCTGTTTATGTTACACAAATGGAGTGATTAAAGCAGAACATAATTTTGAAGACACAACATTCCAAATGATGCCCTAACATGAGCAGGCAATTTGCTGGATAGGGTGACACTGTGAAAGGGAACCTGAGTGAACTCGTATTTATGCACAGCAGACAATCAATGCTCAGGGCTGAGCTGCTTGGCAGCAAACCCAGCCAGCTCAGCACCCACAAGCACAGAGCTGCTGCAAAGGACTAGCATGAACCCAACCTCGGGAGAGTAAAGGTGGCATGGGGACCTATAACACCAGGTCAGAGAACATGCATTAATGAGCTGGGAGAATGAGACACGATGTAACCCTGTACATACTATATAAGGACAAAGGGCATGAGTGAATTTACATGGATGTGAGATAGAAAGACTGGACTGACAAATAATAAACTGTGTTTTCCTCTCAAACGACTCGTGTTACCCTGAGACAAACTGCATTTAAAACTCTTTTAAATGAGCCACACACAGATACAGCAGAGGCAAAAACAAACAGCAGAGGAAAAAAGCAATGTATGGAGTGCTGACCCGTAACAGGTGCCCAAAGGAAATCTGTCAAGAACTAGAAATAAACCTGTTTCACCAGACACACACAGCCTACTAGGACTGATTTGATGACTTTGACAAAAATACCTCATACATCTCCAAAAGGAAGGAGGAAGCAAAGTAAGAATACATTTTAAAAAGAAACCAGAAAAACCACAGTTGGGAAAGAGCAGTGTCTAGTTAGATGAGTATTTCCAAAATACAGTATGAGATTTATTGCTAAACTACTACCGAATATGGTATTCATTATAAGAGGAATAAAAAATATTAAAAGCTGCACAAGAACAGAAAGCATACATGGAGACAGCAAACATTGGTAATGTCAATAGGTGTTCAACGCTTCAAGAAGCAAAATATTGCCCAAGAAAAAGGGCTGCCATCAAAAAAACAGCTGACAGAGATACAAGTGTTCTTTTCTGGTCATAGAAGCAAAAGAAGTAAAAAAGGAGATAAATAATACAGGATGGTTTTCTCCTAAATACCAAGAAAAATCCTGATAAAGGTTGGCAATGCCTCCCTGAACTTTGGGTCAGAACACTGATTTTATTCTTACCAAGGGAGAGAAAAAGCACAAATTAAGGTCAGGAGCCTCTGCCAGAACCATTTTAAGACACAAAAATGATCTTGCTTATATAATTCTCAGCAGTCTTGTGGAAGAAATTAGCACCAATACAGAAAGGTACATAAACACATAATAGAAGCAGCAACAGTCACTAGGAGTCTCTACTACATGCTGAAGATGTCCATTACAAATGCAATAAAGTTTGAAATGAGGAGGTGTTTGGCTAAAGTGCTTTTGTGTAGTTGGTTAACATAGTTCTTTGTCTTTAAAAGAGCAACAATCACATTGTGAAAATTATCATCACCATTACACTCTGTGGCAAATTTTTAAAAAAAAATAATAATAACAACCACCGACATCCCTCCTCCCACAACATTATAAGTATAAATGCCAGTATTCAAGAATAGGATTGTCTCTCAGGGAAAATATACCAGCAGAATTAACGGAGAAAAATTTTGCTGCCCTACCCAAATGAAGGTGCCCTCAAAAATTTCACTCTCAGAAGTTCAATGAGGCAACTCACAACAAAGCTACATGAATGAATTACAAATACTCAGAACAAAAGCTGAAGAACTGAGCCCAAGATGGCACAGTGTAACTATTGCCAGTATGCAGAATAATAAATCCAGGGTTGTTAATGCTATTTTTAACCTTAAGTAAAAAGAAAATTCGAATACAACAGCTGGAAATTGTGTTACGATAATGGAGAATTCTATGAACCTTTCCTTTGTGTGAAACTCTGTTCCATTTATGAACCTTACTATTTACATTCAAAGCAAAATAATTGGAACACTCTACACAAAACTGTGTACATAGACAACAAAAATAAAATTCTTATCATCTACAAACAGATTTGAAAATCTGCATTTAGGCACAGAGGGAGACTAATTTTTATAAATGCTAATTTCAGACTGCTATATGAACCTTTAAAAATCACTAAACAGAACCTTTAGACTCACAGCACTTTCAAAACATACCTCTTCACTTGCTAAAGGCCCTCTATATAACTGAATGTGTGTAACAGTCAGAAAACAAAAGGGAATTATTAAAAGGGAAATTGGAAAACTCTTGGGATTAAGTTAAGCACGTGGTTTCTTTTTTTTTCTTTTATAACTGAATGCTTTGCATCTAGGGCAACTAATAAATAAGCACCAAAAATACATTGCATTTGCGTGTCATTTCTGTGCAATACTAAAATCAAATCATGGATCTTTCAGCTTGGGAGCATTCATTGCTTAATTTCTCAAGAAGAAAAAATTGTAAGTGCTAATACTGCCCATGGCATTTTGAAATGTGGTAACAATTACAGATATGAGAAAAAAAAAACCAACAAAAAACCCCACACAAACAAAACCCCATTCCATTGATGCTGAACTAAATTGTGATTCTGGATTATTCTAACCACAAACAACAGACAACCATGTGAATGGACAATATGCAAATCAGTCAGGGGAATACCATAAGTCAGACTCTGGGTTAGTATGCTTATGTTCTTGCCAAAATTTTTCTTGCTGTTAAATTAAAATGTTAGCTTTCAAGCATATGACAAATCTTATTTACTCTAGTTATGGTTAGTTAATTCTCAATGAGGAGCTTTTTACTTATTTCAAGATTTGCTTATGAAGCATCTATGAGGTATTTTAATCTAATAATATCCTTAATCTCTTTGTTTTTGCAACAAATTACAATTACAAAACTCGAGGGCAAGACGGTATTTTTGCTTCCTTCCTTATTCCCCAAACTCAGATGGAAATGGAGAATGACAAAAAAGTAAGTTTCCACTACACAGAAGCAGAAAATAGGCTTACAAGATTGCCATGTTATAGCCTAAGAAGATTAATTCCTGCACTTAAGCTGTAATAGAGGACAATCTAGTGAGGACTGATGTTTAGTTGAATTGGTGCTATTTGCTCGGATGCAGAAGAAATAGGAAGCTGGTTTAACCTCCCATTCACACTGTAAAAAAAAGACAGCACGCACATAAGCAAACGCCAGCATGGAACTCTCACCAGTTTTCTTGTAGTAGCAATCTCTGAGACAACTTGTGCAATGAAATGAAAGTAAGAGCACATTTTTGACTTCTGACCTTGTGACAATGGGTAGGTAACACTGGGGAGAAAGAAAACATGCCAAAACTCTTGCAAATCTCACAACACTGCAATGAATTTAACTGCACGCTAATTTCTTCTGCAGTACAGACCAGAGATGGCCTGTAGGATGAGCCACGCAGCAGTGGCTTAGCAGTGGCACACAAGAACATAGAGGTCTTCACACAAAGGGGTAGCAGCTGTAAAAGCAACAACTTCTGATCCCAGTTGCCTAAACTACTTCTTATCCCTCTACAAATGATCACAACCAGCTGGCGTATCTGTGCCTGTACAGTCCAACATGACTTTGAGTTATGGTGAAACTATCTTGCAAAATTAAGCTGCTTTAAGAACATTCTCTCATTGAGATCTACTCAAACACACTGATTTATCTTATGTGAAGATTCTGTTTTGAAACATTAAGGGGCACTGGCAAGGATAATAATTTACATAAAATGATGGCTACTCCTAGCAAAAATTTAAACAAAAATAAGTACATGACTAAACTTCCTATACTGAAGTGTCATGTTCTCTGCATGTTAGCTTAGCTTTAGTTCAGCTTTATGTGCAAGGTTAAGAAACTTCTTATCTTTGCAGCCATTTCCCTAAGTTCATTTGTCAGTTGGGAAAGGTTAATATTATACATGCAGCTTGTAGAGAATTTTAAATATTTTCAGCCCTATATAAGTTTAGGCAACATTCAATCCTTTCTGTGTTTTGATGGTGGGGTAGCCACTGGCTACAGTTATGTAACAAAACCACTTGTCAAAGTTCAAAATACAACTTATGCAGTAAGTTTAAAAGATAGATCCTAGGGGGCATTACACTAGTTGTATATTTTGTACAAATTAAATAGATTTTTCTTTCTCTATCTTTAGCATTCGTTTTGTATGTTTTTACAATATGTTAAAAATACCAGGGCCAGATATCCAACAGTACAACTATGACAACAGGATTTATTTAGGTATCAGAGATCTTTAGTTTCTGTTCTGGTTTATTATTACTATTATTACTAGTAGTAGTATTATGTATTAACCTTGTATTGCTTATGTTGGGTAAGCATACACATAAGTAGGTTTAATATTTTTAACTATACTACACACTAGCAGTTAGAACAGTACTGTCCTGTAGGAAAAGACTACAGCATTTTAAGAAAAAGCAATCTACTGTACTGAGCATTTAATGTTATTTGATGTAGGCAATCAAGCAGAAATTTAACTTTTGAAATTTAGTGCTTTAATTGAAGCGCTGGGGGTTGTGTGTGTGGTTTTTATTTTTGTTGTTGGTTGGGTTGGGTGGTTTTTTGTTCTTTTGTTTAAAAAAAAGAAAGTACAGCAGTACACCAAAAATAAAATATTAGTTATTCCTTTTCCTTTGGTTTACACTACACAGTGCACCACTAATCAACTGTGTTAACTAATGAAGCTGCTTTAGGGAAAGTTCAGATTGGACATTAGTTCAATTCTCTGAGAAGGGCGATCAGTCACTGGAATAGGCTCCCCAGGGCAGTGGTCACAGCACCAAGGCCGTCATAGTTCAAGAAGCATCTGGATGAGGCTCTTAGTCCTGTCTTTTAGTTTTAGAAAACCCTGCAAGGAGCAGGGAGCTGACACAATGATCCTTATAGGACCCTTCCAACTTGAGATATTCTAATATTCTATGTATAATAACACAGGATGTAACTCTAGTACATTAGCACAAAAGCTGTTGTTTTTTTCTCTTACAGCTGGAGTTTCCTAAAAAAACCCCAACATACCCTTCAATTAATTTTACCCATTAAATAATAAGCTGTCTAGAGGTGGTCTTCACATATTTTACTTACTAAATGAGAGCATTACTTTCCCGTGTGCTAACATCCTGGCAACTGGAACAACAGACAAAAACCCTAAAACTTCACCCAACAGCCCAAAGAGGAATTAAGAAAAAAAAATAAAGGGTAGATTGCATTGATTATACATGCTGGAAAAAGAGTGTTAGGTAACACTTGAAATAATTAGACAGAAGGACTCTGAAAGTAAGGGGTGAAGTACTTTCTTTCACAGGCAATTCAGGGGCAAGAACTTCCCTGTAGAAGGTAAGCTCATATATCAAGGTGGGACTCAAGGACAACTTAATCAGCCTCAATCATGTTAAAGAGAGAGGGGCAGATAAAATAACAGAGGAACAGACTTAGTAACACTTGCACACAGCCCAGTCTTAGCCACTAAAGGTTCTATAGGATAACACTCTTTTTCCAGTCAAGAACCTTGTAAGCACCTCAGACCTCATGTGAGGATTTTACACTCTCACAGATTTTGGAAATCTTCCTATCAGAAGATATCCTACGTTCCTTAATCATAAGGAAGTATGTCAGTTACAGAAAGCAAGTTCATGACACATTACATTAGATAAATGTAATGCTCAATTTTTTTTTTCATCGTTTATAGGTCAGTTTATATTTGTTCTATAAAATCAGTAAGGGTTAGGTGAAAATTTCCAATATGGTCACATACATTTTCAGACACTACTTTGTTGTGAAAATTATAGCAAAACTTCAAGCTTCAGATTCTGAAAAATGCAAACAACTATGGAGGTACTTCAAAAAGTGTAGTTTTAAATATCCAATCCCAAAATGTTTGTTTTCCTCTTTGAAAAGAGGCAGGTTTGGGCCTATTTCTATAGTTTCTCAAAATATGTATGTTATTTATTTTATTATCTTCAATGAGCACTATGTGATATACTAAAAATTTCATAAGAAAATTAAAGAGGTTCTTATTTCTCATGTAGATTTACACCAATACAACCATTTGTCTCATTCAGAAGACTTACAGTAGACAGGTTGGGCAGAAAACATCTAACTTGTGTGCCCCTTATTTCATTCCTTACCCAAAATTATTCCAAATCTCTTGAAATTTTAGGAATCTTGGGAAAGTCCAACCAGCCTCCTGACTGCCTTTTTGCCTCCTAAGGGCCACAGCTCATCATGAAAAAACAGATTCACCAAACACTGTTAAAGTTGTGACAGAAGTCACAGTATTTAGAGGCTGAAACATACAACAAGTTCTCTGAAACAAAGTGTACACTACGAAAATCATCAGGATGGTATTTCTTTTACTCCTTTGTACTGGAAGATATTTAAGAAGTATTCTCAGTTTAATTCATTGTAGCTGAAAATTCCGGAACTACAATGCACTCTTTATATATAACTTTTTTAAATAGAAGAAATCACATCCATGTAGCATAACAGTAACTAAGGGAATGGAACAACAACACAAGTACTTACCAGTGTACAGGATGCCTCATATATAGGGATTAAAAAAAAAACAGCACGCATAAACTCTTCATGTAAGTAAATTTTATATATAAGCACATGAAAAGCCCTAATTTATGTCTGCTATTTTATTGGAATCCAGAAAGCAATGAAGTGTTTACCTGGAGCCGTACTTTACTACATATAAATTTAATAGCAGCAAGGAGTAAGTTCATACCTCGAGTGTCTCAATATTGGCAAAGTTTTAGGTCCAAGAATTATGGATCTTTTATAATTACTTTCCCAGTATGAGGCATGGTTCATAATCCACAGTATTTTTAATGCTTCTTCAGTGCATGAACCCCAGGAGTTTAGAGATCTAAGAATTACTTAGAACCTCAGTTTGTATTGGTGTTGCTTGTTTGGAATGTTACAGAAAGGCAATTTCTAAATATAAACAGTATAGCATCTGAGAAAAACGTCTTTTGTTCCTAGAGTAGTGTCCAAAGCTAAAGCATCAAACCTGTAAATACCTCTGCAAGACAAATTCATTGAAAATCCTGATGTTGTTCAAGGCCAGGTTGGAAAAGGCCTTGAGCAACCTCATCTGGTTGGAGGTGTCCATGCTCCTGGTAAGGGGCTTGGGACTAGATGATCTTTAAGGTCCATTTCACCCCCTTAACATTCTGTGATTCTATGAAACTGATATGGAAATCTTACATATCCACATCAATGACTAAATGATCATATACCTTACCATTGCTGTCCCATTCAGGTGAGTATTCTCTTGGTGAAGCAGATACTCAACTTCTGACAAAAAGCAGTAGAAATTAAAAAAAGCTTTCATGAAACTTCGAAATAAGCATGAAATTAACTGGTTCTGTATTATAGGATTACATATATATTATACATACCTAAATATGTATGTGTGTGTGTGTGTGCGTACATACGCCAGTCTATTTGAGACTCCAATGATGAAAGAGAAAATGCAACTAAAATAACTCAATCACTGTTTTGCATAACAGATTAAGAGTGCAAATGAAACAAACAGAATTGAAAGGCTCTGAAATACTTAAAACTATTTATGAAAGCATGAGAAAAGCCATTTTTGTTTTAAAAGTTGCTAAGTGAATCATCTTCACAGGTTAAAAGGCCTGAAGGAGGGGAAAGTGCACATATCCTGGAAACAGAGTAACTCATCAGACTTTACAGCAGTCTTCCAAGAAACTGCAACAATTTGGGTTTTGCGGAAGGAAGGCACACACTTCAAGTTCACACCTTTTAAGAATTCACCCATATCCAAAGCTGTTTCCTGTGTGACATCCCACATGGGCTACTTCAAAAAACAAGTCATACAGAAAAACAAGTAACATACAACAATATTCCATTATTCCACAGGAGACACTCAGCAGAGGGTCCTGATTCAGCAAACAGGAAGAGATTTAAACATTGTCCCAGTCATGTATGGTCATACTTCAAGAACGAAGATTTGGGAAGGGCTCTCCCCACGTGGGTGTGCCCTTCCAGCCTGCACAGTGGATTTTTTAGGTAAGGCACAGCGTGCACAGAACTGGCCCCACTGTTTAAGTCCTAATGTCCATCTGCCACGGCCGAGCGAGCTTGGACAGTGACAGTGAAGTCCTCGGGACTGTCACAGCACCCGGTACTAACCGGGGCTGACCCTGCTGAGCATCCAAGATCTCACGGGATGGGATGTCAGGGAGGCATTTAACTGCCAGGGGACTGTCCCCACTGAGACTCGAACTCATAACCCTGGGGTTCAGAGTCCAGAGTGCTCTCCTTTACAGCATGGGTTCAAACCCCAAGACCCAATGTAGCTGTAGCGTCGGAGGAGACAGGTTACAGAAGCAGCCGGGAAAGCAGCAAGTCTACCGATAGAAAGGCTGTGAGAAGACTATCATGGAGGTTTCCAGACTCTCCAGTTGTAAACCCAAACGCTGCCGAGCACCACCAGCCCCGGCCCCGGGGGTGCGTCAGATCCACATGCGGATTCCCGTTTTCCTCCATACCCGCTTTCCCTGCCTGGCTTGCAACCCCAGCCGAGCCAAGCCTCTCTCCCACAACCTCGCTCGGCCATCCGGAGTACTCCCGGCCCCAGATCTTTCAATTCAAAACGAAATTTGCCCCCGAAAGGCAGCGGATGGCGGAAGGAGGAGAGGGAATTAACCCGTTTCCTCTTGCTTTAATCCCTTCATTGGGGTTTCAGCAACAGCTCCGCCCGCGGCGCTCTGGCCGCTCGCCCGGAGCGAGGAGGCCGCGAATGAGCGGCCGCAGCTTGGCCCACTCTGGCCCCAGAAGGGGAGGGGAAGGGAAGGGAAGGGAGGGAAGGGGCTGCCCGCCGCCGGCTACGGCCCCTCGCTTTCCGCACGGCCGGGCAGGGCCGGGCCGGGCCGCAGGGGGTGCGGTGGAACCGGGCGGAGCGGGGGCCCGGCCGCGGAGGGGAGAGTGGCGCAGGCTACACACCCAGCAGCAGCCCATCCATGTCAAAGATCAGGTGAGTGACCGGGCGCAGGGCTGCCCCCGCAGAGGCTGCCATGGCGGGGCCCGAGCAGGCGGAGCTGCCGCGGGGCGAGACGGGCCGGACGCGGCGCGGGGGGGGCCGGGGCCGTTCGGCGGGTGCGGAGCGCGTGGGCTGGGCCAGGGCGGCTCTCTGTGAGCTGTGCCCTTCCGATGGGAAAGCAAAGTCCACTGCCCTGCCTGGGGCCTCTTTTGCTGCAGCATAGAACTGCTTGCCCAGAGAGGTTGTAGAGACTCCCGCACTGGAGATACTCAAGAACCGTCTGGACGCAATCCTGTGCCGTGTGCTCAAGACTGGCCCTGGTCGAGCAGGGAGTTTGGACCAGATCATAGATTCATAGAATCATAGAATCGATTGGGTTGGAAAAGACCTCCGAGATCATCAAGTCCAACCCTTGGTGCAACTCCAGTCTGTTTACTAGGTCACGTCACTCAGTGCCTCTCCAATCTCAGTTTAAAAACCTCCAGGGATGGGGAATCCACCCCCTCTCTGGGCAGCCCATTCCAATGCCTGATTACTCTCTCTGGAAAGAAATTTTTTCTGATATCCAACTTAAATTCCTCCTGGCAGAGCTTGAGCCCGTGCCCCCTTGTCCTCTTGCTGAGTGCCTGGGAGAAGAGACCAACCCCCACCTGGCTAGAACTTCCCTTCAGGTAGTTCTAGACAGTGATGAGGTCACCTCTGATCCTCCTCCAGGCTAAACAACCCCAGCTCCCTCAGCCTCTCCCCATAGGACTTGTGCTCCAATCCCTTCACCAGCCTTGTTGCTCTTCTCTGGACCCGCTCCAGCACCTCAATATCTTTCCTCTGTTGTCCCTTCCACACTTACCCGTTCTGTGATTCTTAAATCCTGTTTGGCGCTGCTGGCGAGAGACACCAGCGAGTTGCTCTCCAGTTGATGCTTTAGGCAGTGTTTCCTCACAAACCTTTTGCTTGCCTGTGTGGAGATGTACAGGGATAATATTGACATCGGGTCATAATCAGAGCCATAAACCAAAAGGCACCAATGTATGTAAACCTGTGAGAGAAAAGTAATGGGACAAAACCCCAAAACTTTGAGCATAGAGTAAACCCTTAGGGTTTATTGACTGCAAGAACAGTTAATTGCAGATTGAGATGAAACAAAATCTGCCTGTACGGGCACATCATCCAATTTTGACTGGGTAGTTGTGAGAAAAGGAGGGGATTTAACTCATCAGTCTTGTGCTTTTATCTTTTCATGCAGGTAACTCTCTGCTGGGAGTCAAGATCATTGAAACACCAGTTGCAGAAGCAGACATGAAAAGAGCTGTTTCAGGCTCCCAAGGTGACATACTGGCTTGAAGATTTGTACAGCTTTGCCGTTGTGTGTGAAGGCAATGGTTTAGTTGCAGCTTCTCATAGAGGAAGTCCTGTCTCATTTGTAGGTAGGCCTTGCAGCAGTTCTTTTTTTCTAACAGCACCTTCATTTGAATTGGCAGTGCATCACCATTTTAGCAAGTTAATAGTGTTGTTTTAAAGAACCAACTGTAGGTGTTAGCTATATTTGAATTTAAATTTAGTGTCCTTAAGCGTCTTACCTACGCCCAAAACCTGTCCCTCGAAGTATACTCACCCTACGTTTGTGTGTAATGTAGGCACAGAGTCCTCCTCATACCTTCTCCTAACTTGGAAATAAGACAAATAAAGTATCCTTGGCCTTTACTTGTACATTTTTAATAATAAAACTTGACTTTCAAACAAAGTTTTTTGAGTTTTTGATTGGTTTTCTCTTTTTTCCTTGTCTCCTGTAATGATATGCTGCTTAGGCCTTGCCTGTATAGACTAGGAAAAAGACTGTGCACAGTACCTTAAATGTCTTCTAAAAATTCCATGTGTAGTCATGACACACATCTGTTAGCTCTTGCATACATATAAGAAAATGGGTATTGTGATTCCAGATAATTTTTTTCTTAGTAACTTTACAGCATGAGTGTTAAGAATGTCCACAGATGTTTTGTTTCTGCAATAAACAGTGTGCAACAAGTCAATATTCCAGCTTTATTTCAGATAGCAAATGTGTTTCCTGTGTAGTTCACATAGGTGGGAGCACAGCTAGAATCAACAGAAAGGTAAAATCCTAAATACAGTATGTATTAACTGTAAGTGTTAACTGTTAAGAGGAATTTAAAAAAATCATTATAGTAATTTCAATGCTTGTAAAGGTAGTATTGTGCTGTCCAAAGAAAGAATGGGTTTCTGCAGTAAGAGTGTACAGTGTTAAGACAAAAATTTGAAGAGGATGAGTTATGAGGTTTTATGACAGTTGTACCTGAGGTGGATTAATCCACTTTCTAATTAGCAAATATTCCAAAAAGGTGGTCTTAAATTGTATTGCTGATATAGTAAAACTTGTTAACAAGAAAAAGCTACGTCAGTTGGGTATCTTGATGCAGTGTTCTAATTAGAGAAAAGCATTACGTGTTTGATTACAACTCCATTTCCCATGCCCTCTGCAGAAGGGGAGGTAATATTTTTGTGGTGTAAACCACCAGTTCATCTGAAAAAACAGAAGGCAAAACTTTTGAGTATTTAAAGTGGAAATAAATCATACAGATAATCTATATGAAAGAAACCCACAAAATCAAAGTGTTATACACAAGGCAAACATTTTTAGGGATAAGGGGTTGGTGTTACGAATCTTATGGTACACAGTTCAAGACTGTTACATTGTCTGACAGATTGATGACCTTAATTTGCTTTGCTTTTCTCTGGCTCATCAGTGATAATCAGTGTAATGTTAGCTTACTTGATTCTTCAAAGCAGCATTCAAACAGGAATATCTTCTCAATATAGACAACAGCTTAGGTTTATTCAGCATGGCTAATTCTTCTTACTAACAGAATGCAATTAAGTCCGAGCAACTCATGATGGAGCATAGTTTTCTAGGTGCACAAGTAAGACAATATGCTGATCTAAGTTTTATTTGAGCTGTCTTAAATATTAGTTTCAAATGGCTCAGCCATAGTATTTGGTCTTGGTTGTTTTTTTTTTTTAAAGACGTAGTGAAAAGAATTTGAGATTGAGAATTGTGCAATTTTTCCATTTGCTACTACTTTTATTACTGATTTTAAACTTGTTTTCATTTATGAGGACTTGTGTAACTTTAGAGTTGTGGAAAGCATGCTGTAGTGGAGGTACAGTAACCATGAAAACTGACAATTATATGCCTACAAACCTGGTATATGCTTATTGAGAATGAACATGGGTAATGGAGATATAATTGTGCAAGTGGACTTGAATCCTGCAAAGTCTGAAGAAGACAATTAACTTCATGTACATTTTTAAAATGAATTAAAGTTGCTATCTGAGCATATACCAAAACAGATTAATAAATCATTGCTGAGTTTTAAATTTTATGGTGGTACATGGTGCATATACATCTGGATGTCCAGGTTTTTAAAAGACTGTAAATTAGCAGCCTATAGGTAGCCCCTCCTACCCCAAACAAGTCTAATTTCTATGGCTTCCTAATACTATGTTAAAATCACTTTAGTGATCTTACATGTGAGATAAAGTGAAAATATTTAGGTGCATATCTATAGGATTATTAAGTGTGCAACACAATGTTTTACATACACAGTTCTCATAACCAATCTCTGTATGTTTGTTTGGGTTTTCCTTACTTTGAGGCTAAAAAGTTTTCCACATCAGTGAAATTTATGTAACTAAGTTCTTTTCCTGGAGAGTAAAAGCTTCAGCTTATGCTTAAGTGTTTTCTTAGGTAATACACTTGACTCAATATTTGCAGTTTCCTGTTTCACAATTCATGTTGTGCTTGAAGCATGGATTCACTTACCTATTTTTTATGCTATTGATAGGAACGTCATGCACTGTATGTTTCACACAGAAATGACTGACTTTTTTTTTCTCGTACTGCAGGTGCCTTGGCAAAGAGGATAAACAGATTATAATCCGTTTTGGTTTGAATATTAAAAAAGAATCTAAATACTTGAATAAATCCAGGAATTCTAAAGCTTTCATAATGATTTACATGAACAGCTGTTAAACCCACTATTAGGAACAAATTACTTGAAATGACTTAGT
>VWZD01008401.1:137804-193991 GCA_013396695.1 Sakesphorus luctuosus | reverse complement strand
AAAACGTAAATTAATTCAGGTATCAGCTGAGATTCATAACAGTTGCTATATTTGAGCCTATAAGCCCCCATAAAATGAAGCCCTTTTCAGTGCTGGATGTCACCAAACAAGAGCTTTTTCCCCTAAGACTATGAATTAGGTGAATTTTATTGTTTCAGTTCATGTTTTTATAGCTGCAGAAGGAAATATGAGCATATGTCTTAAGGCATTAAATACTACCATATACCTGCTGAGCTGAGTCATATTTTGTTGATTACATAAGTCAAAAGGGAGTATATCCTCTTTTAATCAATCGTGTATTTTTTTAGCCAAGAAAGGAGGGGGAGGAGAGCCATCTGTTTTCTAGATTTTTGTATTGACCACCAATTACAAGTGTGTTAGTCACAAAGGCAGGAAAGATGCTTCAGGAGAATAAAGTGAAGAAGATACATGTTCATCATCTATAAATTTAGAGGAGACACTATAAAAAGATTCTTAAGCAGCAATGAGGGATGAAATTCTAGAATAGCCAACCAAGCATGCAAGAGGGAACAAGGGAACTATACTCTGATATCTTTAGATGTCAATTGCTGTAGTTACTGATGAGACTGTACAAGAGAAGGAACAGTTTCTGAAGCTGGGAAATGAATCCTTAATACCATGCTTCAGGACCTTTTTTGTTTCCATTACAGTCACTAAGAACCATTTTCTCTCTTTTATGGTTTGTTTGATTTAGCATTTTGACATAATTTTTGGTCTTCCAGTAAAATATTGGCTGCATACAGGCAAACTGCTCAGGTGATTAGAAGTGTTATTGTAATGGAAATCCTGAAGTGCTTAATGTGTGGGTCCTGCCTAGCTTTAAACTGTTAGAAAGATCAGGACAAAAGATAGCGCATCCCCAGATAAGATATGAAGTCTTATATCCTGCTTTGCTTTTGCTGTGTGATAAGATCTTCCTGTGTGGGATCATTTTCAACATTTGTTTATTTATCTAATTTTCCATTGTTGCAGGAGCCTAAAATATTTGTTATGCTCTATTTGTTATGCTCTTGTTGTGCTCTTTCTTGTCTGCATGTGAATTTATTGGCTATGTTTTTTTTCATTTTATTACAGTTTGATTGTCACAGATTATAGGAAAAGTTTTTTTTATTTATGCTGTCATGCAGAATGGACATTCTGTGAACCTTCTGAGCAAGTCGAGGTGAAACTAAATGCAGTCACCCTTCCAGTGATCCCTTTCAGTCTTGTGTTCCTAAGCTCAACTTTTTCAAAGGGTGCAGTAATTAGATCTTCAGATGGAAAAGAAAGAGAGGGAATTGTGATTCCCAGGGTCACAAGGTCTCTAAGCCACTGATCTGTAATGCTGCTCGAGATTCAGGGTTTATATGTGTATTCCATACTCAGCATGCAACAAGCTGTAGAGTTGAATCTCCAGAGACATTCAGACATTCAGCCTGCTTTGTGGCTCTGTGCCCTTAAAAGTTTGTCTACCCAGAAGAGTTGAGTAGAGATAAATGAACTCTTGGACACACAGCCATAATGTCTACATGATCAGGGGAACAGTCTAGGTACTGCAGGGGGGCAGTTGCAGGGCAGCTATTGTATAAAGCCACTGCTTTTCTTTTTTTTTTCATTTTTGTTTGTTTGTTTGGTTGGTTTGTTTTGTTTTTGTTTGGGGTTTTTTTGTTTGTTTCTAGTGGTCTGAGCTTCTAGATCTATGCAGCCAGAGAAGGCATAACACCATGCTGGTACATAACGAAGTAGCAACTCTGATGGGCAGAAATGGTGGGCAAAGTAGAGGGGGCTGTGCCAAGCAGAATTAACCAGAGGCTTCTTGACTTCCCCTGGCAGCAGAGTTGTATCAGACATATAGGCAGTGCCTGACTAGGGGAGTTGGGACTTTTCCTTGGCTGCAGGAGTTAGTGTATCTCCCATCCAAGTCATAATTCCATTTTTATCTTTCCCCCTCAAAGTGTCTGGCCTGCCCTCCTTACATACACAGGCAGGCAAACACACACTGGTAGTACACTCCAGAATATGCTGTTGTGGACATCCAAAGGCAGATAGGTTTATACGTTTTTGTGACCACTAGCATATTAGGGCACTGAGTAGTTATTGGGTGAAAAAATAGTCCCTTCATTAGATTGTCCACTTACTTTAAGTTCAGTTTATGTTCATATCTGTTGAAGAATTAGGTTCAGTGTACTTTAACAAAATAGATTAGAAAATAATGTCGCTTTATTTCTTATTTTATACTTTCAATGGAAATATTCTTAGCAGAAGATCAGGAACAGACACTTGTTTTCATAAAACAAGAAACACCACTTGTAAATGCACATAAGGTTAGATATTAGAGATACCTAGAAGGAAACAGTGAAGTCCCAGTGCTGTCATATATAAATTGGTAAGTACTGTCTCCCACTTGGTGATCAGAAGGCCAAAGTATCTTAAAAAACAATGTTTCTAACAAATTAGGAAGAAACACAAAACTGGGTTTCCCTGTGGAAAAAAGAAACCAAAACCACTAAAACACCTATTGCTCCAAATGGTTATTATAATCCATTAAGATAGATCATTGGGGAATGCATTACTGCAGAACATAGTACCCTGTTTGCCATAGCTAAATGCAGCTTCCCTGTTAGCATTTCAGTTTTCAGCCCTACTTAAGCTTTGAAATCATCAAGTAATTGTCACTTTAGCACCCTTCAGTGATTTCTAATCAAACATGGAAAGGAAGCCTAAACAAAGAAAACCCCTCCATTGAGTCTTCATTCAATGCTCAGATTTGGATAGGAAAGGGGGAGGATGTTTATTTTCTCACTCATTAACACATTGTAATTTTTTGCATACTGTTTTAGTTAGAATGAATAGATCTTTTTACATTGCATTTTAGTTTTCCATATCAAATGCCTTGAATTGTCATGTTAATTAGCACAGACAAGTCTGCTATTCATTCAATCCATCTTCATTTTTTCATATATATCCTTGTGTTATCATTACTTTCTTCTAATTCACATAATCACAAAGTCTTAAATTAATGCTACTTAACAACAATTGATTTTAATAAAATTTATTATAAGTAAATAGTTTTTGTTACACATTAAAGAGTTGCAGTGTATGTACATCAGAAATGGTGGTTTTGCCAGTGGATGTTGCTTCTCATCCGTTGTACTTCTTGTACTGCTTATGTCCATGTAAAGGGTTTCTTTCTTAGTACTTTCTAAAATATGAGCAATCTAAAAATATCATTAATCAAAGGGATTAAAAACTAGGTGATTATTTACTTTAAGGAGATTGACAAGACTTTAAAAAAATTGTCTTCATACTCACTTTTTAATGCTTTCAGTAACTGCAAGACAATAATGCAGTTTTTCAAAGGCTGGGCTAGCATTTCCTGAATGTATTTGAGACAGAGAAAACTTGGTAAATTCAAATTCTTTCAAAGTTCTTATAGTGCAATGCTATTTTTTAAACAGAGGAAAAGTGCAGGAGAAAGCTCAGGACAAGCTGTACTGATTTCCTGAACCACAGAAAAATGTAATTGAAACTTTGCATTTCAAAACGCAGCTGCTCAAAAACCTTGTTTTAATTTTATTTCTCCCAGTCGTTGTGAGCTTCTGTGTTTTGCCTGAAAGAAAAATAAAATCTCATGTTTAGAATATAAGGCTTGGATTCTGTTCAGTTTCATCAGTATTGATACTCACATGTCTTTTGATATCTATCTTTCTCTTCCTGATCAAATTTACATGTGAAAAATACATCAATTGGGGTGAGGAGTACAATTGCTGTAATATATAAACCAGCTACCACTTTTTGAAGTTTAATGAATAATTTTTCGTGTGAGGGTCTTGGACTTCCTGGGAGCGGTTATTTTCTGGGACCACATGCATTTTCTAAGATAATGCATAGTGAACAAACCAGGATGGGCTGTAATGTATGGTATTCATAAAAACAATCAAATATTCCTGTGCCCCGATGGAAAAGTTTGAAAACACTAATCTGATTATACTTTAAGAGGTGTTTCAGTGCTATTTTTCCAAAGTTGCTAAGTAGGTATTCAGTGGGAATGCTTTCCATGTGTACAGAAGGCAGAAATGTACCTGAGATTCTGGCACTGCCCTTGTTTTCCAAAAATACCATGCAAAGTCACTAAAGTTGAAAAATGTAATGAGAGAATCAGTAACTAAAAAAAGCATCTTGCTTAGGCATATGTGTATAGGCATGATGAAAACATGTTGAGTTTTTTCCTACTAATGAAGTAAAGCATGAAGAAATCATGTAGGTGTGGTATAGTAAGTTGCCTTTTTCAGTGTTGTCCTTCTTCCCCTCCACCCCTTCTGTTTCAGTTCACGTGACAGGACTTTGTACCTATTTACTGATAATAAGTGCTCAGCCATCTTGTTTGAAAACTAGAATCAGAAACTGAAACAATTCCATGCTGCAAGGTAAAATGTTCCTTCTGCCTGAAGTCTGTCATTTATGGTTAGTTTAACTGTAGACACTGGCGTAATGTTTATTTCATATTCTTTCACAGCTCAAATTAAAATCTTCATGGCAGGAAATTAGCAATCTTGAAAAATAATAACATTCAGTGTTGTCTTTTCCTCATTAACCTAATGCAATGTATCTTTTATAAGAAAGAAAAAAAGGGTGCTAACACCATCTCCTCTTCTCTATGAGATACTATCTGCTACAATGGCAAATTATTTTGTAACAAAATGCACTTTGCTATTAGATATTGCAATGGAGTAGAACATTCCCTACCTACAACAGGTTAAGAAAATCAAAAGCATTACTTGAATTGTGAAAGCATTTTGAACAAAAAAGAAAGCAGGGTGTTTATGGACTAGAAGATTTTCCAGCTGTGCAACAGTGTTTTTTTCTTAGCACTTAAACTCTAGTTCTTTAAAAAGTAATGTTAAGAGTATATGTAATTTTGATTATGGAGCCTGTTTCAAGAATCAAATGGAAATGAATTGTTAAATACTTTTGGAGGTGCTTGGGTTCTGAAGTAAGTTTGTAGTTTTGAAGTGACTCCAGTTTGTGTGCAGTGTATGTAATCTGACAAAATCCTTTCAATTTAAAAGTGATAGGCTACAAGATTTAACTGTAACTTTTAAAGTGATATTAAATAAATCTAATATTTTCCTTTGTAACCTCATACACATACAACCTGCAAACTGGGGACAGTATCTGTAAGAGGAAACACTGAGGTAGAGGAGGATGGCAAGGAATAATAGAGAAAGAGGAAAGGTAAGGAAAAAATTTATCACTTCTGGATGGGTTGTATCTGCCAGGCTTAAACAGCAAAACTGCATTTGGGCAACCATGCTGAGACAAGAAGAAGGAAGATGAAAGATGAAAAGACTATTTAACCCAAATGAGTGTTTGAACCAAAGCTGACCACGTGTATTGCTTGCTATGCAGTTTTGTAATGGCTTGTTAATAATATGGATCCCATACATCCTGTTTTCTCACAAACATGTATTTTGCTTCTGCCCTTAGGTGCTCTGTAGGTGGATTTTGGTAAGTGCAGACCTGTGTTACAGCCCCGTCAGACCAGCAGCTGAGGCTGCTTTAACACGCAGAGAGCCAGAGTCGCCAATAGGGAGCAGTGTGTAAAGCTGGCAGGTGGAAGAGCCTGTGCTGTGGGGAGGGAAGTCATGGAGGAGACAAGCAGCGAGACGCAGCAGCATCCAGAGCAGTGATTAATGTTGGAGTGGCAGTGTGAATAGCAGTACCTGGGCAAGCAGAATTGGAGGAGTCGAGCCACTGCATCCAGAAGGTATTCAGGCTGAGTTTAGTTCAGTGGCACATAACATGGGATCCTTGAGAAGGGATTTGAAATGGGATAGGGCATGGTTCATAGAATTGAAGAGAGTTTGTGTGATGGCTTGTTGGTTATATTAGTAGAAGTTTGGAGATTAAATAAGTGAATGAAATAAAATTAGTCGAGGTGAGAAGTTTAGTTGAGAATGAGAGGAGGAAGACAGGACATTTGAGATGACTTTTTAAGAAGTACTTAACAAGAATTGTGGCTATGGCACTCTGGACTGTGAACACACAGATTTGAACTGCTTCAGGTATGCAATTATAGGGACTTGGGATTTTTTGCATCCTGGACATATGTTTTAGATTTGGTGTAAAAATGGCCTCATCTTTTTTCCTACCATGCTAAAGAATTTGTAAGGAAATCTTAGGGTACAGAGCTCAGACAGATGTGTTTTCCTCTGATATTACTAGCCACAGTTGTTTGTATGGTGTTGTATGCAAACATGCTTTCTGCAGGAACCCCTAGTGCTACAAAATTTATTTAATTAGCGGTAAAACCAGTAAGCTAGAAGGCTATTTTTTCTTATTTCTTTCCTACCTTTTGCTTGTTGATTACAATCTGCACTGCTGAGAGAATTGACAATGATGATGAAGAAAATTAGAAGCTATTGAAATGGATTAATCATTTACAAAACTTTGTCTTAGCATCACTTCTTTAGTTTGTACAATTCTAATAGACAACTGGGTATGTTGTCTAGTAGAGCAGTTGTCTAACAATAGCAACAAAGTATTACTCCTGAAAAAAATGTATTTTGGACAAAGGAATTGATATGTTCTTTCTCACTGATGAACAGAATCTATCCTTTAAAAACGTAAGTTTGTTATTCCTAAAGGTACAAAGCAAGGGAAAATGTCCTGTCTTAAAAACTTACTTAAAAAAACATTCTGATACGATTGAAAAAGCATGTTATTTGCTTCAGAAATGCCTGCAGTGTGCTCCAGTCCAGGCCAAAAGATAATGAGACCCCTGGAGCTATTATTGAGAAACTTTCAAATATAAAATGGAAGCTAATGCTGGTGTACCATAGGAAAAGATGTTACACAGGAGAATGGAAAAATATCTTTTCTGAATACTTTTAATATTTATTTATGATCTTAAAATGCCATACAAAATAAGGTGAAAATGAAGTGAATTGCTATAGTTATGAGCTAATGAAAATTTTCATTTTGACATGAGGTTTTGCCTCAGCTCCTATGTGCAAAGGAATGGTGTTCTATCAGCAAGAATTTGCAAGTTTCATGGAGTTCCTATGAAAGCAAGGAAGAAAGAACTAGAGAAAGAGTAGGGGATGAAAGGAGGGAAGAAGAGTTTTTTACTTACACAGGGCAGAAGGAACCTGGATACCTCTGGCTTAAATTACTGTTTTTACTATATTGCTATAATACAATATATGCATTTCTACACTGTTTGTTCAGGATATTTTTATTTTCTGTCAGACTCTGAAGACCCATTAGCCTCTTCTTATATTGTAGGCAGATATTTTTAGTTGTAGAATGATTGGCTGTTTCTCATATCCTTAAATTTAAGACTTTCATTTTAATTGTTGCCTAATTCTATGATGTTTAAATTCTGTCTCTCAAATATTTTGCCAAGCTAAGTATATTCACAATTTCTTTTTCTTGGTGGGAGAGTCAGTTATTTCTTTGTATGATTATTGAAATTAATAAATGATCAAATCCTTGGAATTGGGATAAAAAGTTGTTTAATAAATATGTCTTACTTTGTAAATATCCTTACCCTTTCACTGGCACATTTGTTTAGCAGACTCTGGTCTCTGTAGTATGCAACCAGACAGCTGTATAGCTACTACACAGGTCAGAGTCCTTCTTTTCCTAATTTAACAAGTGTTCTTTCTAGGGTAAATATTTTTCCTGGTTTGCAAGACCTTCTAACTTCACGATCCTTACATATTGTTTTAAATTCTGTTTGGAAATAATTTTATTTTTAAGCTGTTTTGTACTTTTATTCTTTAGTGAATAGTGTTAGTGGAGTATCTCTTTATTAAAGCTGGATAGAAAATAACTTGCCATCCTACTTCCCTCCCCACCCTGCATTTCTGAAGCTCTTTTTTCACCATGTTAATGGGGGAAAAATAAAAATGATCCATGGATAATTCTATTCTCATTCTAATTTTGCATTATGTCCTAAAATGGGGTAGATTTGGGTTAATCTTTTAACTCTGTTAAAAATAATACAATAAAAATATTGCTCAATCCAAAAGAACAAAAAAGGTGATTTGGTTTCACCTTGTAAATGTTAAACAGGCTACTTTTAAGGTATAAAAGTAAAGGACAACAATTTTGATCATTTTTTTTTCCTGCTAGAAAGATTTTTGTCAAAAAAAATTCCAAATAATTTGTTGTGAGACACATTCATGACTATTTTCAGAACGAGGACACACCATTCCTTGGATATTAGTTGTAGAACAAAAGTAACATAAACCAGATTTTCCAGTTTTAGAAACTGTAAAGAAGGAGCTTGGTCTTCAATAAGCCACTACACTTGTGTATTTTTAATATCTGTTACCCATGCAAATTAAGAGGAAGGAGAAGCTGTTTGTTTATGTCTTGTGAGCCTCCTGCTTACAGCAGCAACACTGTGAGTCAGTTGTTCTCAAATGGTTTTTTTTTTACTTAAAAAGCTTTGCCATTTCTCTGCCTGGTAAAAAGTTTACTTTTAGAATACAGATGGGTAGGATCACAGCAAAGATACTTTTGGCTACTGGTAATCAATGAAAGTAATTTGCCATTGGATCCATTTATTCCATTTCATTTTAAATGTGATAGGTTGACCCTGTTTAGCAGCCAAGCACTCACACACCTACTCACTCCCTTCCTCCCTTCCTTCCTTCCCCAAGGAGATGGGGAAGAAAATAGGAACAGGAGTGAGAAAAACTCATGGATTGAAATAAAGACAGGAAAATCACTGTCATGGGCAAAACCACGTGGAGAATTTAACTTCATTTACTGCTAAGTAGCATAAATATTTAATTGGTTGTAGTACTGGGAAACAACGACAGAAAAAGGACAAACATTTAATCTTGCAGAAAAAAACCACATTGCCCAGGCTCAGCTTTGGATTCCTCTCTTTCACCTTCCTAGTCTTCACACCTTCACTCCAGACATCTCCTCCTGCTGTGTTGCTGCTGCAGGTTGTGCGCAGTCCATTCAGGGAGGGACTGGGTGGCATGTAAGGATGAAGTCGGTGTTTAGCTGTTTGCTTCTGTCAGTCCTTGTTGCTCCATGGGCCACAGTTCCTCTGGGCACATATCTGATCCAATGTGGAACACCTCCTACTGCTCTGACCTTTTCGTTCCTTCTTTCTACTCCTCTTTCTCTGCTCCCCACAGCCCTTCTCTCTGTGTTCCTTGCCCAAATACTTTTTGCCCTTTCTGACATATGTTTGCCCAAGGTGCCACCACCTTTGCCGTTGGGCTCAGCTGTGCCCTGCAGTGAGTCCATTGTAAAGCTGCCTGAAACTGACTGTGTTTAGCACAGAGCATCCCCTGGTCTTTTCTCACAAATGAGTGCATTTCCCATGGTGTGGTGGGGGTCAGGATAACACGTGCGATACCTATGCATGTGAGTAGTGACATGATCAAAATATTCACTATCCATGTGAATTCCTGAACAGTGCCCAGGCACATAAACAGACATTTTCTTGCCATGTGTCAGGAACTGAAGTGGTTTTAGTTTTGTGACAGGAACTTTATGAAATAAAGTAACAGGATCTAACAATGACTGGCCAGTCACAGACTGTTTGGGTTCCTTGTGTGGGCAACCCATAAGTGAGAGTAGGCAGGGAGTAGACTGTGAACCACAGTCAGGCTGATCTCATTGTCTGCTGGCTGGTCCCCTCTGACAAGAGCTTCCTTGAAATACCATTTGACTTGAGTAACAGAAGGAATTGTAATTTCTGCCCTGTCAGAACAATGTCAGAGGTAAAGTTTATCTGTCTGATCAGACTTGTGATTGTAACCTAAAAACATGTTGGCTATAGCTGACTTCAATCAGAATTACCAATATTCCTATAAAATAATCCTTGCTGTTGGATGTAATCAGTCTTATCTCTTTTGTTTCAGAGTAATGAAAGAATAAAATATTTAAGATGGAATATTCATCAGATTGCTATATAGTCTGGAAAGGAGTAATACTTGAATACATCCCCTGGAGGAAAATTTTGCAACTAAAACTCATGAAGAATTGTCCCTAGTTCTTAGATTTCAGGGTAATTATTCAGAGTAGGAAACTGTTATACCAGTAAGGTTGGTAGAGCACATAATACTAATTGAAAAATGTCATGTTTATTTATTACATAAAGGCTTTTTTTTTATATTTTATGCTGAGTGCATGCAGGCAACCCACCATCAAGGTGGGATTTATTTCATATGACTTTATTCCTTTTGTATATATCTAGTCTGAACTAGGTGGTTAGGCTTTCTAGTCTATGGGGAAAGGTCATGAGCATTACTTCATGCATTCCGTCATACCAATCTTAAGAAGAAATGAATCATCTTTCAAAGGTGTCTGTCTTTTCCTATTAATTAGAGAGGAAGCCTGAGTGATTAGCTCAAACTAAATGCCTAGCTTAAAGATGAATACATTCATGTGGATTGGTTTGCATAGTGTGTGCCTGTTTGGCCACCTAGGCACTTAACTTCTATATGGGTAAAATCAATATTGGCTGAATGTAGCCTATTCTTAAGTTTTCTATCTGATACAATCAGCTGTATTGAGAGCCCTTAAATGTTACCATAATACAAGTATAAATAACAATAGAACTAGTGTAAAAATAATAGTTCCACCTTTTGAGAACAAATTAATTTGAATGCCATTTCTCTTTTCTTTAAATGAAACATCCTTTTGGAAATAGCATAACATACTGGGTCATTTTATTGATGTACTACCTGCTAGCTTTATGTATCAAAGAAATATTAACTGGCCATTTCCCTGCAATTTCCTCAGGTAAACCACTCTGACTAGGAAAAGTGATTGTAGGTAGAGGAATATGATGTTATAAAATCCAAAGCTTTGATCTTGATAGACTCCAGAGGAAGCCAGTGAGTAACTCAGGAGAGAGGCAGGTTTTAGTGGGGGTTGAGTTGATTTTTTGTGTTAGGTTTCACGTTTTCCCTGACAGGCATTTGAAGAGTACCATTTCAGTGAATATGGTTTAGAAACTGCTTTCAAATTGAAGGAAAATAAGATTCAGTGTTAAGCAGTTGGTTATTTGTGTTACTGTCCCTCCAAAGACTTAGAACAGGACTTAGATACCAACCTTTGGATAAGTGCACTATCCCTGTGACGGCAGCATACTGGTGGAGTTTAGTGTCTTAGTCCGATGTTACGTGTAGACTTTTTTCCCTTTTAAAACATTTTTTGAAATACTACTTTGAATGGAAACTCAAAAGAGACTGATTTGGCTGTAGTTAGGTGAGAATGAAGAGTCTGTAACCAGTCAATGAGAGGAAGATGTAGTTGCTGCAATTCAAATGGACATAACCAAAATCTTCTGTTAATTCCATGTGTAAGACAGTCTTTATCTGCTTGCATATCATAAACACAGAAGTACAAAATTGTAGGCAAATAAATTCTTCTTCATGTCCATCTGACACTCTTGAAAAAGTGTCAAAAATAGTCATTTCACACATCATCTGTATATATTAAAAACCCCTGACTCAGCATCTTTCACAACTATTAAGTAAGGTAGATATCATAGATGAGTTTAGCTAAGCCCTCAAAGTATGAAAGCATCATATTGCATTGATTAATGCAGCATTATAAAGTTCTTATTCTAACGAGCATACACATAAAAACAGATACTTCATAATATCGTATATCAACAACCTTACACGTCAGTAAGCATCATGTAATATTTACGGAAGCTGATACGGATTTCAGAAGCAAAACTTTCTCATCTCTGATCTTTCAGCACATCAACATGAAATGGTGATTTACCATATCATTTAAACTAAACACAAAATGTATGCAGAGATACAGACCAAAAATCCTTGTGAAATGATAAATTATAAAGACAGAACAGACTTGCATCGCTCATACATGCTCACACATATGACTGAATCTGAAAGACTTCTTTTAATTTCTAGTCTCCAGGAAGTGACATGACAGTCACTAGTAGTTAGTTACTCATGATGGGCTTTTTTTTTTTTTTTTAAAGATTTTTATTTCACAGAGTGGTGCATAACTGGCAAATAGGCTGACTAGCTATGGTACCTTGAGGATCTGTTATTATGTTGCTGAGCAGATCCCGTAATCAAAATGAACTTCTAATGAGCCTTTGGCTAACAGAAGGAATGTTGTGAAACAGTAACCAGGGAAAAGAGTATATTCTCTAATATGTATATATAATTATACAGGGGTTTTATTCATCATCATCATAGCCACGCTTTGCGAAGGAAGATTTGGGAAGGGCTCTACCCACGTGGGTGTGTCCTTTGAGCCTGCACAGTGGATTTTTTAGGAGAGGCACAGCATGTGCAGAAATGGCCCCACCGTTTAAGTCCTAAGGTCCATCCAAGAGAGCTTGGACAGTGACAGTGACAGTGACAGTGAAGTTCTCAGGACTAGAACCTACAGCCCCTAGTATTGCCAGGAGGTCTCCCATCCAAGTACTAACCAGCGCTGACCCTGCTTGGCTTCCAAGATCTGACAAGATTGGGTGTCAGGATGGCATTTAACTGCCCTAGGGGTTTTATTAAAAATAAAATAATGACATTATATCACAAAAGATTATATTTTACTCTATTCAGGTTGTAATTTGCTACCAGAAATGATGTTTATTAATATTGCCAATAAGTTCTGCATTTATTTGAAATGAAGCTATAAAATTCTTGAGAGACCATTTTAAAAAGATACCTAAACTGAACTTAGGTCTGATAGAAGCTCCATGATTTCATTTCTATTTGATTCAGACTCAGTAATTAATCATACTAGAACAAGAAACATGATTATTTGTTCTGATGTTTGTCCCAGCTTATGTTAAGTGAAATTTCTGTCTTACAATGAGACAACTTTTAATAAGATAAATACAGATTTTCATTTATGTACATAGTTACCTAAAGATGCATTCTGAAATTTAATTGAAAATTTCCGAAAAGCAGTTGTATGACATCAAAAATGCAACAGATAGTACAGACTTGTATGAGAGAAATTAATTGAGAGATTTGAGCAAATCTTAAGCTGATACCAGAAAATTATTAATAGTATATGGTATTACTTTACCATTTCTTAAATTTGAAAACTTACTTTTTTGTTGCTGCTGTTTCTTATTAAGCTGAGGAATTTTCTCTTTGCAAAATCTTATGGGGGGACGGGTTGTCTTTACTCTGTTTAGGGTGATTGGTATGAGTCTTATAGAAATTTTTCATTTTTGGAGATCTAGCATTCATTTAAGTAAGGTACTTTTTTATTTTTTTTTGCATTCTGCTTAAGGATAGCACAGCACTTTTTAATGAGGTCAATATCTTTAAATGTTGCTTATTTCATCAGAAAATACTATACCTTCAAGGATAAAGTATATTAAGCATTTTCTCAAAGGGTTCTGTTACATTAAAAGAGTAGTTTAGAGATAAATTGCTTAATCAAACTTAATAAAAATGCCAAGATGATTCAGTTGGGAAGAGAGGATTGAAAGAGTTTCATATAATTGTTCTTGTAAGAGAGGCATGTGTCTCTAGTAATCGAGATAAGGATTGCCTAGCATACAGCTGGATAAAGGTGTCATGCAATGGGTGAGTAATTGACTGATGGGTCAGGTGTAAAGGGTTAATGGGGTAACATCAGCTAGTGACCAGTCACCAGTGGGGTTCCACAGGATGCCATCAACATCTTCATAAACAATGCAGGACTTGAAAGTATACTAAATAAGTTTGCCATTGATGCTAAATTGGAGGGAGCTTTTGATTCCCTCAGAGGCAGAGAGGCCCTGCAGAGAGACCTAGACTAGTCAGAGGACTGGACAATCACCAGTCATATTGAACAAGGGCAAGTGCCAGATTCTGCACCTGGGATGGGGGAACCCTGGTTGTGTGTATAGACTAGGGAACAAGAGGCTGGAGAACACTACCATGGAAAGGGACCTGAGGGTCCTGGTGGATGGCAAGGTGAATATGAGTCAGCAGTGCCCTGGCAGTCAGGAGGGCCAGCCAAGTCCTGAGAGGACATTAGGCAAAGCATTGCCAGCTGAGAGGGGAGAGGGCATTGTCCCACTCTGCTCTGCGCTGGGTAGCCTCACCTTGAATATTGTGGGCAGTTTTGGGCACTGCAATATAAAAAAGGCATTAAGCTACTGGAGAGTGTCCAAAGGAGGGCAATGAAGATGGTGAAGGACCTTGTGGGGAAGCTGTATGAAGATCAGCTGAGAGCCCTTGGTCTGTTCAGACGAGGAAAGTGAGGGGAGACCTCATTGCAGTTACAATTCCCTCATGAGGGGAAGAAGAGGTGGCCAGTGACAGAAACGAAGCGAATGGCCTGAAGTTGTGTCAGGGGAGGTTTAGGATTAGAAATTGCATATATGTGTCCTACATGCCAAAAAAAAAAAAAAAAAAAAAACGTGGAACAGAAGCCTTCAAAGCAGATGCCTACTACAGGAATATCTAAAGAGTGTTGTGGAAATTAAAAAAGAAATCAAATTGTTTCAATGTAAAAACCCAAACCAACCCAAAATTTAATTGATTAAAAATAGACTATAACAAATCCATGAAGGTTACAAGATCCTTGGAAAGATATTCAGTACAATGCTCTCCTGTCCAAAAGACTTTTAATGCTGAAGTAAAATAATTAATTTTCCAGGTTGTTTGCATTCTTTCCTTAAGCATTTGAATTGTCTGTGGACAGAGAAGAAACGCTAGTTTAAGTGGAAACTTCATCTGATTTGCTGTCTTCATTTTCATGTTAGGTCTGCATATGCCTGTCTTTTTACCAGTACAAACCCTGCTGTGACACACATGACCCTCAGCATTCTCAGAGCTTCATTCTTCTCACGTCATCCCTTTTTGCTCCTTTGAGTTTCTTTGCTGTTGTCTGTTCCACTCAATTTCATCCATCTGATTTTTCTTGCTTTCCATGCACATCCCTGCAAGACATATGAAAATCTGCTGCAGGGAGAGCACACCAGAGAAATCATAATTGTTAGGATTATTTTCTTTTCTGTTTCCTTGTTGATTTCACTTCAGGGACATGATATCAGGTGAAGGCAAATAGCTCAATGTGTGAGAGTTTACAGCATCTTCAGTGTGGAGAAATATCCAGCAATATTGTATCAGAGACAACCTTCAATAACACCATTTTTGACTAATTTACAAAATAAGAAATGGAGGTAATAAATGAGGCTACCTTCTGCCGGCTCTTTGAGCATCGGTGCAACTCTATATATAATGTCAGCAACATATATGTCCCCTTTTTCCATGTCCCGTTTGCCATTGGCCTTTGAGATTTCTGCAGTCTGAACAGTGGAGTAGTAACGTAAGATCTGGCAGCAGGTTGTTGCTGTGCTGTTGGGTCAATGTTTCAGTTTTTCTGTTGCAATGTATGGGAAGCAATTCACTCCTGTTTATCCTGTTTATCCTTTCAGGAAAGAAAGGTACATCTATAGTGCAGGTTAAAAGTCTGCGACATGGCAGGCATTACACAACTTCATCAGCAAGGTTATTTGATGAAGGGGTGGTTAGATGGATCCTGTCCCACAGGAATGCATGTAGTGTTTTAGTCTCACAGTTAGTGTATGTATTTCCATGTCAGAAATGAAGCAGATTGCATCCCATGGGGTAAACCAGATAACAACCTGTTGCTGCAGTGTCAAGATGTTGCCAGCTGAAGTCTAAACCAGAGCTGTTGTCACCAAAGTGAGACAAATGGGTTATAAAGTGTACCTTAACCAATAAAAAAAAAAGAGCTAGTATACTTACTAGTGTTTTATCTGCGTGTCACCAGTCACTAAAAGAGTTAAAACCTTCTTTGCACCTACACTTTCTGACAAAATGACAATAATGAAGGTTGGGAATCAGAAGTCCCAGTCTGTGTTCGTTGATCCCAGTATTTTGATCTCTTTTCACTTATGGTAGTCCCAAGTCTTATCTTCCCAAGCTCTTTCCAATCAATTTTTTCATTGACCTTAATCACAACTTCTCCTGTCTTTCATCTCAGACACTCTCAGTTCTCTCACTTCTTTTCCTGAATTTTGTTTTTCTAATCATTGTCATGCTATTAATTTCAATTTCTTTATTCCTCTACCATTTCTCCTCATTTCAGCCTGCAATTCTTATTCCTGCTGTGTCTCAACTTCCATTCTTACTATTCAAGTCAGTCTAAACTCTTCTAGCTCTGACTACTTTGTCTTCTCTACAAATACTTTTACCCACCTCACTGAGTTATGAATCTGTCTCCCTTGATGTCTAGCTCTTTCAGTTCTGGCTTCTTCTCTCCAGTTACTTTTATCTACCATAACTCACTGATTTACAAGATTTCTTTTCATGACCTTCTGTCCCCATTCTCTCTGGAAATTCCTGTTTCTAGTTCCTTTTTCTACTCTTTCAAATTTCTACCTCATTCCTGGTTTCTTCTTCTTTATTCCTTGTCTGAGCATAATCCACAGTGTAGGTGTGACTCATGCCTCATCTGCATTTGAAAAAGGCTGCCTGCATCCAGAAAAGAGTATTAATAGACACAGAGAGAGAAAGAGAGTCTGTTCTTTTTGATGTGTGTAACTGGCACAGTCCGTTACAGCCTAAAGGCACTCAGTTTCAGACAGGGCATAGTCAATGCAGTTTAAAACAGAGACATGAAGAGTCCCCCTTCAGGTAAAATATGCATATCTGCAAATACTCTGCTCTTATCATAAAAGTGTATGATGGTATTTTGTATTGTGTACAATACATTCTTCCTGGTTTAGTTTGTGTATAGCATGACCATTTTTAATAGAACACTGTGATATGATATCAAATATTTTCACATGATTTTTCTGTGGACCCTAATATTTAAAATATTTGTGAAGAACATTTTCTTAAACATTCCTTAGAATAATTCCTTTTTTTCCCCATTGTTGTAGAGAAAATTCAGTCATTTACTTGAGGAGTAGCACTGATTAACTTTTTTCCTGCAATGAGCCTTGGAAATTTTGGTCTTAAATGATTTCCGGTTCTGTGTTCCTCGAATCGTATTTGTACTTAGAGGAAAAACAAAAACAAAAAACCACAAACAAACAAACAAACAAACAAATAATTCCTGCAACACCCCCCAGAAAAACAAAAACAAAAAACCCCAAAGCCTTTCTTGCTCTTATATGATGTATATGCTGTATATGCTCTATTTGCTGTACAATGTGTAAGATTGTCACTGAAGTTGTACCCAGTTCTTTGTTTGTCTTTATTTAAGGACTTCATCTGTGTAAAGGGGTAGAAGGGAAAAAATAACTATATGCTAAAAGATGCATTTTTATTTTTAAGAAGTATGAGAAAGAAAATGTTAAAAAAAACCCTTGAGAAAAAAATAGTGAAATAAAAATATGCAATCTAACTTTGTCTTTTGATATACAAAGGTCAATAATAGGACTAAATTAGATTAACAGTATTTTTTTTTAAGTTTCTTTGTTATATTTTCCACCTCTTCTTACACACCAGGAAGAAGATGGGACCCCTTTTCCTTCTAATAATTTGTCAGTGTTTCATAAACAGTGTCAAAACACACAGTGTTTCAACTCCCAATATCATTTTAATGATGGCTGATGATCTTGGTATTGGAGACCTGGGATGCTACGGGAACAGAACCTTGAGGTATGATGATAATTTGAGGAGTTAGAACTTTATATTTTTTCTATAGCTTTGTAAAATTAAAAATGCCAGAACATTCAGAGATTTGTTTAGTCTTTTTATAAGTAACCAATAACTTCCAGAGAATAAAATACTCAATTTTTGTTTTCTTTTCTTGACAAAAGACTTATCTGATGCATTTATCCTGCTGAAAAGTTGCATTATAAAAGAAAATTGTGCAACCAACCAAATAAAGGCAGCTCTAGAGAAGCAAAGTATAATCAACAATTTTCATTTAAAATATACATGACACAAGTACTATGAATTAAGCATATTTTGAAGCACTCATGATTTGAGACAAAGAATATGTTCTTAACCAGTTGGAAATAGAGAGGTTATGTCTTTCCTCAATCTTCATACAGTAGTCAATATATTAATTAAAACAAACATTAATATCCCAGAATAACGCGGCAGTATTCCCCAGAATGTTCCTTACCACCAGCTTAGGTGTGCTGATTGTGTAAACAGAGCGAGTAGTACCTAGTCATTGTGTTTCAGTGGTGCAAAATCTTTGACAAAGTTAAATAAAACATTCAGACTAAAAGCACTGTCTTGTCAAATGTTAAATGCTCTTGTTCCTGCTGAAGTTAGTTGGAAGTAAAAACTCCTCATAACTGAAATTAAAGAAAAGAAAAGAAAGTTACAGATTCTGGGTTTAATCAGTGAAAATAATATATACAACACTGATGATTGGATCACTGCCCTCACAGGGACCAGAACGACTCCAACAACTCCAAGATCTATGTTCTCTGCTCTGAGAATTCACAATTAGATCTTTGGAATATGAGGAAATTTCATCACACTGGTTGTTATCAGTAGGTGATGTTACTGATAGCAAATAAGTCCGTTGGAAAATTAATGTTTCTGACTATTCAGACTTAGATGATGGGAGCACCAGTATGCCTTGAGGTCAGGTCATTAATCTCCTGGGTCAGAGAGCTATTAGAGCATGCTGCAGCTCCTGGCCAGTGTGTATTAGTAATTTTGATCTGTAGAACCAAGGACACAGGATTTCTTCCTGCAGGAACCAATTTTCATCTGCATGATGAACCAGGTCACAGGCAAGTTTCCCATGAAGATATGAAAAGCTGGTTGTGCCCCTGGGTCTAATTTTGCAGACATAATCATATTAGATGGGCAGATATTGTTAATACAGAGTGTAAAACAGAGTCATAACTGCTTGAATCTCCTCTAATAAATGATAGCACCACCTAATCAAAAAAACTTTTGCTGGAGTGAACCCAAATAGCCAGTAAGGAAACACAACCTTTCTCCATTCTCTCTTCTCCTCATTGCTGAAGCAGAAAGGTTGCAAAATTACAGCTCTGGGTCAAGGAATCCATTAAAAGGGATTGCAATGCAATATGTCTTGGTGTTAGAGTTTAGTATTGGCCAGGAAGAGCAGGTGAAAGTGGGGAGAAAGATTTTTGGCCCAATGCCACAGTGTCTCAGTTCAGTGTTGACACCTAATGTAAAAGTATTTGACATGATAGTATTTAGAATTGCAACCCCATCATGGTTTTGATAATTTACATACAGTAAGTCTTAACTTGATTTTCTTAATAGTTCTTGCCTGAGATGCCTTGATCTTACTGTGCCTCTTTCCAAATAATCATCTTTGTGTATTTTTTTTTCCTGCTTATGTTTTTCCAGAACCCCTAATATTGACAGGCTAGCAGAGGAAGGAGTGACACTTACTCAGCATATAGCAGCATCACCTCTTTGTACTCCAAGCAGGGCAGCTTTCCTGACGGGGAGATATCCTATAAGATCAGGTAAAACCCTATTACTCTATTTCTATAGAAATATATTTTATTTACAGTAAACTGTATGCAGGTTTTTTTGTCTGGCATTTCTTGATATCTTTATCATTACCAGGTTAGGTAATGATAAATGATCAGTCTTTTCAGTGACTAATGAAGCTCAACAAGGGTTGATTGGTTTACCTTTGAAATATTTCATATATATGGTAAAATTTTTGCATTTCAGAAGAGGTGACGGAAATATAAATTCTGTCTAATGAGTAAAAAATTTTTTATTTAAATATTGAGAAAAAAATCTGACCAGTTGTTTATGTAAGGAGCAGTCCCTCTGTCCACAGAATCCATCAACTTCCACCACTATTCAATGACCATTATTCAATTCTCTCTTTGTCTGCCTCCCCAGTTGCATTCCGGCTGCTCCCAGTACGTGAATGGGCAGCCCAAGTGTTGGGCATCACAGAGGTGCATCTAGAAAGACACAGTAGAAGAACCCTGTGTAAATCCTTCTGCTCAGACATTTCTATTTCTAAAAAACCTTTTCATTTAGATAAATTGTTGGGTTTGTCTTTTTGTTTTGATGGGGGTAGTTGGGGGCAGGACAGTTCATTAAGGTGTTTTAATTGCCCTTAAAACTGGTAGGAAGAAAGCAAAAAATCTTCCTTCTTTTTGCCTATTTTTGTTTTGTATCTACCCATACGCAGTGTGAAGTATCTTATGAATACATGCATTTAATTTCTCTTACTTTTCAAGTACCTGATCCAAAGCCCATTTGAGTCAGTGAAGATCTAGTCTGTTTATTTTAGTGTGCTGGGACTGAGCCTCTCAGTGCTTAGCCATGCAACTTTAACATTCCCTTAACATCATTTTTAGCAAGGATCATTATACATTAATCAGATCACTTGTTCATTAGTGATAAAACATCCTGTCCTTGCTTCTGGGAATGAAAGCAAAGCAAGACTCTGGAGCCTACTTGATATGTTCATGCTCATTCAAATCAAGTAACAAGCTTTTGCAAAAGTGCCAGATAATATAACTTGCTAAATTTTCCATTACACTCAGCTGCAAAGGAAATTTTCATATACCTGTTACAGCTATATTGCTGTTAATATTTACTGTAGATAAAGCCACAGGTCACTTTCCATTATGATTCTTGTTCTTATTTCAGAAAAAAATAGCATTTGAACTCTTTTTTTTTTTCCACTGATCATTTCCATGTAGGTCCAAAAATTGAATTTTGTCCTACTTAAATTACAAAATTGCTAAATATGGATTGCTTCCAGCTATCAGTGAAGAGCTAGTAAAGAACTATCATAGAAGGCACTAGAATCACGATGTGGAAAAAGTGTTAGAAATTTAAAAGTCCTGCTAATAGAGATGAAGAAAAAGATTCCAAAATGCAGTATTTGGTGAGACACAAACTCAGAGAAATGTAATGATGAAAAAAAATCATATTTCTTTACTTTCATTCATCTAACTTAAAGACATTACACTGATTTCATTTACAAGAGCTTGAAATTTATAAAACTAAATATAAGTAAATAAAAGATAGATAGATAGATAGATAGATAGATAGATAGATAGATAGATAGATAGATAGATAGATACATAAATACATAGATACATAGATACATACATAGATGATAGATATTACTAAAGTTAAACTATTGATCAACAAAACTATCTGGGGTGAAAAACTGAAGTCAACATTTGAAAGGTAGGTTGAGCTGTCTTTAGTAAGCCAGTCTAACAAGTATTTTCCTCATGTAACCACAAGGGAAGATTCTGGTTGTCTACATCAGTCATGTAATTTGGGCACTGCAATCATCCAGTTACATAATTTAGACTTCCCGAAGATACATCTGCACAGATTTGCATATATATTCTCTGTTCTGTCTGTCTATTTTCAGAGCCAGCTCTCATCTGGAATCCTAGTAATCTAATTTTCATGAACCTGAGCTCTCAAGTTCCTCATCCTGAGAGTGGCTTATAAGCTCATTTGTGTTCCTCAGACTGTCAGTATATAGAAATTACCGTGCCTTATTTAGATGTTGTCTTGTTAGCTGATACCTGATGCTCCTTTAGTGCACTTTGAATGCATTGAATCATGTGTCTTTGTGCCACTGGAGCACCGGTCCTCTCCCATCAGTGCTGAGAACCCTAGCCACTTTATTTCCAGAATCAGATTCTCTCTTGCTCTTTCTGACCTCATGATATTTACATGCCTGGTTGTAAGACTGCCCTATTTCAATGTACCTGCTCTCAAATAACCTTAAAGGCCTGTAGAAAACCACATATGAGGAAAGTGGAAAATTGGAGAGTAGAACTTGGGAATGATCTCACTTAGTCCTGAGCTGCCTTCTGTAACAGCCACTTGCAACATTTAATGTCTGGTTGTAATATATCATTTAAGTGATACCACCTGAAGCAAAAAAGTGCATGCAGAAAGAATGAATGGAAATTGTTTCTCCATATTATCCAAGTCTCATTAATTTTCATTGTATTTAGGAATGGCTGCCTTCTCACGGGTTGGTGTCTTCTTGTTTTCTGCCTCTTCTGGGGGACTTCCTTCTGAAGAAATAACTTTTTCCAAACTCCTGAAACAGAAGGGTTATGCAACAGCTCTGATAGGTAAAATTGCATTCATTTGCAGCACTATTTTTCATTCATTTCAGTCAAAAGAACATTAGCTTCCCATATAGGCTATTAGGAGTTTCCATTAAGCTTTTTTCCCCCACATGAATTTGTTTTTCTGGCACTAAAGCTGAGTCCATTCCCATGCCTATGTGAAACACTAATCAGGTAATTCACTTGTGTAGTTCTGGTCTCATTTGTGCAAGGTACAGAAGAAACATGATGAACAAACTGAAAATTAGTCAAGGTCTTGAAAAATTTTCAGTATAAATATGAGTTTGATTACAACAGAAAAACAATGAGAGATTGATCGCAGGGTACAAGTCAGCACAGTGGTGGGATTCATTTCACCAGTTTTTAAATATCCATAAAGTAAACAATGTTGTACCTGGACTAACTGTCTGAATTCTCTTCTTAGTCAGAAATGGCTATTTCTATGAGATTTTTCTTGTCATGTGATAGAAGAATGATATAAAAATTTATTTCTCTGTCATTATAAAAGACAGTTGAGGCAATTAATTGCAGCATAAATACCAGGTGATGGGAAGGAATCCCACTAGATGAATTTTTAATAGAATTGGATTTAATATCCTAAAAGTATAAAATTAAAGATTTATGGCTTTTTTGGTTTTTCAAAATTTGACCACTGACTTATTCCACACTACTTGTATTTTATAAGATTTTTTGAAGTATAACTTGTATTACATAATCTATTTCTGTACTAGAAGCACCAGGGATTTTTTTTTTTTTCAAAGAATATCATACTGGAATGTTACTAAATTAATTTAGATTAAGGATACATCCAATTTGATCTTTAAATGCGACAGAAACTTGCAGTTTGGGGAGTATTTTTTGTTTTAAAAATCAGGCTATTTAGCAAGGCTAAAAATCCACACCACTGTTCAAAAAATATCTGTATTATGTAGATAAACCTGACTTCAGTTTGTGTTCCTAACTAAAAATCCTACTTAGCAATATCCCAGTCTTATAAAGCACAAAATATCATGGTGTTCTGACAGAAACAAAACAAACAAAACAGAAAATCAGAAAATCTTACCATAAGTATGCTTAATGCAGGTGTATTTAAATCATAGTGCAAAAAAGCCATTCATAATTTGTCATTTTCCTCATGGAGTTAATTCCTATTGCTCCATATTCAATTAAAGACTGGGGTTTTTTTTCTGTTTGTAACAAGCACTGTAATATAACTCATTTTCTGGGGCTGACCTAGTTAATGTTCTTTTTTTAACTACTTTCACTGCAACATGACAGCTTGCCACTTAGATCTCCAGAAGTTATCTCCATGATACTTAATGAACAATTCTTCCAAGTGGCCTGAATGATAACCATAAGACCATAAAATGTAATATTACCGTATCCTTAGAGTATAATGAAGGTTTCCAAAAATCAAGACATGCATTAAAATTAGGGATAAAGCATACGTAAATGACAAAAAGAAAAATTATGTAGATTTGAAGACTAGGTAGGCAGAGTCTGATTCCCAACCAGTCCATTTTCTGTCCCTTCTGATGTTGTTATTACATCATATTGGTGTGGTCAGGGAGCCTTTGCTTGGTTGAATCTAACTCAGCAGTTCCCAAACAATTAATTGTCAAATCCTGCACCAGTGATGGATTGTCATAATGATAATTTGGAGCCTTTCCGTTCCTCAAGCCTGTTGTGACACTTTTTTAAACTCTTTTCCCAAGTTGCTTTCCTCTTTATTTTCTATAGACATTTTTTGTATCTCTAAATGTATTTTTGTTTCTTTTTTCTATTTTTTCCCCCTCTGAATATATGCTTCCTTTTTTTTCACTACATCCCAAAATATATTTTAGCCATAAATCTACTTTATGTATGCACTTTTCTACCTCATTGTTTTCCCCTGTGACACAGAAAAGGTGACATCCAATACACCTGTCAGGAAGACACACAACCAGATCCACAACAAAACCAAGTTTTATAGGAAAAAGCAGATGCATAGAATATGTAGTATTTCAGCAGTAGAAAGAAATGCTGATATTTTGTAGGAAATAGCTATTCATAATGCAAAAATGCTACTAAAATTAGAAGTATTATTTTCACTACTGCTATAGTCAATTACAGTTGAGTAAAGGTTAATTCTTCTTCACCTTTGTTATCCAGTGTGTTGTCTGATATCCAGAGAAGTTTAAAATCTACTTATGTATCTTATCTCTGAAGCTGAAATACTGATTGATAACTGGCACTTGTTTATTTCTTTGAGAATGAGATGTTGTAATATTTGAACACATCATAGTAGAAAGGTGTTCAATCTCAGACTGACTGAGGCTGTGAACTGGGATTAACACAGCAGTTATTCATAGAATAGTTTAAAATCTGGCCATGTTAATAACATATGCACATACACTTCTAATGGAAATCAACCATAGGGAACGGCTCCTCAGACAACACACCACATACAGCATGGGGGTGAAACCAAAAAGCCTTTATTAAAGGAAGGAGCTGACTTACAAGAGGTCTGTTCAGAGAGGTCTGAGGGGAGGGTTTCGGAACTTGGACACAATAGTGTGAAAGGAGGAGCAAAGTGGTTAACTGACAACTCGAATAGCCAATGGGGAAAGACCCATCAAGTGACAGATGACCAATAGGGGCTTGGGGATCGGGGCAGGATGGGCGGAAGAGACAGGTGCCATTTCAGGCGGACCACTGGCAGTGTGAGCAGGGACAGCATCCCCAGGAGGTGCCGCCCCGGCTTGGACCTGCTGGCAGGTCCCGGACACCGCGGCCCCAGCGCACCACCTGCGGCTGCTGCCCCTGCCACCTGCACCACACAGCGCAGGTGTGGCGGCTCTCCCCAGCAACGGAGGGGAGGCCATGACGCTGCTGCTGAGCGATGGTGGCGGCAGCAGGCAGTCGCGGAGGCAGCTGGAGTCGGGCAGCCCCGCGGCAGCGGATGTGCCCCGGCAGGACTGGCTTGGCCCGGGAGAGATGGCACCGGTGCCTCCGTGGTGCCGTGGCTCATTAGGAAAAATGCAGGGGGACATAGGAGGGAAGGGAGGAACATGGGGGGTGCAAAAACTATGCGGGGGGAAAACTGTGCAAAATCTTCCAACATTCAACATTCAAACTTCGGGAGCTTCAAATCCAATTCCCACAGATTCTGCTTTTTCTCTGTCCTCCTTCATCCATTGTCGGCAACACTGTTCCCATTCTTTGTATGTCATTTGTTTCCCTACACACCTCTTGTTATTGTTGCTATGTACTTCATATAAATATATTTCTTTGAGCATATAAAATACTTCCGTTTCCATCTTGCTGCACATCTTGCATCTTGCCATTTATCTGGAAAGCACAGAATCATTCCAAAAGAAATATGTCATTATATACAATTTAGTCTTCAGACTTTTCCCTTTTCAAAGGGAAAAATAGAAGGAGAACATGGATTCTTTTAGCATCCCCAGGATTCTGGGTTCTGAAAAACTGAGTTCCAAGTGAAGTTTTTGGGCTGAATAGTACTTGCCTCTCATTTCTACTTGCCTTGCATTGCATTGCTTTCCCTCTGCAGAGATCATAATTGCAGCTGATGGAGTGGGAAAAATGCCTAGGTCTCAAATTATTAATGTACTCATAATTTACAATTAACAGGATAAATTTCACTCAGAAGCTTGTTAGAATCTACTGAAATGCTTCTGATGCTTGTGTGAAGGGTCCATCCTGTGAAGCATCACTTGGCAAAGAGATGAGAGCATTTTGCAGTGCTCTCAGACTCAGACGGGCCACAGACTGCAAAGCACATTACAGGAATATGTTGAAGCACCAGCTCAAGGCAGGGGTTATTGTCACAAGGAATGAAACAAAACATGTATTGTGGACCCAGTCATCACTTGCTTTTTCGGAGTAGTGCAGGATCTATCAAAACCTTCTACCTCATCAGCCATTTGATAATGGCAATAGTATGGTTCCATCACAGCTGCCAATATAATTTGAACCAGAGCTTCTACTGTTTTTCCTGCTAACCTGCTCTCTGCTTTGTTTGGCTTAAGTTGCTTCTGAACAAATTGTTTTTTGAGGCCCAAGTTCATCCTGACATTGAACAATTTGTTGTGCTTGCTAAAGCACTTTCGATAAAAATAGGACCTATATTTCCCCCATCCTAATTTCTTATTGCAAGATTCTTCTATCCTGGCTTGCAGTGTCTATTTTTATTGAGATCCAGTTTAAAAAAAAATTCTGTATCATAACAAATGACGTTGAAGGCATATTTAATTTGTTTCAGTTTCTTTTTCATATTTTTTTACTGAATTATAGGTGTTCTTAGATTGACATGTAGCAGCAAAAAAATTAAAAATTCAAGCTTATAAGGTCATTTATATTCATTAAGGCGACTACCTTTAATTCAGTTATCTAACTTGATGAGAGTTTTTTCATTTTCCCCTTGCTACACATCTGGCTTTATGATTATTCCATGAAGATAGTCATGTAAAACTAAGAGAAAACATTGAAGAATTTATTTTTAAAAATCTGTGTCTGTGTGCTTGGAATGAAAATCAGAGTTCCAGCCTTACCTAGACCTTTATAGCACCATCATAATATCTGAAATTTCATTACAGAGGTGTAATGAAAGGTGCTCTGCTATTTTTTTAATTGATCACTCTAATTTTCACTGAACCATGACAAAAGTAGTGACAAGAGCCATTCTGCCCACAGAAAGCAGAATACCATCTCAGATGAGGGGCCACCTGACAGGGAAAAATTCTATATGTGCTTCTTTCCTTTTTTGTACTTTCTACCATGTGTATCTTGAAGACTCTAGAACAAATATTTCAGTTATGGGAATGAGGACTTACTGTTTTTTTCAGGTTTTCTTGTTTATTTCTTTTAAGACACAATCCCTAAAATATGCTGGTCATGTTTAGGAATTTGATTCAGAAAAATAAGTAAAGTTTGGCCTAGAAATATATAAAGTCATCTGTTCTGTCAAGGCCAGCATATTTTTTAAATATTCATACATTTTCTTGCTGAGAGCAAAGAGCATAGCTCTGTCCACAATCCATCTCAGTAGGCTTAACTGAATTTGTGTTTGGTTTTTGTTGGGTTTTTTTAATAATTATGCATTTGAATTCAAATAACAGCTTCCAAACAGTTAGGTCTGTTGCGCTAAGCAATGCATAAGCGTATGGTAAGAGGTTGTACCTGAGCCATAGAATGAATTATCTACATACTTACTGTATTCAGGATGAACATAAATTATACTACTATAATGTAACACAGTCTCACTGTTTTCTTGTCAGTGTCCAATGTTATTGCAGAATTAGAGTGATTTTCTAGTGAGATAAAATGCTGTGAGAGATAGTATTTGGCAGCAATTTACTTGTAACTGTTGTTTGGTTTTTTATTTAGATATATAAAATATATAAATACAAAATAATCACCCTCACTATATATATCTATGTATATTGTGAGGGAGATTGGTGATTTCAGAGATTTTTGCAAGCATTTAAATAATGTTTTGGTAATTGTGCTATTCTTGATTTATTTCCTATTTGTTACTGTTTTCTTCTTTTTTCTTGTTTTCAAACTGGTCAAATACTTTGCCAGAAAAATTTCAGATTATACAGAGTTTTGTAACTCTGTATTGACTCTTCCTAGTTGATCAGTAGCTGCTACAAAATAGTATTTTCTTATGACAACTACACAGACACGAAGGCTTCATTTCCAAAGTTCACTGTCTGCTAGGGCTCTGTTGCTCTTCAGTGACCTGCTAGCACACTCAAAATTTAATGCTCTTCAGCAGCAGCTCTGCCAAACTATTTCTAACTGAGATGAGGAGGCAGACATGAAACAAAATCTTTGATGAAGGCATAAAGGAAGTTTATATACAAAATAAGGATCCACACAATAGATGCTGGGGGTGAGGGGATATCAGTCAGATAGTGACAGTTTCATGTTTGGAATAGTGCACATTAAAAGTAAGTTTGATGGTTTAACTACAAAAATCTCCCTGTCCTTCTCTCTCTGTAGGAAAGTGGCATCTTGGGATGAACTGTGAAAGCAGTAATGACTTCTGTCACCACCCCCTCAGTCATGGATTTGATTACTTTTATGGGCTTACTGTGACCAATTTTAGAGACTGCAAACCTGGCCAAGGCAGCGTATTTATAAAAGGAGTTCAGAAAGCCCTTGTCTTCCCAATCCAAATCATTGGAATCACCCTTGTCTCTTTGGCAATAGTGTGGTACATTGGCCTCCTCAAAGTACCTTTCCAAGCATTGGGTTACTGTTTGTTAATAATCACAATTTTACTTGTGGTTTTGATATTTTTCTTCTATCATTTTCGACACTTAAACTGCTTCTTAATGAGGAACCATAAGATTATCCAGCAGCCGCTGTCCTATGAGAACCTTACTCAGAGGCTGACAAAGGAAACCATAGAGTTTATTAGAAGGTAGGTTTCTAACTGTATTATAAGTCAATGCTGGCATTTCACAATAGCAATGCTTCTGAAAATTGGAAAAAATTGTGAACTGGTGGGCATGAGGAATATGTCATTGCATATTATCTTTTTTTTTTTTCCTTTAAAAGATGACTGAATTTAATCTTTATAGGGAAAGGAATTCTTTTTTCTATCAGTTATGTAATTAGTTTATCTATACAAATTAAAACATTGCTTATGTTTACATACTTCAGAAACTTTTTCCAAAAATCATCAACTTTTTTTAGGGCTTCCATTCTTAAGGACTTTATGTAACTTGCATTATGAAAGATCTTTTGTGGTATGACTTAACTATGTGAAAACACAATGCAGTCATAATCCAAGACTTTTTTGGAATGGAAAACTGTTTCTCATCATTGAGCTGAAGCATCCATTAAAAGGCATAAGGCTAATTTTTAAAGATACTGGCATTTTAGATGCCTCCACTTTTATGACAGATTAATTTTGAAAATATTTGATTTACAGAAGTTAGGTTGCAGGGTTCTTTACCTGTGGAAGGAGAACCCCATTCACCAGTACAAGCTGGGAGCCGATCTGCTGGAAAGCAGCTCTGCAGAGAAAGGACCTGGTGGGCAACAAGCTGTCCAAGAAGGCCAAAGGTATCCTGGGTTGCATTAGGAAGAGCATTGCCAGCAAATGGAGGGAAGCGATCCTGCCCCTCTGCTCACTGGAGTGGCCTAGCGAGGCTACATCTGGAGTGCTGTGTCCAATTCTGGGCTCCTCAGGATAGGAAAGACATGGAGTCTTGGAATGGGTCCAATGGAGGGCTACAAACATGATTAGGGAAGAGGACCGTCTCTCTTACTATAAAAAGCTGAGAGAGTCAGGCCTTTTGAGCCTCAAGAAGAGGCAACTGAGAGGGAACCTCAGCAATGTCCATAAGAATCTGAAGGCAGAGTGTCAAGAGTATGGAGCCAGGCTATTCTTGGTGGTGCTGAGCAATAGGACAAGAGGCAACAGGCAGAAACTGAGGCACAGGAAGTTCCACTGAAAATGAGAAAGAACTTCTTTCCTGTCTGTGTGACTGAACACTGGAACAGATTGCTCAGAGAGATTGTGGAGTTTCCCTCAATGAAGTTATTCAAGAAATAATTGGACACAATCCTGTGCCATGTGCTGCAGGATCACCCTGCTTGAGCAGGGAGGTTGGATCAGCGGGCCCACTGTTGTCCCTTCCAACCTTACGCATACTTTAATTCTGTGATTCTGTGAAACAAATGTGTTTTTTGAAAATAATAAGTTTTTTAAAATAGCCATCACATTGGGCCACCTAAACACTGACTGTACACAACCATCGTAAGTGATTGTTCATTTTTGCTGAGTTAGCTACTTTGCCATAATTGTCACCATAGGGCTTCTAATGGGATTAAGTCATAAAAGTATACATTTGTATATTCTGAAATATAAAGTCAATATATTTTGAGCAAAAATATTTAATCAGTTTAACTCCTTGAAAAATACGTGAAAGTATTTTCTTTATCCCTTTTGACAATAGATTGTAGCATTTTTAAAATATTAAATCAAAGTAAAATTGTATTCTAAGACTTACAAGTCCCTGAATTGGTATTCTTAAAAGTATGTACCATTAGTTACTCTAAATACATTCACATGGTGTCATTGCAGGATAAAAACTTATACGAAATAATCAGAAGCTAAATTTTCCAGACTTAATGACTGTGTGCAGCAGCTGTTTCTAGCTGTTAGCAATAAGAAAAAGCTTTAACTAAAATCTTGATCTTATACTGCAATCTTTCTATCATTTCTGTCATTATGATTATTTGATGTGGCCATCTCTACTCATCATACCAAAACAAGAGTTTTTATATCAAATTTCTCTAAGTGAGTATGTCTTCCGAACAATCAACATTCTCATCAGTATTTATAAATAAACTCTTGGCAATGGTGATAAAGATGCCTTCTCAGCTACATTGTAGCTCATTTAACTGTGTAGTACTTTGTTTACCACAAACACACAAACGTACACATTTGAAAATTGCTGAGAGGTTATTTGCTTAGTGACCAAGTGTATGGTGGTTTTAAAAGACCCTTGAGTACATTAACTATATGTCAGTATATTCTTCCATTATTTGCAAGGATATAATGTGACTATAGTGATAGTGGTTTGAGTATCTATGAATGTTTCATTGATTTCAATGCCATAACAATAAAATGGTTGACCCAAAACAGTTCAAGATAGGAAATCATTCATAGAAAAATAATAACTCTTTTAACTTCATCAATATGCATAATATGCACGGTGTTGCTGTATAGCTTAGTGTCATTGTTTGAGCCCAGTGTTTAGAGCTGGCAAAATAATGTATCATCTAAGTCAGCATAGCTTTGCTGACTCAGCTGGAGGTAAGCGGCTTTACATCAGCTGAGCACTTGGCCGCAAATCTCAATGTAGTTTTCAGACAACAGTCATGTTAAATTGAAGTCAAGGTTAATAGCAGATATTCATAATTTACAACAAACTTTGTTAAAGGAACGATGCAATTATAGTGAGAATTATAACCTAGCCTCTTCAGAGTCAATGTTAAATTAGAGAATATCCAAGCACATTAAGGTATTGAGAATCAATTAGGGTATTTGAGCAATCTTAACTGTGCCCTTTAGTGAATTCACATGCAAAGTATATGACCATAAACCTTGCTCCTGGGGATAGTAATAATTAGATTAATATTCGCTGAAGTGGTCTGTCCCATATATTACTGAAAGCAACAGAATCAGTATTTGCTTTGACACACTGGTTCTGACTTTATGTAGTTCATACCTGTCAACCTCAGGGCACCAGTAGACCATTGGTTTTATGACTAGTCTACTGACTTTGGCTGCTTGTAGGTGAATGGTCACCAAGAGGCAATCAGGTTGCAGCAACAGACATCTGGCACTCATAAATGAAGGTCCACAAGGTTTTTGGAAGCCACAGTTGCTTGACAGCATTCTTGTCATTCCTTTCAGCCCTTTAGCCACCTGCTTGAATATTGAATTTGTCATACAGTCTCCTTTTCTTTAGATGCTGCAGTACAGTAGCAAGCTCGGTCATGTACACAAATAATCTTTGTTCACCAGTATACCAGAGTGCAAACAATCCTGAAGTTGAAGAATTCTAGCATTCACCCCAACTGGTTCTGAATCCATATTTTATCATCAAACTAAAAATCATCAGATATCATGTGTCTTAATTGGTTAATTATGTTTAAAATAAATATATGATGAACAGCACTGGTATTTCCTGTAAAACCCTTTTATGTACAATGTATGTGAATATATAGTAATAATTCCAACATATGTGTATGTAAGTGTATTATACCTGTTGTCTATATTACCTCCAAAAGTTCTCTGGAGTTCAGGTGGTGGACTTCCTGACATTTTCTTTTCTAGCTGATTCTCACTCATACTGTCAGCTTTATGACTTCTCACCATGTATAAACATCAAACTCTTCAGAAGGAATAGGCACGGAAGGAGAGGTGGTGGGGTAGCCCTTATATTAGAGAGTGTTTTGATTATTCAGAGATTAGTGATGGTAGTGATTGGTGTGTTTATAGGTAAGAATCAGGGGCAGATATCATAGTGGGAATCCATTATGGACCACCTAGACAGGATGAAGAGGCAGACAAAACATTCTATAATAGCTGGGAGAAGTCTCACAGTTGCTGGCCCTTGTTCATGTGGGAGACTTCAGCTTACCAGCTGTCAGATGGAAATACAGTACAATGGACAAGAAACTGTGTAAGTGGCTCTTGGAATGTGTGGAAGGTAACTTCCTGACACAGCTGTTGAGTGAGCCAATCTGCAGAGATGCCCTGCTGGACCTGCCGTCTGTGAACAGAAAAGGACTGGGGGATGATATGATGGTTGAAGGCCATTATGGTTCTCAGGGATCACAAAATGATAAAAGTTTTTGGTTCCTAGCAAAGTAAGGAGAGGGGTCTGCAGAACTATTGTCTTGGACTGCTGGAGGGCAGACTTTGGCATGTGATTCTATATACTCATTAGAGTTTTTGCTTTTAAAGTTTTATAATTTCTTTATAGCATATAGCTATATGCTGCTGCAGTTTGGTGGTTTTTTGGGTTTTTTTTTTGAGAGAGGTGGTATTGTATTTGCTCTTACTTAGTGTAGTGTATGTGTATTACAATTTTTGGTTGTTCCTAGATAGACTGAAAAAGGGCAAATACAAAACTGAATGCCTAGAAATGGCACTGGAGAAGAATATATACAATTACAAGTGTCAGATCTGGTGTGTGAAAACAAATAGTAATTTAGTTGCTTACCCTAATTGTTAGTGGGCAGGTCAGCTCAGTGTATGTTAATTCTAATTACTTTTTCCCAAGAGGAAATGTGTTTGCATATCACACACCTATCAGAACACTCTCTAGATATTACAGCTTATTTGAAAGTCAAATGAATGCTAATTATTTCATGTTAAATTCAATGTGGCTGTCACTCATACATCTTCAGCATGCCCTTAATGACCAGTTGCACAGAAAATCCAATTTTGGAAAATGTGAGAGATCAGTTTCTAATGTATAAGAAATTAACAACAAAATACAATACAGAATATCTCTTACAAATTTGTATAGCTGATCACAATTGATAAAAATATTAATATTTTAAAAAATCTTAATGAAATTTAGTTTCCAGAAAACAGTATTTATACACAAACATGTATTTGTATTTAAAAACTATGGTGAAGGTAAATTCGAACAATTTTCTTGTCTATTTTTTTCAGTCATACATTAAATAAGCGTAATTTTTAAAATTTTGTGATACCAGTTAATAAATTTTTAATTTTCTTTTTATCCTATTTTAGTCTTTGAAACATTGTTGCAACTCATAATCTGATTTTTTTTTTCATCTACACTAGGAGGCTGTGGTTTAGAGTTTCTTCATATGTTACTGGTTCTGAAGATCTGGCAGTTGTCATTTTATACTGGAGTTAGAGTTCTGAAATAAGTGTTTTTTCCTACAGGAGTTTTCCTTGTAGTTTATTGCAAAATACAAATTATAGAGAAGAGTTTGTGTATCTTTATATACATATATATGTGAACACGTTAAAAAAAGGGTAGTAACTTATAAGCTGTAACAACCCTACTAGATGTTCATGCCTTTTCTCTCAAACCTCTGCTTGTGCCTTTTCAACAAAAAGGCAACAGGAAGAAGGTGTGAATTCATATAGGGCTTTACAAAATCTTTAAATAATTTAAGAATGATTACTACTTCTGTGATCAGTGGCAGACTGCATTATCAATGGAACACTTCTAAAAAAGCAGATCAGTCTACTGGCTTCCAAAGTTTTGTGAGGGAGAGGGATTTGGTAATAAGTAGTAATTTCTACTAGATGAGCAATTCCTTTTCTTTCTTCATGCTTGGGAAAATGTACTTTAGGAAGGAGAGAGAAAAGGTTATATAGAAAGGAAATAAAAACATGTAAGAGTTGTTTACTTTAAGCATTTAAATGAAACAATGGGTATGAAATTAGTGATATCTACGTGTGTTTTCTATTTATACAGAAGAATTAGTTCACAAATGCAGATATAGAAGTAACCCATCCTACTTTTAATATCTAATAAAAAGAGTCAGATTACTTACATATTTACGTTTTTTCTCCTCTCTCAATTCCATTTTCAGCACCCTTTCTGGCTCTGATAAGTTACTCTGATGTAGTGTCGAGTTCTCTTTCTGATTTTGAAAAAAATTGAAAATATCACATCTGTCTTTGAAGATGTGGCTTTTAGAAGAGTAGGACAGAAACATTCATTCATGGATTCATTTATACTAACAAGAATTTTAGCTCTCTTAGCAGTCAGAACAAAACAAAATCCAGCATGTAGAAGAAGGTCCTGCTTTCATAGAATCATAGAATCGATTGGGTTGGAAAAGACCTCCAAGATCATCAAGTCCAACCCTTGGTCCAACTCCAGTCCATTTACTAGATCATGGCACACAGTGCCACGTCCAATCTCAGTTTAAAAACCTCCAGGGATGGTGAACCCACCACCTCTCTGGGCAGCTCATTCCAATGCCTGATTACTCTCTCTGGAAAGAAATTTTTTCTGATATCCAACTTAAATTTCTCCTGGGAGAGCTTCNGGCCACCTGGGCACACTGCTGGCTCATGTTGAGCTTCCTGTCAATTAGTACTCCCAGGTCCCTTTCTGCCTGACTGCTCTCCAGCCACTCTGTGTCCAGCCTGTAGTGCTGCATGGGGTTGTTGTGGCCAAAGTGCAGGACCAGGCACTTGGCCTTATTAAACTTCATCCCATTGCAATCAGCCCATCCCTCAAGTCTCTCCAGATCAACTAAGCCAAAGTCTGCCTTTTCCGCCTGCAGGAACAAGTCTTGATGAAGTGCATTCAGCCAATTCTATCACAAAGAGCACTGTCTAATTGGGGATCTAATCTGGAAGTAGAGGAGACACCTATGGGGAATAAAAATTAATGAATTTATCCACTGGGAGGATACTGAATAAGAAGATCTTTTTAGTAAAAGGAGAGTTACAGGAAAGGAAAAGTTGTTTGCATCTGCCTGGGTTGACACACTGTTACCCCACCAGGAGTACTGTGTCCAGGTCTGAGGTGCTCAGAATAAGAGAGAGGTTGATCTCTTTAAGCAGATCCAGAGGAGGGTCATGGAGGTGAACAGCGAGATGGAACTCCTTTCCTACAAAGACAGGCTGAGAGAGCTGGGGTTGTTCAGCATGGAGAAGAGAAGGCTCAAGGGATATCTCACCACAACCTTTCAGTACCTTAAGAGGACTTAGAAAAAGGAGAGAGAGGGACTTTTTATATGGACAGATTGTCACAGGACAAGGGGCAATGGTTTTAAAGTGAAAGAGAGTGGCACAGCACTGAAACAGGCAGAGCGGTTGTAGATGTTCCATACTTGGGAGCGCTCAAGAATGACCTGCTGGTCACACTGGTTTTGGTGCAGCCTAGGATACAGTTGACTTTCTTTTTTGCACATATTTTGCACATATTGCCTGCTAATGTGGAGCTTCTAGCCAACCAACATCCCCAAGTCTTTCTCCTCAGGTCTGCTCTCAATCCATTCTCCACCCAGCTGATATCTGTACTTTGGATTGGCATGATACAGATGCAGGACTTTGCCCTTGACCTTGTTGAACTTCATGAAGTCCTCACAGGCCAAACTCTCAAGCCTGTCCAGGTCCCTCTGGGTGATTTCCCTTCCCTGCAGTGTGTCAACTGCACCACATCAGTGCACAGAAAAGCTAGCAAAATTGCCAGAGTTTTCAAAGCAGCAAGTATTTGGAGCAGATTTGCAGGAAAAAGTTAAAAGAGTTGTGTTTGAAGCACAAAGTCAGATTAGTTTTAATTGCTCTCTCACCTACTTTAAAGCTGTGTTTTACAGCTCAAGCCTGAGCTGAATCCTTGAGTAGTATAAAGACTCCTCACAGTAAGAAAGAACCCCATACTTTGCAATGCAGAGTAGTCACCAGCAATGTGATGCCTTTAGATGTTTTCAAGATCCATTAAAAACACAGTAAAGAATATCTTATGTCAGATGTATGTAATCTCTCTGGCTACTCAGTAAATTGAAAAGACTGTGTGATTCATGTTAGGATAAAAACCCTCAAATCTTTTGAAACTTAGATTCCCTGTGTTTGCACTCTGTAAAAGATAGTGGTAATACATTTTTGAAGGTGCTGTTTATTGAAGCGGTTCAGGAGTTAAGCTGTTATTGTCAAATTTCTCTCCTGCCTACTAGCTGGCATTGTCATTTCATTTTCAAGGTCATGGTAAAGGTAGTCAGTTATGATACTCCTCAAAGAGTTTTGGCAGGAGATAAATAGCTGCCTCTGATCTTTTATAGGATATTAATAGGTGAGACACTTCTCCACCTGACAGCAAGTTGTCAATCAGAACCTGTCAATTTTAGTTGGAAAGAGAAGAATGATGTGGTGCCCTTCCATATCAATTATTGATTCAATAACTCTTCATGAATTTTAGATCTTTGTGTCAGTTCTATTAAAAACATAACCAAACCAAACCAAACCAAACGAAACCAAACAAAAAAATCTACAAATAACTTGAATTATTGTCTCTTGAAAATAACGTTTATAGTGGAGGCTTTTGATACTGACTTTTAGCAAAGCCGGCATGCATCTAGAAGAATTGCAGTATCTCTGTGGCATTAGAACAGGCAGTTTGCATGAAAAGTAATTTTTGCCTGCACTGTTTTAATTATAAAGTAATTTTTTGTGGTATTTTACCCTGGAATTTATATATTAATCTCATTTCTGTGAAATGTGTTAAAGAGAATAGCCAATAGAAATCTAAGGAAATAAAAAATACAAGCTGTAAAACAAAAATCAGCTGCCTTGCAGAAATGTTCTCTAATGAAAGGTCAGTGTTACATTTATGTATATATTAAATATTTAACTTATTTTTTTTTCTTGCTTAACATGTTGATGTTTTCAGCCTTTTTAATTGACTCAGGAGTCTTGCATTATTTGTTGATACAATAGTGAAAGGTTCTTACATATATGACCTTTCAAATAGCAATAAACAACTTTGTCGAAAGTGTGTCTTTTATGAAAAATACTGTCTTTATTTTTTTGAATCTCTACTTTTTAATACTAAGGTAATTTAGGATACATGCACAAGTGTCTGTAAGAGAATTAAAATAATTTTGTATTCATTTTCCATAAGAGGAATGTTCTATTTGTTCTGTTGTTATTTTTTTTAAAAAAGAATTTTTTTATGAAGAAAAAATCCCTGTCAGAAACACATTCATCAAGAAAGTAACATGAATAAAATGTACCCATTTGTGTTGATGTGGTGCTGCATTTGCCAGTAAAAAAAGAAAGCTTTAACCATGCAACTTGTACAAAAACAAATCCAGCCAAAGAGAGAGAATAAATGGATCATACATATACTACATTAAAATTAATTATTCTTCTTTGGGAAGAAAGTATTGATATCAGATGAATCTCTTTTACTAAAAAAATATTTTTTTCATGTTTTAAAGGCTAGGATTTTTTTGTTAATTTTAAAGGAATAGTTTGTATGAGCATGTCTGTATCATTCCTCTCCTCTTTAAAAGGTGGATGAATCAACTGCTTGAGGAAATATATAGTCTCCCTTTGATGTTGACATGAAGCACAGGTATTATACACCACAGACTGGAGAGGCAAAATGTGGTAAATAAAACTAAAAATAGTCTGCAATTAGCTGTGCGCTTTAAGGTGAGATCCAGACAAGTTCTGTCATAGAGCTTTTGTGATTCAGCTGATATTTACCATACGCAAAATGTACTGCAAGTGCTGTTGGAGCACATAGCAGTAAATTTTGTTAGTGCGGCACAATTTTAAGTAAAGTTCCATAAATAATGCATAAGGAGAAGTACTTGCTTAAGCTGTGCTTTCACAGCCTGCTGGAACTGATCATAAATATCGTGTTGATAGATCACATGAACAGCAAAATTTACAGTCTATTTATTGCACTCTTTCCATTGTATCTGTTCAGAAGATAGACAATGGAGACTGTTCATTACTTTGAGAATAAAAATCTTTATATCAGTATGTTCTTCGAGGTTATGTATGATCACACAGAGTTTTAAATGGAAAGAGAATTTGTCATATACCATATTCCAAGAGAACAACTCAGGTCCTCATACTAGTCTAGCAGATGATTTTCCGTGTGACTTTGTAAGGAAGGTAATTATGTCTCACAGATATGTAGATCTGAGGGTCTGTTTTTGAACAGCAATTGTATTCAGGCTTTTAAATATATACTTGTAAAATGAAGAAAGCTGTTTTTAACTAGATACTGCAAGATAACTGACTTTAAAAAAGTCCTCTTTCAATAGATGTAGCAAATAGTAATTAGGTAGATTTTTTTCCTTTATTTTTGCTTTCAACTCAGTATAAAAATGGCAATTTTACTCTGTGTGTGCTTGTTCAGGATTACTCTGTAATCAATTACAGTATTCCTTTTCCTTTATTTTGGTCTGTTCTGTTTATCTTTGGTTGGTTGGTTGGTTTTATTTGTGGGGGGAGGGGGGCAGGAAGAGGGAGAGCCTTTTTTTTGTTTTTAAANTTTGTTTTCCAGGAACACTGATGCACCATTTCTTCTTGTCCTGTCTTTCCTTCATGTCCATACTGCTCTATATGCTTCAGAAAATTTCAGAGGAAAGAGCAAGCATGGTTTATATGGTGATGCAGTGGAGGAAATGGACTGGAGCATAGGTATGTTACATCTGCTTCTAACAGCAATCAAGGGAATTCATGGAAGACTTGTGTTCATGTGCATTAAATTCGTATCAACAAGTTGAATGTCTACAGTATATGTCATACTTGTCCTTTGTACTTAGGGGAAAGAAACAGTCATTAAAAAAACCACAATAACCTGAGTTCTTGCAGTATCTACTGTATGACCAGATTTATTGTGTTCTACAAAAACCTATTCTCTTCTTTGTCTATGAAGATAGTCTACACTGCATGGACATAGCATGTGGACACCTAACTGTGGACTTTTTAAGCTGCGTTGTTAAACCCAACCCCCTGAGTTCCTGACATCTGACCTGTTCAGGTTATCCTTGTAAAACAATTCAAGAAGTGACCATATGATATCAATATCAAAATATTTTCAAATGAATTGGCTATAACATACACTGTTGGCAAAACTAATTCACTAATTATTTTAGTAAGTTCTCTGAATTAGTGAAATCACTAAGGGGAGCTCCACTTCTGTTTATGTAGAATAGTCAAACCTGAACTATTTGGCCTTCAGAGCATTTCTGAAGCAGGAGAGTAATTGGTCCTTACATCTTTCCACAGGTTTCCTATATCTCTAGATGAAGTGTTTTTTCTGATTCCAGAGATAATCACTTGTGAAAACAAGTAATAGTTCATATTTTTAAATAATGATATTGTAGAATAGCAGTATTATAAGAGCTAAGGATGACTTTACAGTCCTCCCTCCTGTATACCACAAGTTGATTGTGTTCTCAGTATAAGCCAGTGCAAATTGGCTTTCTTCAGGAAAATGTTGCTGCTTTTTAAGTTTCTATAAACCGATATTTTGTTTTGGTGCATATATAAATTATGCCAGCATGTGCTGTTAAACATATATATTTCTTTGCATATTTTTGATCAAGAAATCTAGTTGCAGAAGCAGTAGGCAAAAGGTAGCACAGCACATTTAGTGATTTATAATGTATTTACTGCAGTATTCACAAAAATGAGGAAAACCTTTGTGGGAATCTGTGATGTGCAGAGGAAGAGTTTTCAATGTAGGAGATAAGAGAATAATACTCTTTTGTAAACCAGGTTTTGTAAAGAGAGTGCAGCTTTCACTCCAGTTGTATCAACCCTAAATCTTTTTGACTTCTATCAGTGGCCACCAGCATTTGGTCGATTGAGTACTTGCATTAGATGAAAGTATGCATGTTATCATTTCTGTTTGTACCTGCATTGCAATAAGCTACTGAGCATTAGCTGGTTTTACTGTCTGTATTTGATTTCACTATTTCTTTTTCTGTTGTGCAGTATTTGGCTTATCCCAGCCTGATTGGTCATTTGCTGCTGCCGTTACATTTTGCTGCTTCATTGCTGCCTCAGAAAGTGTCTCCAGTGTTTAAACAGCAAGTTGGAAATCAAGGCAGCTGACATGCTGCTGGTTTAGGCTATTTAGTGATGCAGAGGTGGTAACAGATTGAAAACCACTGCTCTTTTTCAGAATGACCACAGGCTTTTAGGAGATGTGTCAAACAAACCAAACTGTAGGACAGAAGATTACTATTTAAAAAGCTTGGGATAAATCAGAGATACAAATTTAGTGGTGGTAAATTAGGGACAGTGGAGTTAGCTTCATCAGGAAACAGATCCTGCACTGTCATTTGCTAGTATACAAGCATCAAATTTTATTTCAGCTGAGGGTCTGCTTACTTGGTTTTTCTTCTCTCTTGCAAGATTCCTCTGATGAGATGGCATATTTTCTCCAGGAAGTAGAAAATGTGTTTAGATCCTCTGCTACTTTCTCCTCCATTATTAGCATAACAAAAAAGTTATGGCTATCATTTACAAAGGAGTCTGAAGAAATAATGTAGGAGGGGTTTTTTTTCCCCAGTTGAAGGGAATACTTATTTCTATTTCCATTAGCCTCCACTGAAAATTCCAGTCATAATGCATCAACTATGTCAGACAAAGTAGGTTGATTCATGTGCTGATGTCAGTAACCAGTATTTTCTTGGAAAACCTCTGAAGATGTTACAATAGAAAAGTCAAACAAAATTGTCTAGAAAAGCTGAGAAAGTGAAAACTATAATCTTTTCAGAAAAGAATGTTTTATCATTCAGTAAACAAAATTAGTATTTATGCATAGATGAATGTAGCTTGCAAAAGCAATAAGAACAAAAGAGCCCAGATGTAACAATACACTGAAAAACTTTTTAAATAAAGACAACACAGCATATGAAGAAAAATGGGTGTATGGAAAACTACATTACAGTACAAAATCAGAAATCTTTGGCCTCTGGTACGAAAACCACAGCTTTAACTCAGTTCTAAAAGAAACTGGCAATATGTTTTCTGCTGAGTGGGAAATACTGTGGAAAGCCCTTGTGGATGACAAAAAAAAACCCTAAAAAAAGAAAGGAATGTCAGGTACCAGAGATGAAAAAGTTACATCAAGATTTGTGGCAACTCAAAGTACTACAGGACACCGCTTGATGTTCTAGTAGGGGCAAACTGAATCATTTACTAAATGCAAGCACAATTTATAATACTTGACGGAGGGATATACAAAGATGTGCTGGTTTAGAGGTAAACCAGCAGGAGAAACGAACTCAACACAAGAGAGATTATGAGTCAGAGCCACAATTTAATAATAATAATACAGTAAATACCCTGACGAAAAGGGGAATTGCTGTCAACTCCCAAAACCCAGCAGTGTAACCCAGTGCCCTGGGGTACAAACCCAAAGGGGTTTGTTAGCCCTTGTGTGAGACCTGTGTGGTTCCCCCAAGTCCAAAGCAAAAAGAAGTGAAAAAACCTGTTGGTACAGGTGATGGCTGTGGTCTGGTCCGGAGTGGTGGTCTCCTCCTGTCAAGGTCCTGCTGCTCCTCTGGGTCCAACAAAAGGGTTCCCCAGGTCTTCTTACCCACCCCCTTTTGTACCTTCAGGGAGCATCCAGTCCCTCCCGTGGGGCGGGGACTCACACAATGGGTGATTAACTCTGNTGGCAGAGTCAGCAGTTCTCCCTCACTCTTGCTCAAATCCCAGGGCTTCTTGCTGAATTCCACAGACATCCCTGTGGCTTCTTGCTGAACAACTACTCCTACGAAGATTGTACCATGAGGAAAAGCAACAGCCTTTTTAGAAAAATGGATAAGCCCACTCCAGACTGAGAATTCTAAATACAAACCAATTCCATTTTCATTTGTGGGTTTTTGTTTGTTTGTTTGTTTTTTTATTAAGAATCAATATCAAACTGGTCAATAATTCAATTGTGAGGCAATCTCCATGCTAGGAGGAGAAAATTCCAAAAGGCATACGAACAAAATTCTTATTTGAATATTTCATGTTTGTGACTTGTTAAACCACTACTGAAGAGTATGATTACAATCCATGTCAAAAATCCAAAATACAAAGCCTCTGGAAAAGCTTTGGGACCATGTATGTCTACTTCTTTTGCATACTGATATATGTATAACAGAATTCAATGTTGAAAGCATTCACAGTTATAATGTCACTGCGTGTGATATGCCTTAGAGAATTATTCTCTGGCTAATAATATTAATTTTCTTTCAATGTAGGCTAAGCACCTTATTAATGCTATTAATTATAATTCATATGAGAGCAGATGAAATAATCTTACAGTCTAAAAGAGGAAAAAAAATGATGAATGAATCAATGAATGTAATATTTTAATTTTCTTCCTTCCTCTCTTCTTCCCTTTTTTCATTCCTTCATTCCTGACTAAGTATAGGAAGAGAAGATGGATATGCTCAGAAATTGTTTCTGATGTAAATTTCATTACACTAATTTAATCCAAAACAGATCACTGCAAAGAGTTTTGGAGCCCCCTGTAGATTTGCATGAAAGCTATGTGAACACACACTAATCCAACACCACTTTTGCAAATGGCTGTTTATTGTTCTGTAGCAGAACTACACATCAGTTTTCATTCTTTGTAGAACAATCACAACTGAAAGGCTTATATATCTAAAGATCTCAGAAATAGTACTCTGGCGCAGGCTGGCTAAGTGCAAAGCGAGGGCCTTGTCTGGATATTTTTGTTATGTGAATGCCCTGAAAGCTGAAAAAAATTTAACTGCCTCTCTTCCACGATCTTTTGACCTGTCTTAGCATCAAGTTATGCCAAGAAAAAACAATCATCTGATGTTAATTAGAAGAAAAAGAGAGGAAATTAATCCCAAAGCATCTTACGTGTAAGTTCTATTTGAAATATCTTAAAAGGTTTTGTAGAGTTACATATGAAGAGTGTGACTTCGTATCTCCCCAGTATAAGAGGAATATAGAGCTACTGGACAGTGTCCAGTAAAGGATTGCAAGAGAGACTAGAGCATTTTTTCCTAGGAAAAAGGCTGAGAGAGCTGAGGCTGGAGCGCTATTCAGCCTGGAGAAGAGAATCTATATTAATTAAGAGGAACTTGTTGGCAAGACCTGTACTGGCAGGACAAGGGGTTAAACTGAAAGAGAGCAGGTTTAGATTAGCTGTTAGTAGGAAATCCTTTACTATGAGAGTGTTGAAGCACTGAAACAGGTTTCCCAGAGAAGTTGTGGATGTCCCATCAGTGGCAGTGTTCAGGGTCAGGTCAAACAGGCCTCTGAGCAACCTGACCTAGTGAGAGATGTGGCAGAGGAGTTGGACTAGATGATTTTGAAGGTCCCTTCCAATCTAAACCATTTTGTCATTTTCTATTTCTGTAATGACTGAGAAATTTGGAGGACACTAATGATATCTTTAGTAGATTTTCCTTGTAAGGAAATATAATACCTAGCCTTTTTTTAACCAGATGTAATTATGTAGTTAAAAGCTTAGTTATATGAAGTAATTTAACCTTATGTGAGGAATATTTATGACTTGTCAAAGCATTTGGTGCTACACAACTCTCTGGGGTGATATGTGGTCTATAATGAAATATAGCAAGGTAGACATAAAGTATAGCTCTCGGAGGAAGGCAAGTGGGGATACAATCTAGTAGGAATATCTGAAAGTTAGACCACTTTCCACACTGTTTTTCTTTGATTCTTCTGTTGTCATGATGAAAGATTGTCTGTAAACACATATCTTCACATAGCACTTTCAAAGAGGAAGAGGACAGAAGCTCTGGCAAGGCATCTTCAGACCTTTGTGAAAAACATCTAATTTATCTGTTCCATAATAAGATTTCCCAATGTGGTTAAAGTTGTTATATCAATAGTATGTGCTGTGGCTCTTAATCCCCATACAACCTAAATGTGAGATTATAAAAACTCAGTGCTTATGGGCCTTTTATCTGATGAATTTGGGCATGTTTAGATAGTTAATATGCAATGTATTTGAACTTGATCACATCCTCTACCTTTAACTTCTCTTCTACTCACGAGTAATGTGAATCAATGGTCTAAGTGGAAACCATTCTAATTTTACATAAACTATTTTTATTGACTCCTGTGACTTTCTTCTCTGATTTAGTAAGAGATGTACCTCTGCTTTATTAATAGATGGAGAGAATAATTTCAGAAACAAAACAAAAGTCACTTTGGAAAATTGTGAAATATTTTGGAGACAGAAGACTGGATTATGCCCACAAAGCTTTTAGTACAATTCTTGCTCTTATGAAGGTATCATAGTCTGTATGTATGTATGACCAAACTTTGTGAAGGAAGATTTGGGAAGGGCTCTCCCCACATGGGTGTGCCCTTCCAGCCTGCACAGTGGATTTTTTAGGTGAGGCACAGTGTGTGCAGAACTGGCCCCACCATTTAAGTCCTAAGGTCCATCTGCCACAGCCGAGCGAGCTTGGACAGTGACAGTGAAGTCCTTGGGACTGTCACAGCACCCGGTACTAACCGGGCCTGACCCTGCTTAGCATCCAAGATCTGATGGGATCAGATGTCAGGGAGGCATTGAACTGCCAGGGAACGGTCCCCACTGAGACTTGAACTCAGGTCCTCGGGATTTGGAGTCGAGTGCTCTCCATTACACCATGGGACTGCCCTCTATCATAGTCTAAAGCATTCATAAAACCAAAGAAATTGTTTTCTTTCTCATTTTAAAGTAATTATGTTAAACTTACAACCCTTTAAACTCTTCAAGCTGAATTATTATTTTTAATTACAAAGTAATTAAAATTTAATGTTAGTATTTATTTCAACTTATTGTGGCCTGAACTTGTATTCTTAGATGTTGAGTTTGGGTAAATTTTTAATGTTCTTTCCTATATTGAACAGCAGCTATACTCCTTCTGGGAAACAGCATAGTATTGGAAAATTTCATCTGAAATCAATATCTCTTGTTTTACATATAATTATTAGTGGTTGTTATTTTGAATTCTTACATCTTTATTTCACTTTGCAGTGTTAGTTTGCTTTGAACCTCTATTTAGAATCCTATTCTATTAGGAACCGTCTAAAAATGTACCACAAGTCTTCTGAGAATTTTGAATTATACTAAAAATCAAAATAATCATTGATAATAATATGAAAGGAAAAAAGAATAAAATTCTATTGCTTTGAGAAAAAAAATGAGCTAGTATTTTTTTTTTTTTAGGAAAAAATTGTGTGCACAGAGATAAGCCTAATTTATCATAGCTTTTCACCTGATGCAGTCATTTGTAACAGTGCAATATCGATTTAAAAGATAAGCAAAGCAGAATGCAATGCTACATGATCATAAGTGGCAGATAAGCACTAGTCTTATCCGGCTGCTATGAATGTGACATACAATTGGCTGAGCCTGAAAACTTACAGAATTAAAAATCTGAAGAGTGGTGCATGATGCTGATGGTGCATTCCTTGACCTTGCTTTCCTGAATTTATAATGGTGTACATCTCAAATCTATAAAGTTTAATATTCAGCTGGTTTTGTTATCATGCAAGATATTCAGACAGTACACTTGAGGAAGAAGGTATTCAGCTAATATGGATACTCTGTGACTAGGACAGAGTCCTAGTCCCACCCTGTTCTGCCATTCTGCTCTTATCCTAACATTACTGTTTCTTCAGCTAAGAAAGTAGTTAAGCTGTTGAAGAACACTCATTCTTTAGCTCAGATCTGAGAAAATTGTCAATATCAGTGCAGATTAAAGGTGTCTGTGGTTCTGCCTTCTTTGTTGTGGATGCTTTCCAATTACAACCTGTACTAAAACCCAAACCCATTTCATGTCACTAAGCAGCAATGACTTTCAGTCACTATAGAATAGGACCAAATTTAAGAGGTGATTAAGGGATGAGAGACTCCCACTTCCTCTATGATAAGCCTCCTGAGCTACCTAATCCTTCTTAAGTACAGTTTCCTTTTTCTATGTTACATCATTGTATACAGCAAAGCTCCTTCTCGGAATATTATTTACAAGATTACAAGGCACATTTTAAGCAGCCATTGCTATACCATTTTTTAATGAGTCAAGTTTAAATAATGTCTTAGTAATGCATACTCCATGATGGAAAAAATTCAGTGTAATGCAGCTTGTTGGTAGTAGTGCTGAGTTGTTCAAAGTTTTCTGCCAGCTGCTGAACAGATTTCATTTGCATATTATATTGCAGGAGTTAAATTGCCAGCACAAGATGTGTCACTGCTTAGTGCATTTTACTTTACAAAAATGTAATCATGTAACTTTCAAAATTTTAAAGGCTTTCTATTAGTTATGAAGTTCTTAAAATCTGGTATAATGAAAACCCGTGAAATGACATCTAATATTGTGATCAAAATGCTGAAATCAGTGAAAAAATTAGCATTGCTCTTCAGAAAAGCCACTTTCTATTAGTTTCAGAAAGCGCAAAGCTTGTTTTAGATAAACTAGAGATAAGAGAGAATCCCCACCACTCTCCAAGCAATGAGTATAGGAAGTTCTCCAGTGAAATGTGCTACCAACCTTTTGTTTTACCTTTGCCTCTGAAGTTTAATTTTACATCTAAATGGTATGGTTGGATTTTTTTTCCGTGCTTAAAGTGGATGGGCAAGGCCATTATCAGTGGGATTAAGAACACAGCAAAGCTTTAAGCCAAAATTGATCTACAGGAATACAGTGATTTCTATGTATACTTAGATAAAGGTTGAAATGATGAAACAGAATTGGGCTAACTTTCTGCAAATTGTAGATAATCTCCAACATACAGACTGGAAAAACAGTTTAAAGGAAGTTACTAAAGGTTTTGTGTTTAGAGTGCCTCTGCACAACCACCTTTTTCTCACAGATACTGTGAAGCTGTTAAGAGAAATTACATTTGTCCTGTTTCAGAGAAACTCTACAGGAATTTAGTAAGTCAGTTACCCAGAACAAGGGATCAAGATCATAAGACTTAGCTCACTTTGGTGGAAGTGTCCCTGTTGTCAGCCTTTAACCTTCAGCACTGACTTAGGAACATAATTTTTGCCATCTTTTCCTTCAGTAGTTAGACAACAAAAGCATATCTGTGCAGGTATTTATAGATCTTGTAATCATGGTTTTATAAAGAATGCTTCTGAGATATGAGGTGAAGGATGTTGCTGGTAGAAGTTGAATCTCTAAGAAAGAAGTCTAAACATGAACCTAAGGAGCAGAGAAACTGAAAAAGTCAAGGATTTTTAATCAGTGTTTAAACCTTCTCATCCACACATCTTCCTTGTGCCTTCAGATAGTTTTGTAGTGGATTACCCAGTACATTAACATAACCAATACAGCTCATAAATTCATACAAACATGCAGAAGGCACAAGTGAACATTGTAAGGCTATGAAGTCAAGTACTCAAAGATAGAAAAAATCAATCTTCCTATGCTTGTGTCTTATTGTGCAGCTTTTAAGCATATGTTTACATGCCATTTCTTTTCCCGTTGGAACCCTGTCTCCTCATCAGAGAGTGCCTTCTTAATGAGCAGCTTCTCAACAGTAGGTGTATTCCTTATTGTTAAATATGAATTCTCATGTTTTATTTAACACATGCCATTGAAGTTCTGTTTTGAAGACAGCTTTCTTGACATCTCTCATCTTTTCAGTGTCAGTACTTTGCTAGAGTGTATAACAGATTCTCAAATATACCTTTTCAGAAAGTCTTTGTAAGACAGGGAAATCTCATTAATCTGTTTCCCAAAAGAAAAACTGAGGCACAGAAACTATGTTCAGATTTACCTATAGAGATATAACTTTATTGCCAGTCACCCACTTATCCAGCTCTGGATTTATAGCAAAGCATTAGAACTTTAATTCAACTGGTATGACAGTTGGGAAGGGGGGAAGATAAGCCATTTATTTTTCCACATCTTGATCCGTGTTGGAGGTTGGAATATGCACCTGGACTCAGGAACTCAGGTTTTCTTTGGGTCTTGGGAGTTAAGTGGTATTTTTTTAAACATAACTAAATACCTTCACCAACATATGAATTATAATGATACGAACCATTCCTATGATGACTCAGGAAATGTATTCCAGCCTTTTACCATTTTTTCATAGCTGGCTGCATATTAATTGGCTGTAGTAAAAAAGCTAAAACTGACCATGTGCATTTCAGTTTCAGTGATGATATTGAGAATCCTAAAGATTCTTTTAAAATAATCCTTGCTGTTTCTTGGAGACAAACATGAAACTTTTTCATGCTTCTTTTGAAACATATGTTAATTGTTTTGAGACCACACTGTTTAAAAAAAGGTGAACTAATTCTGAGTGAAAACAGTAATCATACAATAAAACTTAAAGCAATATCGATTCTGTGTTGTTCATCAATCGACTGATTCCTATTAGTGAATTTCACTGCAGAAATTTCACACTGCTGAATCACAAGGCTCAAATTCCAGGTGGTAATAAGCTCTTATTGTTGACGTTGGTAGAACTGCTTTTTTATTGACTGTGGCTGGGAATTTTTCAATGGTACATTTAACTGATAAAACAGTCACACTGTATAATAGGCAGGCTGGTAATACTGCTAAATATCATTATTCTTCTAAAAGCCAGTTGTTTATATTGCATTAAAGAAAGCTTTTTATTGCTTTATGTATAATAATGAAATATAATAATGAGATAAATAATGAAACTTCTAAAGCTAAGGAAAGCACTAGAGTAATGATGCTGTGATTAGTGAAAGGCAGGCTGGTAAAGTGATAATTTTGCTCTTCAGCTTTTTTCCTCACCACTTGATTGTAAAATAAGGCATATTTATTTCAATTTAGGGTGCTATTTAAGAAAAACTGATGCTGAATTTTTATTTTGCTTTTCTATCATTCTTTTTCAATGTCACTGTCGGGGGCTGGTGGTGTTTGTGTATTTCATTTAGTGTATTTGGAGTATTTTTTACTTGTTTGAATGCTTTCTTTTTGATTTTGCTTTCCTTTGGCATTGTATACAGACTTTTATTTTTAAATAATTCTCTTTCCCTACCCACAGAAAAAGTTTCTTTATAACATTTCCCATGAAGAGCACATTGCAATAACCCTGAGAATACTGAACTGATTTTATGTTTCAGTAGTATGCTCAATATCCAAATGAACACCTGACCCCCAAGGGCTGAGTTGCTTACTTGGGATGGTGAAAGAGAGACTCTAGGATAATCAAATCTCTGCCTTAGATGAGCATGATGTTATATTCCACAGCTTCAGTGGATCTTGCAGCTTTCTGATACCACAAGAGAAGAGGCAGAGAATCCTTCTTTACCTCCTTTTTGCTAACCAGCATCTAGGGAAAACAGAAAGAAAGAGACAGAAGAGAAGCATCTTCCTGTTTCAGGAAGCACCCTTTTAGCAACCTATTGGATGGATTCATCTATGATATCACACTTACTTTGCCTAAAATTAAGTACTTAGCCTTTAGGTCCTTCACTTTACATGGTATTATAGTACTGCTGCCATATCACTGTTATGAGGATAAAGGATTTTGGCTCTTTAGGCTCTTTTAGCTCAGTGGATGAGATAGTTGTGGGTTAGAAAGCAAACTTATTTTTGAATGAGGGTAGGATTTTGAAAACAAAGCAGGCAAATAAGAAATAATGCAAATGTAAATATGCTTTAATCTTAAAGAAAAGAATGGCCTAGCCCAGAAAAACAGTAGGAATTTTGTCTTCCTGGAAATCCAAAGATAAAAATGTCTGATGTTTGAGATAAATTAATGGCTTAGGATGCCTCAGAATTTCTATCAAAATCAAGGAAGATAGTAGTTTTGGTAATGTGAAAAGTATAGCCAATATATAGTATATGGCTGTGTGAAAGGTATGAAAGTGCTTCTAATCCCTAGTACATTTGGTTTTGACGTCACAAAATCACAGAACACACATTAGGCAAGTAATCAATTAGTTAATTAGTTTGTTTGTTTGTTTTACGATTCAAACACATATGATTTATTAAATAAATAAATAAATAAATGGCGGAGGAACTGGATATCACACACAGACCAATGTGATCAAGTGAATGCAGATTTATTACACACAACACACACTTTATATAGAGCTAAAGCTACACACCGTTGGCTAAGGTAAAACCTCACACCATCAAGCCACAAACTTTAATTGGTTATAATCCATATCTCACAAGTCCAATGTTTTGGAGAACTTATCCTAGATGTTTTCAAGAACCTGCAGAGTCCTGTGAGAAACTACTGTGTGAATTCCTAGGGAGTTACCTCCTCCCTACCACCTAGCAGCAGCTGTGCTCCTTGCTGCTTTTGGCTTCAGTCTTGCAGGATCCCACACCCACATAGATCTGAATTGCTCACTTTTCATTTTTCTGTAGAAACAATTTATCCTTTCGTTTTGGTGAATGAAAAACTTTACATGAGCCAAGACTGTGAGTTTGCATCTTGGAAAGCCAACCATATCCTGGGCTGCATCAAAAGTAATGTAGCCAGCAGTTCAAGGGATATCATTCTGCCTCTGTATTCTGCTCTTGTGAGACCTCACCTGAAGTGCTGCATCCATCTCTGGGGTCCTTGGCATAAGAAAGATGGGAGCCTGTTAAATAAGGTGCAGAGGAGGTCCATGGGGATAATCAAAGGGGCAAGGCACTTCTCCTGTGAAGACAGACTGAAAAAGCTGGGCATGTTCAGCCTGGAGAGGAGAAAGTTCCAGGAAGACATTCTTGCAGCCTTTCAATATATAAAGGGGAATGAACTACTAGAAAGACTAGAGAAAGACATTACCAGGCCCTGTAGCGACAGTTTTAAACAGCAAAATAATAGATTTAGGTTGGACAATGGGAAGAAATTTTTGACAATGTGGGTGGTCAGACACTGGAACAGATTGCCAAGAGAAATTGTGGATGCTGCATCATTGGAAGTGTTCACCGCTAGGCTCTGAGCAACCTGATCTAGTGACAGATGTCCGTTTCCATGGCTGGGGAGTTGAACTAGATGATCTTTGAAGGTTCCTTCCTAACCCAGCTTCAGAACAGAGTGAAATACAATGTAAGCAGCACATCCTACAGAACAAAGTTTGAACATCTTAGTGGGATGCTATGAGCAAAGGGCTGCTGTGATGGCTTTTTTACTAGTATTTTTTTAATAAGGCAGAAAATTAGCAGGTGTCCTTAAAAAAATCCCTCTAAAACATTTCTACAGGACACATCCTTAATATTCTAGCCAATTTAGAGCTCAGGTAGTCCCGCTCCATATTCCAAATTTCTCAGTCTATTTACATTTCAACTTCTGTGTTGATTCTGCTGTAGTTTGGCAATTAGTTGTGCAACAACCCCAGGTGCTGCTCGTGAAAAATAGATTGCCGAATTAAAGAGAGCTTTGAGGACTTTCTTGGCAAAAAATATTAGACAGTAATGTCACATTTCCCTCTTGGAATGTAAACTGATTTTTGACATGACATTTAATTACTCCCCTTATTCCATATTAACTTTAGGTATTCATAGTAAAGGAGTAGAAAATAATTGTTTTAAATAGGAGGCAGTGGTATATGAAATACATTATCAGGAATTATATGCAAATGCTCTATCCTACTGTTACTGTGTCTACTTGTTGAATCTTGATAATGAAACAGTCAGTTCCTGAGTATAGATAGCCATGCTTTTTTGTGCCTTCTATAGCAGAAATCTGTTTGCTGGATTTTACTTCTCTTTATATATGATACTGAAACATTAGTATGTCACAGAGCAAGGTTCCAAACCTTCCCTCTTCAAAGATGTCTGTTTATATACTACTTCCTAAATTTAATTTTATAGGTTCAGAAATAACTAGTATTTAAAAAAACCCCACATAAATAGGGAGGAACTAACCCTGTATTTGCCTCTTTATCCATAGGAACAGTGTGATTCCCATTACATGAACTGAGGTGTCAAAGTCACATTTCAGAAGATAGTGAGTAATCTTTTGAGCTCCTAATCTATGTTCAGTGAGGAGGACCTGAAAAATGATTTGCTTTTCCTTCAGAAAGGGTCCTTTGGAGTTTAAATCCCCTTAAATGTCATATTTAACATGCATACGTATAGCAGGGGAAAAAAAGCTGAATCATAAAGATTTTTGGCCCTCAATTTATTTGTTCAGGTTTTTTAAGTTCAGAATGTCATCTAGAGAAGACAGAGTGGAGTCTACATTCATTAGTGGAAAATTCCCTTGAGGAAAATTTTCTCAGTCAGGTTTGCTTTCTTATTGGTATTAGCAGTGTCTGTACAGAGATTCATTCCAGAAGCATGGTCTGGATATGGTGATTTCACAGTAGACTTTGAGTCTCTAGTAGCACTTGGGCACAAAAGCCACTTAGTTTCCCAAGATCAATTAGAGAAGTAGGTGAATTAACAAGTGTGCATGGTTATGGTCTTGTCAAGGGAAAAAAGATGTCTTTTATATTTGGGTTGAGTTAATGCACAGCTACTTTCATGTTAGTTTAGATTTGCACAATTAAAATCAGAAAACCAGGAAATGAAAATGATTAAGATTTCATGTGGAAATTTAATTCAATGTTGATAAAACTCCTCTTAGCTTTACGGTATAGGATTTATAGCAAATGTTTAAAACCTGCTTCCAAATTCAGCAAAGATTGAAAAGTTTGGCTGTTGAAAGACAGTAAGTGCTTATGCTCTAATGTCAGCCAATTTTATCACAGTTTGAATTTTATTTAACAAAAGTTATAAAAATGAAGCAAACAACTGACAAATACTTCGAAGCTTTCAGAAAAGAGCAGAGGATTAAAATGAAAGTTTAAATTGTTTGCCCTGCTTTAAATTCTTTATAATTCTTCATACTTTAATCTGGCAAAATACTATCATTATGCATTTGGATGTAGGACCGTATACATATTCAGTTTAAAACTTAGTCTGACGATAAATGTTTAAATCTTCGGACACATAGAGAAGGGTTCCTTTTTTCACTCCACATTTATTCAATCAGTCACCATCAGCATACATTGGAATTACCAAAGAGCTGAAACCTTAAATTCCCCTGACGGTCTAAATAAAAAATGAATACTATCCCTCAGTTATCCTTACAATTTACGTGGGTTCCACCTAAAGAAACCGCTTTCATGATTTGGAAGAAAACATGGGAGACCTCAAAGTGGGAAATGAGATAGTGTCTTTTGCATTATGCATCTTAGTTTTATGTGTGAAATGGCATATTAGATGTGTGCAGAATGAAGATGCAAATTTACTCAAAAAGTTATCACAGTTGTCATGCAAAATGCAAATGCAATGGACCCTCCTAAAATTGCATGACCATTTCTCATATTTTAGCATTTTTAGCAGACTAAAAATTAAGATTTACATTAGAAATACATAGCCTTATGTTCAACAGATGTAAGGTCTAAAAGTGAATTTCAAGTAATGCATTAATTAGCTAATTTAAATACTAAAAAGGAAATAACCACCAAATAGTTATACTTTTTGACCTGTAATAATCCATCATTAGTATTTTAGTACTGATGTAAATATTAAAACTTTTCTATCCTGCCTTGTCTATATTGCTGCTAAACTTACAGGTCTTCAGATATGTTAACCCTGTGCTTTTTTATCTACATGTATTTGTATGTATCTGAAGTATCATTCCAACTTTCACACTTAAAAATAATTTGAACCCTATATGAATAACAAAAATAAGTGTGGTACTTATCTCTAGGAAAAACTTACCTTATGCATAAGTCAAAATTTGGTTGATTTATTCATAGCTGCTAAGCAGTGCATACCTAATCTGCCATGCACTGCGCTGAAGATTTATCCTGAGGGTCTGAAAGACATTATACTTATAAAACTGTATAAACAGTCACAGGTCAATTACAAGTTTACAGTTACATGGCAGTCCAAATCCAAACAGAATACAAGTTCACACTGATAGCTTAGCTGACTCTACACCAAAGTTGCTTTGTTTTTTGTGAAAGATTGACCTTCTCTGAGTGCTTGCACTGATTTACTTGTCCCAGCTGGAGTCTGGGGGAATCCAACAGAAAAGTGTTTGGTGATCTGCAGACTGTCTGGACCTAACAACTGCTGATCTGAATGACAGTGGTAGGTAGCTGAATCTGGGGTCATTGCCTCACTTTACTTCATTATGAAAAGAATTCAGAATTTTTGGATCCAGATTCTTAGAATAGGTGATCTACATATGAAAAATGTTCTTTTCCTTTGTTGACTTTAACAAATGTCTGTAGTAACTATTAGATGTCCACATGTTCACTGTATATATGTACCCTCTATGTATGTACTCTCTATGAATCTGCAGTATGCACAGGTAGAGCTGGGTTATGCTTGCACTAGAGTTTCACTGGAGGATTCATCAATCCTACCATGTTTTAAACTGCCAACAGTGGCGGTTCTCAACTGTCTTCTAAGATGGAGAGAGACTGTCAGCACACCAGCAGAGACAGGAAACCCACTTCAGACCAGCTCTGCTGTGGTTCCATGGACTGAGTGCTCATCAGCAGTGCAAGGGCTTTAGTTGCATTCCTTGAGTTTAGCTTACTTTGAAAGGAATCCAGGTCACAAAATCCAAGAGGGTTTTGCTATGGAAACATAAATATATTAACTGTCCATGATTGGATTTACAGTAAATATGCACTCCTGTTACCAATTAAACACTAATATAGATGTGTTTTTTTCAGAACCAGATGCTAATTGTTTGGCACAATGTCCCGTTAACACTGAAGATCTCACTAGTCTATCATAGTAGGAACTTAGCACATTTGGGGCTTCAGCTTTGGGCTTTTGGGGAAGACTTCATTGTATGGATTCTTTCTGTAGTGTAACTTTAAAAATAGTAGTGCAATAGTACTGATTCCAGGCTTTGCACTGAATCTACACTCCACTTCCTGCAGGTATTATTATACCTTTTGTAATTAGTTATGCATTTATTTTGTATTCTAGTCAAAGAGTTGTACTGTCTAGTATTCACTCTCACCTTTGCAGTTCATATGCTAATGTCCTCCTTAGGAGAATCACTCATTGTCTGAGGTGGATGTGTTCTGTTGATTGGCTAGATAATGTGCCATAGCATCATCCTAATGCTTTGTCCCAGAATTTTCACTTTACAGTGGTTATGTTCTAGTTCTGAATGTCAAACAAGTTGCATGCAGAGTTTATGTACTGTATACCATATGTGCAGCCACTCTTGTGTTACTGTCAATGAGTTTATTATTTTCCATCTTTACCTCAAGTGTTGTGCTCAATGACTAGGTCTGAAAGTGATAATTACTTCCCCACTGCAGAGACAAACTGATTTACATATTTATCAAGGGGAAACTGGATGGCTCTGAACAAACCACAAGACCATTTGCATATTTATAACACAGAGTGTACAAAAGCTAAAATTAAGATAGAGATGTCTTGGTCTTAGTTACTAATCTTGTTTTTATACAAAGGTTTTAGTCAGTTGATTTTGTAATCAGATTAATGCATTAGAGTGAAGTATCTTTTTCTTATCATAGAAAATCAACAGAGAAATTCGCTTGTGAATGATGCTATGCAAAAGTGGATACATTTAGTTTTTATAAGACGAAAATCTTAACCTGAAGAGATGATTAACTGTGGCATTACCTTAAATTGCTGTTGCAGAAAAGGGTTCCCAGGAGGTTTACTATGTAGTGGGTATAGAGCTGAATGGCATCAATATATTTTCTGGGAGAAATCTGGGTTTCTAGATACTTATGCATGTACGGTTAACTTGTAGGAGTTTATGCGTTTTTTTCAAAGGCTTGCCACTCACAGAGATGAACCGCTGGAGCTGATTACAAGTTAGTTGTGATTCTGGTTAATGTTGCTGTTCAAAACCAAATATGAGCAGCGGTAGCATATTCTGAATAGTAAATAAAAACATTAAAACCCCAACAACAATGCAACTGCCTCTTCTAGGCAATGATGTGATGGCTAATCTTCCCAGGCTCTTTGTCCAATGATTGTCTCAAGCTTGCTGTAAGTTTCTAGATACAAGAGAGGCATGTGAAAGTCTATTGGAGTGGAAAAAGAATGTTACATTTACAGGAATTTCCTTTATTGTCATCTGTCTTTTCCTGAGACAGATTCTTAATCCTCCTTCTTAATCTTATTTTTACTTCACATCTGGAAAATGCTTTAAAGCTTTCCTCACAAGGAGAGTG
>VWZD01008401.1:109009-135777 GCA_013396695.1 Sakesphorus luctuosus | reverse complement strand
ATGACAAAAGTTGTGGTTTTCCCTCATGGTAGTACTTGCTTCCAAAATTCATATAATATTGGACATTAATGATACTTGTTCATAGAAATCCACAAGGCATTCTTTGCATTCTTCTGTACTGATTACCTTTTAGAAACATTTGTAAGTGAATTTATAGCTTGAGCTAACAGTAGTGACAAAATTCAAATTCACTTAATATGGCTTATCTCCTGGCAGCACGCACTTTACTGTTTATTTATAGTTTTCATTCTAGAAGGTGTCAGTGTTCAAGATCAAAATAGAAATGGAAGTTTTGGTTCTTTTTTGTGAGTGCATTGTGGTTGTCATTTGCTCTGGCAATAATGTTATTTGAATTACCTCTATTAGTCCATCTGTGCTGAAAAATGTCATTGCTGAAATTGTCATTTTAGCACTCATTAATTAACCCTAATACAGCCAACCTTTTTGTTTAAAATCCATTTGAAGGAAATGAAAGTTTTGCCACTGAGTTCAACAAGTTTTGAATGAGAATTTCTATGCATTTTATTGGGGCATATTTTTTTTCTAAAATAGGAAGCATTTGAGTGTCAGATTTTTTTTTTTTCCCAAGTCAAGCTACTCAACTTTGTTTAAAAAAGAGTCATTGTAATTGCTTATATTTTAGAATGTTTTTCAAATTTTAGGTTAATTATCTGTGACAGCAAGACATTTTTCATAGCTTCTAATTTTTTCCAGATTAATTAGGAAATCAAAATGGCCACTACTGAATGCTTGCTGATGTCTGTGATCACCAGAGATCATTTATTGTGATATGCTGAATGCATTTCTCATTTTATTTTCATTTTGTTCTATATAGAGGATGAATTTGAAAGTTCAATTTCATCAAGGAAAATGATGTATATAAAAAAATGCTGTTGTGTGCATCATTGGTCATATACTTCTTTGCACAATACCATTTATTATTATTGTCATAGTATCATAAAATCATATATTGATACTGAGTGGAAGGTAACTCTGGAGCTTATGTGGCTGAATATCTACACATAGTGTCCTAATTTATCTTTATATTTCACTTCTTTATTATCATTGACACCTTTCCAAGGGATATTGTAACTACTTAGCACAAACATTTTCCAAAGAATCTCAGAAGCCAATGGGAAATTGCCTCTTTCTTTTCTGGCACTAAGTCCACATTATGCAGCAAGGGGATGGCTCATCAGATGGATCTGCATGATTTTCCTTCAGGCCCACCTACTTTAAAATGTCAGCCTTTATAACAGATTTTCCTCATCTCTGTTGGGAAATTTCAACTCCCACAAGGCTTCAAAATTTACATAAACAAATTCTCCTACTCTTACATTTCTTCTTTGCTCCTAGTTTACTAATAAGACCAATAGGCATCACTTATTTAACTGCTGATGTTCCTTTATTCATGACCCAGTCATTTGAGCTGATGAGAAATTAAGACAGTCAACCTTTCTTGCAAGGCAGTTTTAGAATGCTATAACATTAAAAGTGAACCAGAAATAGTAGCAATAAGGTAAAATAACTACTCCTTATTCAGAAAAAGAACATAGCAACAGAAATTATGATCTGAAAATCATTTAAGAAGGCTCTGTAATTCAAAGTTCTTACCTCATCTACTTTGACACAATAATTGGGCATTAGATGATAAATTAGTTCTTAGTGGACAAGTGAGCAAATAAAAAATAACATTCAAATTATATCATTCTTGTATGTTTAAGTAAAAAGAGTAAAGATAAAATGGCTGTGAAGACAGAATTATCTTTAGATGTTCTGAGATCCCTAAGGAACAAGATTGGTTCTCATTGGCAAGTTGATGTGAAGAAATATATTCTTAAGCTTTGGTCATTTTCCAGGACCAATAATTTTTGATTCCTAATCAGTATAAAGTTCACTGGAGCAGGTTACAAGTAGCAGCTTCACTCTGATTCATACAGAAACACCATTTAAAGACCTCAGTCTAAATAGGTTTCAATGTAATTTATGTACTCCGCAAGTCTCTCCACAGTGCCAAAGATAGTGTGAGGAGCCTTTTGTGAAAATGAAACATGAGCCCATAGTTCCTTAGAGGTACAAAACATATCCATGTAGATACTTCTTTTAAATACATGCACCTGTGTGTGTTTATTACCTTCCACATTTAAAGTTTAGTTGACTTTTTATGTGATGTGATATTAAGGGCTAATTAAAAGGTTTGATAATGAGACCATGCAGTCTCCAAAGGCACTATATTCCTTCTCTTCCTTTTTTTTGGTTTTTTTTTTTTTCTAAGAATGTCTTATTCTTGACACTCATACTAAGATTTCTGCCATGCTGCATCTATAGTTGCTAGGCAGCAAGGCTTTACCCCCAAACTGTGAGCTCTATTCTGCATGCTGACATTCTTTCAGATACTCTCAATGGCTTGAATCTTCTTGCTGAGGGGTTTCCTTGATTGAGAGCAACTGCTTCCAAAGGTCACTGGCTCTCTGTGGATCAGCCCTTTTCTCTGATGTGCACAAATCCTCTCATTTTGTACTTCAAGAAACGCTGCAGCAATCAAACCATGGTCCTGATTACAACAAGACTTGCGCATTTGTCCCCTACTGTATGCTGCATGGTGCCAATTGCTGTGTATAATAGAGTTTATGTGGAAGGTGGTCTCAAAAAAACATAAGGACAAAAATATTTATGTGTGCCAAGGCTAATGAAAAAGTCACTCAAAGACATTAAAGCTGTCCTCTTTTCTTTTACTGTTTTTTGTTTGGTTTTTTTGTTTGTTTGTTTGTGTGTTGATTGCTTTGGTTTTTTTCCCCTAGGGCAAGTTCTGGATGTGCTGGAAAAATATAATCTGAGTGACAAAACTCTTGTGTACTTTACATCTGACCAAGGGGCTCATGTTGAAGAAATCTCTAGTGCTGGAGAAGTCCACGGAGGATACAATGGCATATATAAAGGTGAACATTCTCTGATTATTCTTGAAAAAAAACACAAGAAAAAAGCTATCATCTCCTTGGTTTTGCACCAAAACTGTAATGTACTATGTGGCCATGGTCAAAATCTTCAATCTGATTTAAATACAATAAGAATGCTTATTTTCATTCTTTTTAATGAGATTCGGTGATTATTCTTATCTTTTTACCAGAGATTAAGTTCATTCTTTCATTAGGTCGTGGCTGTGTAATTTGTTTTCAGCTCATATTTCAGGGGAAAAGATCTAACAATTCCAGCAATTTTTGGAAAGTCATTTACCAAACCTGGAACTTTTAGTTGTAGAGAGAAAGAAGTAAATTGCCCTTAGCTATGATTTTTTTTTTTTTAATATATATAGTATTGCAGAACTGCAAAATCTCATAGTAGCTGAGTTTGGAAGGCATTTCCCAAGGTCTGCAGTCCAAGCCCCTGCAAAGCAGGGTCAGCTGGAGCAGGTTGTTCATGACTATGTCTAGTCAAGTTATGAAAAATCTTCAATCATGAAGGCCTCACAGCCTCTCTGGGCAACTTGCTCCAGTTTTAATCACACTCATCATAAAACAAACAAACAAACAATAAATCTTTTCCTTGCATTTAAGTGGAGCTTTCTGTGGTTTAGTTTGTGCCCATTGCCTCTTGTCCTGTCAGGGGATCCCATTGATAAAAGTCTGGTTCTGTCCTTTTTACTCAGGTAAATCCAAGTATCCCTAGAGATGGATAAGACTCCACTAATCATTTTCTTCTCCAGGTTGAACATCTCTCTCAGCCTGTCCTCATATGTCAAATGTCACTGTCATGGCATTACTTTGAACTCATACTAGTATGTTGATGTATTTTGTACTGGGGATTTCTGCATTTGAACCCAATGGTCTGGATATGTCTGACTAGTGCTGAGCAGAGAATAAGACTTGCTGAAAACCCCCTTCCTAATGCAGCTCAGAATGATGTTGGCCTTTCTTGCCAGAAGGGCATATTGCTGGCTGATGTTCAGCTAGTTGTTCATGTCCTTCTCTGCAGAGCTGCTTTCCAGCCAATCATCCCCCAGACTTTGTTGGTCCTAGAGGTTACTGCTGTGAAGATGCAGGACTTGGTATTTCCTTTGCTGAACTTCATGAGGTTCCATTTGGTCCATTTCTCCAAGCCTTTCGAGGTCCTTCTGGATGGTAGCTTCCCAGTTTTATATCATCTGCAAAATCTCGGAAAGGAAAAAATATAGGCATATAAAATAAGCAATAACATGCAGTGAGGTTTTCAAGTCAGAAGGGTGTACAGTTTTTAGACAATGGGTATCTGTCTGAGAAACGACCCTTACATTTTAAGAGAACAGCGAAGGAAATGCTGCACAAGCAAAACAAGCAATGCCAAAGTCACGGGGTCTGTCTATCAGATGGGTACCCTTGGGCTAACACCAGAGTGAAATATATCTTGAACGCTAGCACATAGGTCTTACGTAGTGATTTAAGTAATTAAGGAACCATATGGTAACATATCTGTAGCTGTAGGCACAGCCTGAGGTGTTTTAGAAGCTCTACAAAATATTTGCCTTCTCGAGTGCCAGACATAAGATAGAGTATAAATGGTGAGGAGGAAAAAAAAGGACAAATACACTAGGAAATATGCCTTCCTGGGGAACTTTGATTGAATGGAGTCTTTTTTTTAAGCCTTGCAATTTTTTTTATTCATATTTACAGAACAAAGAAAAACCTGAAATAGATCTTATCTGAATTCATGCAAAAATCTGATTGATAGGTTTATTTGGGTAATAATGGGACTTCTTAAAAAAAAAAAATTGTGTGGAGCAGCTGAGGGAGCTGGGGTTGTTTATCCTGGAGAGAAGGAGGCTCAGGGGAGACCTTACCTCTCTATACAACTCCCTGAAAGGAGTTTGTAGCCAAGTGGGTATTGATCTCTTCTCCCAGGCAACTAGTGACAGGACAAGAGGGCACAGTCTTAAGCTGCACCAGGGGAGTTTTAGGTCAAACATTAGGAAGGCATTCTTCACAGAAAGAGAAACTGGGCATTGGAATGGGCTCCCCAGTAAGGTGGGGGAGTTACAGTCCCTGGAGGTGTTTAATAAAAGACTGGATGTGGCACTTAGTGTCACAGTCCAGTTCACAAGGTGGTTTCTGGTCACAAGTTGGACTCAATGATCTCAGAGGTCTTTTCCAACCTAGATGATTCTATGATTCTGTGATTCTGTTTACAGTTACCATCTATGCTGTGTGGACAAATGTAATACACAATGGGTTAGAAAATAATCACAATGTAAGAAACAGAATCATTATTTGCTGACAGAAATTCTTAATAAAATAAAAAGAAATTAAAAGACCCATGCAATCAGTTGAATATACTTCTATCATTTTAAAATACAATGACTTCTACTTTATCTTCCACTCCCTCTATCTCCATATCAGTCCTCAATTTAACAGGTGTATTATGCATCATTTTCAAAAGGGCTGAAGGGGAAATGATCAATTAATTGCATAGTTAGCAATTTTAATACATAGGAATTTATTTATATTAAAAGTCATGTGTGATGAGAAGTGTTAGAGATCTGTACATCTCTGGCAGAGTTAATGAGAAACAGACCTGTGAAGCCTCAAGTCTCAGGCACTGATTTAGCACTGTGCCTGGTAAACCAAAAGGACCATCTTTATGCTGCTCGTTCCTATGTGTGCACACACCAGAACTTGCTTCATCTGATGAGTAATTTAAAAGACTGGAAGACATACACGTCCTTTCTCCCTGTCTCTACTAGTCAATCTCCATTACTTATCTTTTTGTATATGAGTGCTGCATGAATGCAAATATGAATCAAGCCACTTAACCCTCTTGTCAGAGCTGGAGCAGTATGCTCAGCAATAATTGGTTCTGCCCTAAAATCAAAAGCTCTCAACAGATCTCCACAATTCTAACTCACTAATTTGTCTTGATATCCAGCCAAATAAGCACCAATAATAAAATTTGAGAGGTGTTTGGAGAGTTAGGCTAGTGCTGTAAGACTGGATGCAAAAAGGGGAAATTGCTATTTGAAGGTTTCATTGCCCTGGATTCTGATACAGAACAGTCACCATAAATTTGGATAGCCCATAAATTAGAAACCAGAGCTAGCACAGTGTTTAACCAGTTGCTGTCATATGCAGTCTGGTTTATCTCTGCAATATCCTTTTACGGAAAATAATATATAGTAATATTGAAGTGATGGATCAAAGTCTCTTTCCAGTTGTCGTCTTCTGACTGTTACTTATCAGGATCAGAATCTGACTAACTAAGAAAGTGACTAGAAAAGTCACTAAAAGGATCTCATCCTAATCCTAGGTAGTATGACCTTGGTTAAAGATGTGAATCCTGACAGAACCTAGAAAGAATTTTAGCGTAAGTTATATAAATTTTCATCATATGAAGATAAATTTACACTCTGAGTCTTTCTAAGTTCTAAGCATAACCTCCATCACTTATCAATGAGGACAGAGTACTTTAATTTACTATTTTGAAGTGGGACAGTTGCAAACTTCCATCTTGAAGTTTAATACCATTTCCTCACTGATATAGGATAAAGGAGGGAAGAGTTTTTGTATCTTCCCTGGCTTACCTTTGTTTTGTGTACTTCTGTGGTGCCTCTTTGTCTTTAATACCTCATTCAGAAAATAGTTGTCTCTTCCGTCACTCTTACCAATCTTAACTGATGTTCTAATTCTCCCTAATTTCTTGTTATTTTCTTCTGTGAATTATTTCTAATTGTGCAATGTATATTTACAATGACTTTACAGGTACTGCCATTCAGGTTTTGCCATTGGGTATCACTGCCTGTTCATGTACTTCTTAATATTATCCATTCCCTCATATAGACTGCCTGTTATATCTTACTAATTGCAGATATGCATAAAGCATTAGTCATTCTGTGGGTTCCTTTTCCTAAAGTAAGCAATGAAAGTTACAGTCTGAATAATTAAGGCCATGGACCCTAGTTCAGTTTTTTTTCTCTAATGTTCATTGTGCTGCAAATATTTTCACAGAATTTGACATTGAATCGTTTCCCTGTTCATTCAGTTTGGTGTGAAGGGCATTATCTTTTCTTGTGATTTGATGAACCTATGATACTTTGTGTCATATGTGGATTTTTCAATTGCACAGCTCACTTTTCTTTCAAAACTCAAGTAAATATATTAAAATAGTAAGGGGCTTAGAACAGCATCAGGGTATCATTTATGCAAACACTCTTCTTTTGGAAAGAGTCACAGGGTGTTTTTTTAATATTTTTGTTTCCTTCCTGTTAGTCAGATTTTGAATAATAACAACATTTTGTCTCCTAAGCCATGATTAATGTTCCAGCAATTTTTCGTGAAGGCCCTTGTCAACGATCTTTCAAAGTTTTAAATCTAGACGCATCTTCTAAAACAATAAATAGTAACTATTTTAATAAGAATTTCTTACCAGTTGAAGGCCTTTTTACCTGAACTTATGAAGTACTCCTGGGTGCATACCTTAATAATAATATTTTTAGATTGAAATATGGACACTGTTATGTATAACCAAAGTCTCTCCTTAAAACTTTCTATGTAATTTTTCCCACATTTTTTTTCAGTTTTGGGACATTTCTCTTTTGAAAGGGATGGAACATTGAGGTCTTGTTTTTCTACATGATTTCCAGGACACCTGCACTGACTTTTTCTTAGGTGTTTTTCACTAGCTGTCTCATTGAAGCATGTTCAATTGAGCTAGTCACCACAGCTTTTCTTTAGGAGCAGAAATAAGGTTAGTTTTCAAAAATACTTCAGATCTCTACTTTAGAATAAGGTGAAGAGAATAAATAGCAGAATTTTCTCTCCTTTGTATAAAGAACAAGTGTAAGATGACTAGTTTAAAGGATGCCATTATAGTCATCTTTGGCATCCTGAGATTTTGAATCTAAGCATTTTGTGGTAATTTTTATTTAGTTTCTTAGTGAGTAATTTCTTTAACTAGTTTCAGTGTGTAATAATGTGTGTGTGTGTATATATATATATACACATAATTTATAGCAGTAAACAGTGAAGGCAATAAAAGCTTTTCTGCACATTTTTTCTTGTTATACTATTTCACTGGTACATATGCAGACAGTAGAAGTCCTCCTCATTATCATTTGATGTCTGTCCCACTCTGTTGCAAAAGGACTTTCTGTGGAGTCTACTTGCATCTTTCAGTCAGCTTCTTTTGGATGCATTTGTTTTGTCTATACCTCAGACCTGCACTTTATGAACATTTTCTTTGTACTTCTGAAGCACTTAGCACAATGCGCACAGGCACTTGGCTACTATCGTGCTGCCAGAGTGGGTCATGAGTTCTTCTGCTCATGGAAGTGAGGTCCAACACTGAGCATGGAAAACTATTCTAACAGCATTCATTGTAATTGCTTTGTGCCTTAGAAATAAGTATTTTCATAGTTATTTGTTAATGTCCATGAAAAATAATATTGAATATTTCCTAAGGACTTAGATTCTGATTTTTTTAAACCTACTACAGATTGGTGGGACCTAAAAAAGAACTGGTGGAATCAATTATCCAATATGATATTCAAATTTATTATTTCAATACAAGTTTATGTACTCAGTGATAAGTTAGTTCAGCAAGTTTTTTTGAAGGTATTAGTAAACTTTTTCCTACCTCTAAGCCACAGAGAAATCAAGCTGATCATTACTTTGGTAATAACCATGCTATGGCTTAATTAGCAATATTTGTTGGAGTTGTGCTTTTGACAGGAATGAAAGCAGGAGTTAACCTTTTTCTAAATGTACTGTATTTTTCTATTCTCTCTGAAATTATCCAGATTTTTAAATAAACAGCCTTTCTTGTAATTTTGACTGAAACAAAAAGAATCCTGAGAGATCATTTCCTTAGACTGGAAGAAAGGTCAGATGAGCAGTTGTTCAAATCAGTGATGTCCATTCCAGCCACCTCTGTAAGAACAGCTCAGATTGAAAATGAACAAAAGCAGTGCATGAAACAAGTTAAAAATCAGTAAAATAAAGGGTGAGCTTACCATTGAAAATAAATTTTTGTTTGATTATCTTACAAGGTAATAATAGATTGTTGATATTTGTAGCATAAAGTACACTACAGATGTGTAGAATAATTAATTTCTTTGTATTTCTCTATCATTTAAGATAATAAATTGAGTTTAGAAGCTTTGTTTTTAGAAGACTATATGAAGGAAGGAAAGGGTAGTCTGGTTATAATCCGCATGATCTAAGAAAGGTATTTAAATTAGTTTTCATCATTCATAATGCTAATAGTGATTTAACACAGAGTTCCCTTTTATATATCATCCTTTGTAAAAGCTCTGTTCCTGGAGTTAGATAATAGCAGTCAATTTAAACCAGAGGGAGAAAAAAAACATGGTTTTTTTTTAGCTAAGATTTGAAATGAGGTTATAATGGAAATTTGACATTGTTTTGTGGATGACTGCAGAGAGTTATGTCTGTATTTTGCCTGCTCCTGCAGATTTTTCAGGAAAGGTAAGTGTAGGCTATTGTTCAGTATAACACTGAAAGGTGCAACCACTCATAAAGCATGAAAATACAGTTTAGTGTGTTCTGTGCTTTAAAAAAATAACAAAACCCACACACATTTTTAGAAGAATTTAGGAGAACAGAAACAGTGTGTAGCGAGGCTGCCCAGAGTTTGCAAGGCATACAGCCTACTAGGTTGCTGTCTTTTCTCTGTTTCAGTGTTAAATCCAAGCAAAACACAAAACTAATGATTCACATCCTTAATATTACGAAATATTCTTTATTTTTTTTTTTATTTTGCTTCTAATATTTTAGTCATTTAGATGTTTGTTTCATGTTTCAAGCATTAGAAATAAAAACTTGGGGGGGTTGTTTTTTTTTTTTTAAGGAAAAAAGAATGCAGAAAAGAATGTTTTAGAGCTAGAGTTTTAAAGATGATTTATGTTAAGGGATTTGTAGTCTATAATGGCATTAAGCAACTCTAGTGATGTCACTAAACACAATTCTGATAAAAATGAACACCACGTAAGCATAGATAATAGAAGACAGTCTTCTGCAATGACCTGTAATTCCTGCCCTGGTTCCCTGCTATTCCTAATCTCCAGAGATAGAAAAAAAAAATTGGGCTCCAATTAGCCTTTTGAAAGGAAAACAGCAGTCACTTCTTCATAGACATAAGTGAGGATATAGCCCTACTGTGGAGTCCATTTTGCTTTTAGTACCTTCCAGCGGGGAGTCAGAGTTTGCAGAGTGCTCCTTTGTGCTTGGGTAATGTGCAACTTTTCTGACCTTTTCTGTAGTCACACAAGAAAACTGCACTGTGAATCTAAGAGCTGTGGAAGTGACACAATATCTAGGATTTAAGAATTGCAATGTGTGGGAATCAGATTCGCCACTTACCTTGAAATTTCGCTGTCTTCAGATCATATAGGAGACAACAGTATAACGAGAACTTACTAAAACAATCCAATCTAGTAGCACTGTTACTAGGTTCAGACAGGTATACAGAAATAAAAAGAACCTCCTACTTAAAGCTACATATGGTATAGATCAACTCTTAGAGTTTTCTGTCTGTTAATACTGTTCAGCCACAAGCTGAACAGTACACAGAACTAGATCTAGCTCATGAACTAAATTGTCTCCCTGAAATAGCTGTTCACAGAAAGTATTTTAATTTGAGGATATCCATAATTTTATGACCTTTTGCTTTTGTTGAATTCTTGTTTGGATTTAATTACTCCCACTCAGTAGGATTTTCTATACAGGATATTAGTCTCGACCCTTTCCTGCTAGGTAACACCTAATTCCCACCAAACTTTGAAAAAACCTCGTGACTGTTGTACAGAGGCAGCATCATCGTTTCTACAGAAGATTTACCCAGTCTATTGACACTGATTTTGATCCAAAAAAATTAACAACTAAGCAGCATACTACTGGGTGGACATTTCCTTTTACTAGGTGACAGGTTTTCTACACCTCACCCAGTAATACCTTTCCGAACTTAAATGTACATTTTCTTTAGTTTTTTGTTTCAAAAATCATAATTTTTACAAGAATGTAAACAAAAATAGTACATGCACCTCACTCCTGAGTTTTAGAATACGTAGCTACACACTTTATCATGAGAATGGAATTACGTTCGACTGAGTGTCAAGTGTAAACTTTTAAGAATGCTCTAAGGTAGTCTTGTTGAGATCTGATCTTGGCACTGTTTTCCAAAACAACTTGAGCAAATATTGTTGCTTGACACAATGATGGCTATATTAGAAAATCTGAGTTTTCTGATGTCAGACTAGATGTGTCTCTGACTATTCAATATTATGAATTCCAGTAAAGTCCATGAAAAAAGGAAGCAAAAATTTGATATAACAAAGAATCATGAGCTAATGGTCTTTGAGGCATCTATATATATATATAAACCTATCTAACAGACGTTCCTTTTTCAAGTGATATATTAATTTCAAAGGTCACCCTGAAGTGCTTTAAATAGTCACATGCCTGTGCAAGACATTAGTAATAGCACATGTGATAGCTCTTCATACAGAATTGTGTCAATTGTCTATAAAGTAATGGTGGAAATGCTGTCATAGAAAAAACACATTGCCCTTCTGCAAAGATGTTGGGACTAGTCAGCAGTGATGGATCTTGGAGAAAAAAAGTAAATGGCTGCAATGTAATGTTGAATGCAATCAGTTGATAGTATATTTTATAAAACTCTCTTGGTTTAGAAGTCAAAAAGGTCTTCAGAGCATCCTGAAATTTATGATCACTGAAGTGAATTTCTTCCTAATGCATTGAATTGGACAATTAAGTCACATACTAAATTAGTACTTTCTTCTATATAATGTCATTAAACACCATTTTTAATAAAATATCATTTACATTCTCTGGGTCCATACCTCAGACAACTAGGTATACCTCAAATGTTTTTAATTCCTGTGTTTTGTTTATACCTTCACATACCTATCAAGGCTGAATTCTATATGAAGATTCCTGTAAAATGCCTTTTAATCTCCTACAACTATTTCATTTTTTGTAAGCAAAATACATTTTATAATCTCTGTCTAATAGTAATACTTATTACTAAACTTACTGTGAGAAAGTACTAGTATAGGTGGAAAATCTAGCAAATTAAAAATAAGATAAATACATTTAATGGAAAGATTCTAGCTAGACAGAATGTTTAATATTTGGAAATTTAATCTTGGGGATGGGGCATTATCTAAAAAGAAATTGATTTCTCAGCAAACAAAACTAATTTTTCAGGTGGAAAATCAACAAACTGGGAAGGAGGTATCCGTGTGCCAGGCCTTCTCCGCTGGCCTGGAGTGTTACAGGCTGGTGCCTATATTGATGAGCCAACAAGTAACATGGATATATTTCCTACTGTAGTCAAACTTGCGAAGGCACAGTTACCCTCTGACAGGTATGCTCTGTAGTCATTTATTTTAGAGAAAGGGTCAGTAGTGTTTTATACATTCTGGTGATGTCTATTAAGGTAGAGGTGAGAATGTAAGAAACTAGGTTTTATACCTACAATAGTATGTTTTGTCTTTTCATATTGACTTACTGATATATTTTACAGAAATGTTGTATGTAAATACAGCTTAACTTGCAAACAAGCACGAAGATAAGAGAAGCCATCAGTGCAACACACTATCAAATCAGACCTGGTATTATTTACTAAAAGCAAAAATGACTGTATCAAAAAAGGTTCTGTTCTGCATGAGTGAATGTGGCAGGAAAAAGAACTGCAAGTGTAAATTACTTTAAACTTCATGGCTGGACAGGCTTTTCTCACAGGTGTGGTTTTTTTTAATTTGGGGCTTTTGGTTTGCTTTGCTTTGCTTTACTTTTTATTCTGTACCAAGTGAGTGAAAATAATCCCTTATAGAGTTTTTCAGCCTGATAAGAAAACTCATTGGATTTCTAAAATTCATAAGATGCCTTACTGACACTGCTGCATCCCAGGCTTTGTCTTGTTTGCAAGACAGCCAGTTTCAGCAGTAAGGTGCATCCACCTAAGGACTTTTGCCATTCAAATCCAGGAAGTGGAGAAACCTGATGGTACACATATCCCTTGACATCCACAACACACAAACAGCTTTTGAGCACAAAGCATCAAGAATCCCTGTGGGAAAGCCCAGTGATGAGCAGAGTCACTCAGGTAATGATTCACTTGAGTGCTTTAAGGAAATGGTAGGGCAGGACAAATGTAAGGCAAGAAAAATTTGTCAGATTCATCCTAACAAATGCCCTACAAACAGTAACTGTTGAACCCCAGCAGTTCAGATTGTTCTCAGTGTGGCAGACATTATGCAGTTTGTTTCCATATTGTTTGAGTGCAGACTAAGTACTGAAGTTTGCTTTGATCTCTGTGATATAAATCCCAATGTACTTGTGGAACTTCCACTTTTAGGTTGCTCCACTCTGATTCTTCTGTGTAGACTAGATGCAATAAGTACTGCTTCATGTTAGGTCATGGACCATCTTGAAGCATTTTTGATCCAGCAGCTGAATTCCTATCACTCCACTGAATTCTTCCCCAGAAGTAAGAAGAATTAGTAAAATTAAGATTCAGTCACTGTGAGGGACCAGGTTAAAAAGAAAAGGAGGAGGTGCTCCTTTTGAAGGAAAAGAAATTAGTCATCAGAAAGAAAAGTATTATGTATTCCTCTGCAATTAGCAACAGTAGAAATGCAAGAGTACTGAGACATATTAATAGACATGCCCTTTTCCCCATCAACAGGCTGTAGAACAGAAAGTGTACAACATACATGCATCTGTCCTGCTCCCAGCTTGTTAGTGAGCAAGCCTGCAGGGGCAACACAAGAGTCTGTCACTCAGGCAAGAAAACAATTGCAATTAAAGTGGGAAAGACTAATTCAACAGACCCCCACAGACAGGGATGCACCCAGAAGGCAGAGTTTTTAGACAACACAGCTTTAGGAATTCCAGGATGTTTTCCTGTCCATCCTTTGAGAAAAGTGCTACTCAGAATGGCTATCTTGCATAAAACTGCTGCCATGGAATTTAATCATCATGCATAGCTTGTGGCTTAAATAAGTGAAGTTAGAACCTGTCTTGTAGTGGTTACACTTATATGGAAAAAGTTTTACATGGTAATGAACATTAGCATAGACATTTTTAAAGTTAAAAAAAACCTAAATTTTAAAAAAAGTATTATGAAATGTTTCTCAAAACAATTGATATTGATTGTTAATTAGTTATTGATCTGTATATCAGCAGAAAGTAATTTCCTATAAAACTTATGGTAAAATTTGTGATTCGTACTGTGTCAAAAAGCAAATCGTGATTTCTTCTCTGCCAGCTGATTCCAGCAATTCTAGGGCTTAATTTATAGAAACATTTAAAAGCCTTGCTTATTCTATAATTCCATATTTATGTAAATTGATTGGCTCCTTCAAAGCATGATCAAAATTGTCCAGCGGTATTTAGGGAATTTATATATGTGTGTGTGTGTGTCTGTGTATGTAGTTGATAAACACATATTTAAACATAGATAATTTTCAAATTTGAAATGACTACTTCTGTCTTAAATTATGGCATAAATAATATGCTAGACAGAGTTCTTACCATTACTTCTCCAGATGATAACACAGCACTGCATATATTTCTCATGTTTAGTTTTAGGATTACTTTGGCCAGACTCCTCCCAAATGCTTGAGCAGGTATATGTGAAGAACTGTGTTGTAGCAATTTATTCACATGTGTCTGGTCATTTTCTCATAAGAAAGAAAAAAAAGTTGAGGAAATAACCATTCATAATGACAAAACGTAAAAGTACTATTTCCTCAAGTAACATAAAAATGAAATGAGAGAGCACCTGAATGTTTTTCTCCGAATTGACCAGCTGGAGGTGGCCATTCAGATTTGGGCTTTTTTAAGTAGCAGATGTGCAGAGTTATAATATCTTCTCAGTAAAGTGAGGTTTGAGTTGTTCTTCTGATTTTGAAATGCTTTTTTACTCAGAATTATTGATGGACATGATCTGCTGCCTTTACTTCAAGGAAAAGTTACTCGATCTAAGCATGAATTTCTCTTCCATTACTGTAATGCATATTTAAATGCAGTGCGCTGGCATCCAGGAAACAGTAAGTAAACTTGCCTGTTCACATTTTAAATATTTAACGTGATTTTTATTGCAGCTTGAAAAGTTTCAGAAGGAAGCCTTGGGCTATAGTAACAAAAATTTGTTTAAGGTATCTAGCCTTTTTGTTTCTTTTTCACTTTTATCTTTGCTAGAATGTGCCTATTCACCATTTCACTCTTTGGCTCTAGTTTGTTGCTATGTATTAATATTACATATCAATGCAATATTGATATCTATGGTATCTGAAAACTTCTTTTTTTTAAAACCTTCCTGAGAGAGAGTCTGTGTAATAGAATGAAGTAGTCAAGGTTGACTCTTACATTGTCCTAAAACTGTGCAGATAATAAAATGGCTTGTTGAATAACAGCATGAATATGATGTCAGCCTGGACATTTTTATTATTCGAATAGCAAAGTATAGAAGAATCACTGAGTCAAAGTCATAATTATCCAATAAATGAATATAGTATTATAAGGTCTTTTTTCATGCTTTTTATGAATTACATAATTCTATTTTATAGGTCAAGGAAAAAAGCATTTCTCACTGATTTGATCCTTTTTAACTACCAGTTCACTGTTTCTGGTAGCACCTTCCACATTAACCAAAGTGTATTTCCTTTTCTATAAAAATCTTTGTGCTGAATGAAGTTAAACACACATTTGTCCCATCTCACTCGACACTCAGAGTGATGGCTTATGTTACAATTTCAAAATGATGATCCAAGACAAGCTTTGGCATAAGATTTTTTGATTTAAGTACTCTGTGAAAGGATTTGTTTAATAGCTAGTGTGCAAACTTAAAGTGAATTAGAAACTTTGTCTTCTTGTTCATCTGCAGGCTGACTCTCCAACTGTCTTGGATTTAAACTAAGGAAAGGGAAAATATCACATTTATTTACCATTACTTTGCCTATATATCTTGCATTTGATAAATAATCATAAGGAAGAACCAAGCAATCAGACAGTACCATGTGGTATCTGATGTTGGATGAAATTGTTCTGAGTCATAATAAAAGAAGTAGGCTGAGCTTTATGCAGGCAGAGGTGTTTTTTCTCAAACGTGCACCTGTGCAAGATGACCTCTCCCTTGTCTGAGGAAAAGGTCAGCTTTATTACTCACCAACAGGAAATGTGTTGGGAAATGAATGGGTGTAACAATAGGGGACTAGTCTATTGTATTTATTTGATGACAACTATGTAGATTGTTATTCTTCCTTTCTCCAAGGCATTGAAAAGACAAAGCCCACTCAGAACTTGGCAATAACATTTTTATAACACTGGGCTGATTCTTGTATGGAAGGTTGTTGTGGTTTAACTACGGATGGCAACTAAGCTCCACACAGCCACTGTAACCCAGTGGGATGAGGAAGAGAATCAGAAGGGAGAGAATCTCAATTTGTGGGTTGAGATAAAGGCAATTTCATAGGTAAAGCAAACGCAGCACATGTCAAAAAAGCAAAACAAGGAATTCATTCACTAATTTCCATTAGCAGGCAAGTGTTCACCCATCTTTAGGAAAGCTGGGCTCCATCAGGCACAGTAGGGATTTGCAAAAACAAGTGCATCACTCTGAATGTCTGCTCCTCCCTTCTTCTTCTCTCAGCTTTATATGCTGAGCACGATGCCATATAGTGTGGGATATCCCTTGGGTCAGTTGGGTTCAGCTGTCTCAGCTGTGTCTCCTCCTAGCACCTTGTGCAACCCCAGCCTGCCCATTGGTGGGGTGGGGTGAGAGACAGAAAGGCCTTGGCTCTGTGCAAGTGCTGCTCAGTAATAACAAAAACATCCCTGGGTTACAACACCCTTTTCAGCACAAATCCAAAACATAGCCCATACCAGCTAGTGTGAAGAAAATGAAGTCTATTCCAGCCAAAACAAGCGCAAAGAGGGTTTGATATGCTACCTTGTCAGCCTACATTGTAGCGAGAGTAGGCAATAGCCAGGTATTCCTCTCTACTGTCTTTTTTATGAACCCTCTCTGAGATTTTAACACCTTCTTCTTTCTTACCTGTCCAATCTCAGATCTTCAAAAATGCCTTTTCCATGTAGACAATGCAATCAGATTTGTAACAATATTTTTAAAGTCAGCTAAAGTTTCACCCCTGTTCATCTCTCCACCACACATTCTTGTATGGAGATCAATATGCTGGCATTGCAGCTGTAGGCACCTGATGCTATCTGTTTTGCTGTGGGTACTCATGTGGAAAAACAAGTGTGGTTGGTTTTTCTTCTATGTCAGCACCTCTATATGGTGCAACTAATAATTTCAAAATGCATTATGTTATTAGTTAGAGTATTATTGTCTTCTAGCCTCCCACCACAGCTCACTATTTATAACTTATCTCAGAGTCCATCCATAGTCACTATTTCTGCTACTATTGAGTGATATTTTAGTATGTGAAAATGAACACAAGTAAAGCAAAAACATAATGCAATGGTTTGGTGGTGTTTTTGTTTGTTTTGTTGGTGTTGTTTTGTTTGGGGTTTTTTTGTTGTTTTGGTTTGGGGTTTTTGTTGTTTTTTTTCCTTTCTCCTGGACAAGCAATTATTTCAAACATTTAATCAAAAAAATTTCAGAGCTTTTGTCTAGCAGCAAAGAACTAAATTATAGCCTATAGCAACAGTTCAGATCTTATGTTTAGGAATACATCCAAGAAAGTGAATGAAGTCATGTTCATTAAAACAGACCAGAAAGCTGGAAAATGGTGAAACTGTCACACTACTATCATCAGTTACAAGACTGTAAGTCTCCAAGGTTTGGGTGTAGACTGATCACCATTTCCAACTCTGCGTTTGTTCCATGTTTAACAGGCTGACTGTAGTCAAGTGAATAGCACTTAATTCACAGAGGACTTCCAGAACCAGATACTTAATAATCTTAATGATAGTCTTGAAGAAATATATGTTCCACATCTAAGAAAAATACAGAATTTCTCAAAAAAAAGTCATCAAGGCACGGTTTTCTTTTCCTCTGTACTGCAAATGATCTAGACCAGGAAAGACTTGCGTTGTTCTTGATCTGCATTCCATAGTTAACTAGGTTGACTACAGCTGCTTTTGGATTGTGTGAAAGCATTCTGCCTGCAGATTACAAGGAGGCCAAATGCTGACCAGCTCTGCCTCCCACTAGACCCACGGCTTAGCAGAAGAAACCGTGGTAGTGTGCGATGAATAACCTCAGCCATGTTCAGCATCTTCTACACTGCTCTGGTAATGGGCCCTTATGGAAGGACCCAATTGTCCAACTAGACTGAGACTACATTTTAGACTGCTGATTCTTTCATTAAACATGTAATTTCTATTAATTCTAAAGATGTGTGTATGGAGGGAAGTAAAAGTTCTGCTCAGCTGTTTGATCCCTCCATCAGTCTACAGTTCCCTTAGTAACTTTATCTTTGCCATTGTTAGATTTCCACTGTGCTTCAGTCCGAAACTCCTCTATTTGGTTTAATTTTTGACTCTTAGCTTCAAATATACTCTGCGTTAAATTTATTGTAGTTACACACCTTTCCCTTGATTGCAAGCTTCTAGAGTCTGACTTAAGCAGGTGTGTTTCTCATAACTTTCAGGGAAGGTCAGAAACTCCAGAGTGAACAATTACCATTTTGCATTTATATATTTAGGGGTTAAGCATTCCTCATAACTAAATCAATACACATCTTCATTAAGATATATTAGTTAGGTCAGTTATTGCATTCACAATATACTTTCCCCTTCATCAGCCCTTTGAAGGAACATTTAGAGGATATGTGCTATGCATTGCTTTTCTCAACCAACACTTCAGAACTTAAGCCTTGTGCTTCCTAAAGAGACATGAGGAAAATAATCTTTTTTTCTGTTTTCCTCCTCTTTCTCAGCAACAGAAATAAGCTAACACTATTTTTTCTCTTCACCTCTCTTTGACTCACTTTTTGCCTGGTGTTAGAACATAATGCACATTATTCTTCACATTCTGAATTTAAAAAATGAATGAAAATTCAGGCAATTTTCTTTGCTTATGATTCATGTCTCACTCTCACAGACACATGCATGATGACACTTGCTATAAGTGCCTTGGAAACAGCCAAGACATAGAGTCTTATTCCTCAGAGAATGATTTCCTGTTATTTTGAAACCTTATGTGTATATTAAATTATTAAAAATATGTAGAGAAAGACATGCTAAAACAACATCGACAAAGTACAGCGATTTCCCATTAAAAATACTTACTCTCCACAGCTGCCTGCTATGCCATATAAGTACCAGTATATGAATGAAACACCTTTAGAAAAAAACACTAAATATTCTTTCTGCCTAGTAACATGTAATGACCTATTTTTTTAAATCATTGAGTATTTTTTTTAATCATTAGGCATTTATATTGGAAACTAAACAGACGCAAGATTTATTTATTTTCTTGATTAATTTTTCTTGAGCTGAGCCANTAGTCTGATCACATGTTCTTCTGCTCAAGAAAGGTGATCAATACTTGTGTATTTGCTCATGTTATAATTTAGCATTACTGAGTATTAAAAAACTATCAAGAGTTCTGTCTCCAGAACATTACTGGCATATGAATCTGTACTAATAAAAATGCATTACTATGACAACTTAATTATAAGGGGAGAATTAATCAGTAACAGAGCAAATCTACAGGTGAACGGAAATACTGCATCTTTCAGACTGCTCTAATGGCATGCAAAATTTTGTTTGATAAGGGGGAAATATGTTGTAATACTGTGTAATAAACATTGAGAAAAATAATGCAACACAGTCTACATTGTAAAGAAATACTGATCTCAGTGTTTGGTACTACTACTACTAATATACTAATGTTTCTGATAAATGTGAGTATAACTTTACTAGCAGTACTTCACCTTTTCTGTTTCACAATGTATTTCACTATTCAGTGGAAAATGTCATTCGATAAACAAAAAAAAAGAAACTTGCTATGGCATGAGAAGACAAAGCATGAAAAATCTTGGAAGGGCCATTTTGTAACAACTTCTATTTTGGATAGGTACAACATTTCTTGTGAAATTGAGTTAAAATAAGACCTATTTCTGAAAAAAAAAATAAATAGGAGGAATCTCTTACATTTTGTGTTACCTCTCAAAACTACTATGTAATGCATGGCTTACGGGGTAGTAATGGTTACCTTATTAATTAAGAGGGCTTGTGTTGTTTACAATGCCATTCTTAGCCTAAATTTTTTGTAAAATCACATTGAATGTTAATATTTAAAAATGGTATACTGAATTCATATACTTAAAGAACACTGACTTGTGACCAAATATGAGAGGGAAAATATGGAGAGGAAAAGTGGAGGAGCTGGACTTTAGGTAGATATCAAAAGCTGGGAAACTTCTATGAAGCTCTAGAACCAGCTTGAAATATTTGTTTTTACAGTCAAGTTCTCAGTGTGAGAGTAGGTGAATCTACTGGTTGTCTCTAGAAAACCAAAATTCAGTAATTTGTATATGAGAGAGATTTTGGAGCGTAAACGGTGCCAATACATTTTGATTTGAAAATGCCAGTCCTTTCTTGTTCAATCCTCTTAGTACATGTAGGAAATACAATCATCTAAACATTCACAAAGTAAATTAGCAGTTCTGTTTTCTCTGAAGTAGCAAGTATTAGAGATATTACTCTAAGTACTTGGTATTTTGAAGCTCTCTCATAACATTGCTTCTACTTTCTTAAGATAAACAAGAAATTTCAATTCATACATTCTTTGAAGCTTCATAAGCCATTTTTTTCATTACTTTCTTAGTAATAGGAGAGCAATTTTTCCAGTGTGTTCTTTGCCATATGGTGAGTGAATGCTATGGTAGCTTCGTATGTAAACTGTGGGATGTGCTTGTCATACACCGTAGACCCCCCTGCCTAGTTTTTTCCTATTTTTTTTTTGATTGCTTCCCTGAGGAGATTTTTCCATTTACAGTTTATTTGCCTTTTCTGTGGGGAACAAAAGACTTAGAAGATGTTGTCACAGATTAGTAAAGGCACACATTGACCCTGAGAATGCCAATAGTTATAGTTCCTTTCATTGCTTAACAGTACAAAGGATAGTAAATTTAAGAGAAGCTTGATCCAGAACTTTCTTGTTTTGCACAGAATCTTCAAAGACAGAGATACTACCATGTGACTGTAACTGTTGTCAAGGAAACATTTTGTTTTCTTACAAAGGAATATTTTTTTATCAGATTTTATCACACCAATCTCATATATTTTCTCTGAAAATAACAGATGAGAAAGGATGACAGAAAGGATAAATATTTGAAGCAGTAAAATTTTCCTATTGCCACAAAAAATTTAGAGTTCTATCTAGAAAGAAAAGACTTGTTTGTAGTCACAGTAAAATCGATGTAGAGACACTTTTGTCTTAGAAAGCCATTCCCCAAGTGAAAGACCATGGTAAATGTCCTATGACATTGACATTGTACACACAGACTTTCAGTGATCATATCATAGTGTTTTTTCTTTATACAAAAATAGCAACCATAACCATAACATACTAGTCTATTGAATTCAAGATTTCCTGACCTAAATTAGTAATGTTTTTAGTGAACAGGGAGAAGTTGACAGATTTCAGTGATCACATAAAGGCAAAGACATTTAAAGTAGATAATTCAGTATTAAGCTTCAGCTTTAATGGCTTGCTGTCAGATATTGTGTCATGCACTTGTGACATGTACAAAAGAAAAAATTTAACAGCTAACAATTAAATAGAAAAAGGTATCTCAGTTAGAACAACTGTCTGATATTTAAAAATTTATTTATAAATTTAGTAGCAGTCAAAACAAATGTAAATAACAACAACCACATAAAAGAATAGATATAAATGTACTGCAAGTTTCAAAAATTAATTTCAGCTTACCAAGTAACATAAAATTGGGTCTTTAACAATATCTGGAGCATTACACTTCCAAAAATATCTTTAGTTCAATGTTGGATTTGAGCCTGCAGCATTTTGCATGTTACATTCAGAACATAGCGCTGATTCATCCTTATTTTAAAATCAGATTCCAATGGCATATGTTGTCTTGGGCAATGTTCTTCAAGGGAAGTAGTTAATGCATGTACAACCCACATAGAGTATTCTGTGTGCCACAGCCTCTAACACCATATTATTACTCCTAGAAAATAAAGCAAAGTATATGTTTATTAGAGAAATTCCATGGAAACGTAACTGTCAAGAGTGAGATGACTTCTCAGTGTGCCATAAAAGACCATGCCATGAAAAGCAGAAGAAATAATTGTAGAAGAAAACAGTGGATAGTCTGAGGGTAGGTGCACTTGCACAATCTTATGCTGGAGGACAGTATTCATCATTGGATGATGTGCACTCTCTACCATGTAGTTGTTTCTGAATGTAAGTTCTTACCAGTATTTTGGACAGAGAACACAACCAGAAATACTCCATTATTGGTGTAACTGTTCTCAGCATGAGAAAAGGTCACATTGCAGTACAAACAGTGACCTTTCTGTTGCTTTCAGAAATTTTTATGTGGTCTCAAACTATCAGAGAACAAATAATGCATTGCAGTTTTCAAGTATCTTTTGTTAGGACATCCACAGTTTCCTAAAACTAAAAGTAAGGGGAAAAAAGCCCCACAACAACAACAACAACAATGACAAAACAGCTTTCTATTAATTTCTTTCTTGTTTTTTTGTTCTTAATAGGGATATTTTGTAGATGAATTTGTATGAAAGATTTTTGAAACCGAAAGAGACTGCATTTCACTAGTAGTTTTTTATTATAGTTCTGTGAATGATCTGCAGTGGGAATGCAAATTTGGTGAAGTAGTATAGAATAAGTTCCTACGGATTGTGACATTTTTCAAATTCATTTAAAGTTTTACCCTCAAATTTGTTGAAAATAATTCTTCAGATGCACTTCACAGGGTGGTTGGGCACTGAACAGACCCCCCAAGGGAAGTGGTCACAGCACCAAGCCTGACAGAGTTCAAGAAGTGTTTGGATGATTCTCTCAGGCACATGGTGTGACTCTTGTGAATGGTCCTGTACAGGACTCGATGATCCTTGTGAGTCCCTTCTGACTTGGCATATTCTGTCATTCGGTGATATTCAGGGGAAATTTTATGGTCTCACAGACATGTTACTCTAATGCAAACATTTCTGTGACTCACTTACTCACTCCTCTTCAAGACTGACATTTTAAAGCAAAATAGGTTCCTGCCATTCATAGTAGTAGGGGAAAGTTAGAAATCATGGTGCAGTCACAACATTAAAACTCAACAAGCCCATAAAGCCCCAGTAAAGGTCATGATAATTTAGCACTTAGAATTAGCACTAGTGTAGTAAAGAAAGGGTGACCCTTTTAATATTAGGAAATATTAGTCATCCTTAAGATAATTTTGTCATTATCAAGTATGTGGTAATTTTTCATGTACATCCTGTTACCTGTCTGTTGTACATTATTGTACATTAATTTTTAAATGGTACTATGTCATAGAAGCAAGATTCTCAATCACCTCACTTGCTCAGTGAAAAGAGTAGAGTCTTCAGACTCCATAAAGTCTTCATGACTAACTTAATTATACTATCTGGACCCTCTGCAGTACCATAGGATGTTGTACAGACAGCTTTTCAGTCTGGTCCTGTTTGGTGGCAATGGAAGACTGAATCTCATTATAGTTACCTAAGCATTAGTTCATGTCCTTGACAGCAAAACAACTTAGCCTGCAAAGCTTTATAGTTTCAAATCAACAATGTCTTGATCTACTGCGCTGTTGATGATTCCAATTTAACTTCTCTACTCTAGTTCTTTTTTTATAGAATTGTCATTTTGGAAGGTTTTAGTTGATTGACACCTTTTTCTTTCTTTCTTTTTTTTTTTTTTTTACCCTACCCAGTTCAAAGCTCCATATACTTTATTATCTTCCAAAAGCCAGCACTTTTAATTAATCATTTGGTGGAGCTGCTAAAATAGTGCCCTAATACATATGCACAAAGTTATTTAAGAGAGGGAATAGCAAAGTATAAATAGTCTCATGAAGATTTTGACTTTAGCACTACAAAAGTATGAGGTAGAAATATTGGACAAGACATTGTAAGTAAATAAATCTACTTTAGTGAAGAATTACTTATTGTCTCAAAGTGATATCTCAACACTCTCTGGAGTTTCTTTTCTCCAGCTCTAGAATGCTCTGGGAAACAATAAAATTGGGACTAATTAGTTCCTCATGACTATGGTTTCTTAGAACTGCAAATCCTTTAGATCCACCATGACCTAGGTCCACTTTTCCTACAGCTGGTCATGGAGGCACCTTCATGTACTTTCTTTACTTCACTTCTTCATCTCACAAATGATTCCAGTCTTCAGCCGAGAAAATGGGGATTTGTTGCAACTACATTGCCCTTTGGTTTTGACCATCTGTTACCTTTTTGTCCTAGATATGGTTAAGTTCTATTATGGGGAAATGCAATTCCTGCCTACAGTATGTAGGCTGTGGTTTTTAAGGCACTTATATAAAAAAGAAATTTACTGTAGCATTTCTCTCCTGGTTTTATGCAGCATACTTAACTTAGAAGTGAAAACAATGCTTTTTTAATACATAAATACATCTGCACCAGGTGCTCTATACAATATCATGGTTTTATTGCCTGATTTCTCAAGGCCTAATCCTCAAACTTAATTTTAATTCATAAATTATATAAAAGTTTAGAGTTTCACCTATAGAGCGTGATATGGGTAGTTGTATAATACTGAGTGGTGGATTGCTTGTAGTATTTATACTTGAGCATGATTTTTTGACTCTGAAAGACAATGCAATTGCTACTAAAACCAATTTTCAGCTGTAGCCAGAGGCTCTAAGAGCATACACCTTTATGATTCAGAAACAACTGTAGCTCGTAATCGTTCAGGTCAGTTTTCAAAAAGCAACTTAAAAGAAAGCCAGAGATAAGCAAAAGTTATCTTCTTTTTTTTTCTTTTTTTTTTTTTTTCCACAGAGGAAATCAGTTTCTTCAGTGAGGACTATTTGTATGTATGCCATGAAGGCATGAGTTTATGTGCAAGTATGAGGACAAATATGTGTTTCACAGAAGTGAAGATAGCTTGAATTTTGCTGTGAGAGGGAAGTTTTGCCCTAAAGCTTGGAATTTGATAAAAGAACCTAAATATCACTTGGAAGAATTTATCCTGACAGAGCTGGTCAGCATAAGACCAAAGCTAGAATCAAGCAAATGAGGGAGACAAGAAAGTGTAACTATTGTGTCATGCTGAAATTGAGGGTTTGAATAACTGACTTTTTTTTTTTACTTTTTTTTTTTTAACAAATACAGAAAGCATATAAAATTCTGTTTGGAGTCCCATTTGCAATGGACACTTTTAAACTTTGAAGGAAATCTCTAGGGCTTCATACATTGTTTTGATTTTCATTCTCTAGTTTTATCTTTAGAGTATGGAAAAGAAGGTTAGTAATCTGATGCATTCTTTAGCTGTAGAAAATATGAGACTAGAAATAGGGATTATAATAAAACAGTATCTGTTATGAAAAATGGATTATGATCCTTAGAAGGTTTTGGATTATGATATTTGAGTTTATCAAAATTAACAAAATTTACAGCTTTTCATTAAAACTAAATTTATTCTATTGAATATCATACTTTGATAGTTTTCAGGTTTATCCTGAAAATCTTGCAAAGTGCATTAACAGGCTTATTTTAGCACAAAAGTAAGTACTGAACACAAATGCCTCAGTTCAGTTTCACGGTCAATGAAAACATAATCAGTCAGTGGATAGAAAAGCAACTGGGAATTGCAAAAAAATTGTACAAGAATACATGTTGTTTGCTCATATGCTTCAGTTCATTCAACTCTGCTCTAGTGGAGCTGTTAGGTCATTTAGAAGTTCTGGTGATCTCAAGAATGCCAAGTAGCTCCAAACACCAGGCAACAAAAGGCTGGCTTGGAAAACCATGTTGCTATTCACGGAGAGGCTGTAATAATCACGAAAAAAGGTGCTGAGAAATGCTTTAACTGGATTTTGGAACCTGATAGTAAATAGATTATACAAAGCCTGTAGCTCCTGATCTGAACATTATCAAAGGTCTGGTTTTTTATCCCTTTTATATGCCAAAATATTTGAGGTCTCCAGGTTGGAAGTGTTTTAATATCTGCAGTGCTTTTAAATAGTGATGACATACTGATTTGTGTAAAAATACCCAACCCAAAACAAAACAACAACCCTAAGCTAAGTTCTGAGAAGTATATTTAGATGTTTAGCAACTAGTAGGCTGAACTAAAGGAAAGTAAATAAGTCACTTGTATGTCACAAAATATTTTTGAGTACACATCTTTCAAAACATTTAATCCAGTTATAAGTATCCATGAGAAATATTTGTATTTTAAAGATAAGGTATTAAAAAAAATCTACATATTACTCTCTTTGACACAGCTTAAATGTCGAAAAAATATAGATTTGAATTATTTATTTATTATAAATTATTTGAATGCTGTAAAGGATTATTGCATTAGCGGGTATTTTTCAGACTTAAGATGTTGGCAAATGATTACAAGGACAATGTCTGTATGTCAAACTTGATACATCTTTGTTATTTCTATGGCATGGAAGAGTCAGCAGCATGTTTCTGTCTCATCAACATGTGAACATCAGAAGTTGGCTTAGCCTGTCAATGCAGTCTTTGCCTGGACACACAAGAACCATTCATGTGACAATTATACTGAGTATTTCTTAACCATTT
>VWZD01008401.1:69039-108983 GCA_013396695.1 Sakesphorus luctuosus | reverse complement strand
TTTCAGAGAATTGTTCACTTTGGGGACTAAATTGACCTCAGATAGATCCTTACCACTCTACATAGTTAGATTTCATATTTCAGTTGCCACATATTTGCAAAAGATGTATGAGAACACACTGTCTCTCAGGCAGGTAAAGCAGGACCTTTAGGAAGGCTTAAACTGCATTCATGGTCATCCAGGGATCTGTACAGCTGTGTACTATGTCTGTTTAGGGGCATCTTATTCCTCCTCTAAACAATTCTGATCTGTTCTTGGGGAGATGGTTCTGGAAGCACATAACCTTTTTTTTACATTTAATTTTTTGAGGTTTTTATGTTAGGTGAGTGACAAGAAAGTAGTGATCAAAAGTTCTGAAGTTAAAACAAGACAAATATGAGATTCAGCAGGACAGGAAAACCTTTCAAAGTGAAAGGTCTGGATGACAGAAAATTTGTTTAGCAAGGCCATCTGCCTGGCCTGACTTCTGTTTGAATGCAGTTCAGTTGGAAGATTTCCTACTCTCTAATCCTAACTGAATTTCAGGTCCCTTTTTATGTCTACAGAGTCTAAGTGCTAAGACCTCAGTTAGGAATACTGACTCAATATCAGTGAAAAGACAGAGTTTAAGCTGGGACATGTTCAGGGTGAATGACAGCTAGTTAGAGACTTCTTTGGAAGTCTAGGAGAAAATATGTTTTAATGAATCACTAGATGAGATTGAGATAAATGCTGTGAGTGTGCAGTGCACAATAGCATGAAGCAGGGATTACTGCAAACCCCTGCTGAATGCTAAACCAAACCTGGTTTACAGCTGAAAATCATTTATGTAATCCATTTTCTTTTCCACTGCAATAGAGGAGGAATTTTTGTATGGTTATTTGCCTTGTGAAGAATAACATAAAAATGCATAAAAGAAGGGGCCATGAATACAACAGAAAAACATTTCCCTGGTCTTTCCTGTTGCTGTTACTATTGTCATGGATCCTATAAAGAGTATTTTAACAAAAAAACCAGCTAAAAATGAGCGATGAAGGCTGAGTTTGCAGAACTGTGAATTAAGAATGTAATGTAAGCTTCAACAGCCAAAACTAACTACCAGTATGCAGATGTTTGCATTTCACAACATCCTTTGAGTGCTGTCATCACTCTTAACTGCAGTGAGGAGGAAGGGCATATATAAAATTTATATCTGTCATGTAATGCCAAAAGCACTTTCAGTAGTTCTGAGGAAGTACAATGTGTAACTGAATGACTTCAGACTGCAAGCTGGTTTATACTCTATTTATTTATATATACTTCTTAGGATCAGAGGTTAGAGCCCTTAAAGAAAATCATAATGTATGGCAACATACCTTTAGACCAGTAAAAAGATGTAGAATTTCATGGTCAAGGATGAAGCTTTCTTTGTTTAACTCATCTTTGTAGTTGTCCTGCTTAACAGAGCTTGGACCTCAGAGTGCCATAATAAATAATAGTAAGTGTTGGATTAAGTTCATAAGATAAGTGCCCTCTTGAAAGATACTTTGAGGCATGCTAGAATTATTACATTGAATTATATAGTTAGTTACAAACAGCAGATCAAGCCAAAGAGAACAAACACTGTGTCTCTACCACCTCATTCACACCAGTGGTCTACCCACCCTCCTTAAACTATGCTTCAGAGGCTGGAGGTGAAAAAAAAAACCAAACCCCACCAGAATTATTTTTGCCACTCAATATCATAGAAAAAAACCTCAAAACTCCCCACCCTTTGTGCGCTATGAAAATGATTAACTAGAAGTTTTCAGTCATTTTTAGGAGAGATACCAGACACTGCCTGAAGTTCTAGAAATTTTGTCTATTTTTTTTACACAAAAATCTGTGAGGTAATTAGCACAGACAGTGAAGGACAACGAGTGGAGTTTTGCAGCTCCATAGCTGCTTTCTTTTAGTTTGAAATGAACTCACTCCATAGCAGATTGCATTTCAGCTGAGCACTCTGGACAATGTGTAGAACTATCAAATGCTGATGAATCCCTCCAGAAGACCCAAGAGCTGTGAAGGTCTCTGTTCAAATACTGCACCAAGGTCCATGTATCACATAGCTCAAAATTACCTGGACTTACCTGGATCTAATAAGTACTATGTCGCTATTCTATATCCATGAAGAATAAAAAGCCATGAGATTTTGCTGATGAAATGTTGAGTAATTTGAGAGAAATTTATGTTTGAAGGTAGAGGATGTTGCTAAATCCACATGAGTTTAATCTTCAGGGAGGTAAGACATGAATGTTGAACACTGATTTTTCTGCAAGGTAGAGTTGTCCAGTGAACAGGGCACTTGTCCTAAACTTGGTAAAACTTGATTAGGGTTTTTTCTTCCTATAGACTTTGAGACAACATAAATAAATACCTCAAGGTATATCCACTAGTATCTGTGTAGCAAAGAAATAAACTGGTTTTATTAACTGTTGTATTAAGCAATAGCCCAGATGGCCAAAAATAATGTACTCTTTTTTTTTTCCTCAAATTGTTTGATGTCGGAGACTTGATGGAAACTGAGAAGCATGTGTAGATCCTTGCTTAAACAATTAGTTGAGCACACAGCATCTTCTGTCATAGAATAATTGTACATTGCTAAATTTAAGCATGAGGTTATTATTTGCATTCTTAAGCTAAGGTAGAAATACTTTGTTGGACGGAGGGCAAACAAGATTAAATCAGTAAATTCAAGGGATTTTAGCCTTCACTTCAGTGCACCACAACTCTACAAAGGGTGTAGAAATGGAATTTAGAATAGGCAATGCAACAGGTAATTGAGGTATGGGGCAAACCATATGAACTCTGAGACAATCATCTGCACCAAAACCTTTATTTAAACAGAAAATGTTTGCGACGGATTTGTATTTGAAAAAGTTAGTAGATAAAACAGTAAGTGAAAGGAGTGTGCCAATAAAAAGTCTTTTTCTTCTGCAATAAAGGAAATGAATGATAGTAGCACAAAAGTTACAATAGAAGACACCATGCATCAAGAGAGCTCTTAAAAAATACGTTGTAGGGAACAATTGTGCAGTGGCAAAGGGATGAATTAGATGACAAAAAGAAAATTCACTTGAAGTACCTGAAATGAGATTTTCTTCTTACTTTCTACAACTGGAACAGAGGAAACTGTACATTTATATGAGCAAGATACCAGCATGAGCAGAGTTGATGCACATTTACTGTAACTAGAGACTATATTTCAAAGAATGATTGTTAGGGATAAGTAAGACTCATTAAAATATGCAGAAGTAACATACGTGAACAAGGAAGGCAAACCTCTCTGTGTTTTCTGGCCATGTCAATGCAATATGTGAGGTTTACATGTACCTGAGAAAATTTTTAACACCCTGTGTATGAACATGGTGAGATCTTTCATAAGCAACAGCCCCTTGTAGATAGATATTTGATCTTAAAAAACAAAATTGGAGGTAGACTAGAGAATGCTGGAGAGATAAGAAGTTCAGCTTTCTATCTTGGGGTGGCACTTCATTGTAAAGGTGACTCCAAGAGAGCTGTAAGTGACCCTAGCACTGCCAGTGCCTTTATTGGCAGAGCAAGGTCTTCCAACACCTGAGCAGACTGAGCAGACCTGGGTGCTGGTTACAGGGCCCACAGCAGTTGCAGTCTAGGCAAAGTGGCGAGTCAGGTTCAAGGTCTACCCAGGATGTACGGTCAGAGGCAGGAGGAGATAAGAGCAAAAACAGGGCTGGAAGAAAGGCTGTAACCTACAGCCATCCAGAGAACGTGACTGGGAACTGGCACTTCTACTCCACCACTCAGGCAGGGTCTGATTGCTTTGGGCTGAACTGAAGCTGGAATCCTGGTCTATGGGCAGAGTCCACCCCAGGGCTGGGCAGGGCCAGTGAGGCTTTTAGGTACCCTCAAGAATCTTGACTCTCTGGATTTTGAGCAAACTCTGGGGATGGTCATTGTGACATATACATGTCTACAGTGTAAACACCTACAGCTGAGCTAACCTGAGCTAATCGCTCTCATCAAAAGAGAAACAAGCAGAACTCTTCTCACCCTAAACACCTCTACCAAAGTTAAAAAGCAGGTAAGTATAGGCTGGTAAATAACTTACATAAAGACCTGCACCTTGTTGTGATCCAAAATTAGGTGAGGTGACCAGATTGTCAGATTGCATACTAAGTAGCAACAGAGCCATGAGCAATAAATCCTACTTAGTACCATGAATTTAAAATTAGAGATGCCTTGCCATCTTTTTCACAGTTTGAAAAATAATTTTATTGTGCTAGGTGTCAGGAAGGACACTATGGGAGATTTGAAGTTGACTGAGAATTTTAGGCTCATGTAATTTATTTAGTGTCATTTTTTTCCTTTTAAATCAGGAGAGGTTCAAAAAACACTCTGTCTACAAATATAGACAAATAAGATAGCCATTAGAATGGGTAGCAAACTACAAAGAGGGAATTGGTTTTGCAGAACAGAGCAGCATTTTATCCTCAGTGTCATGAAAGAACTGATAAGAATGGTCAGAAAAGAAAAATATTGAAATGTAGATCCTGATTTGAGTTGCACCATCATAAATATTTTTAAAAGCTAATTAAGAAAGTGCCACTTGCTTTGCTTGTTCAATTTTCCTTTCAATATAAGACTAAAACAGTCATTTACCTTGTCTGTTTGCTATTAGCTCTCTCATAATCTTTTTATTCTTTCTTATGTGTGGTTTTGGTGATGGGGCAGCTCTTAATGTGGAGGCATAGGTGTCCCTCCACAAATCACTTTAAAAACAGCATTAAGTCTCATTAAACCTCATTCCTTGTCATCAGCTTTTGTCTTAATAGCAGCACAGAGTGGCAAAGTGACCTATCAAAGAAATGGCACAAAACCTCGTAGCAATAAGTAACAAGTTTCCATAGATACATAGACATCCTTTACTGATATTTAGACATTTGCATGTTATACTTTACAGCAAATTTTTTCTTGAGATTTTCTTGAGATTTCTTCAACAGTAGAAGGCAAATGCTGCACACTGCTTTTCTGGATTTGCGGGGGATCATGCATGAAAAACACTGAAATGTTGGCATGATATGGATTTGTGTCAGTTCTCCACTGAAAGACTTAGCACTCACAATATGTAGGTCACAGAATAAAATTCACTTTTCCTTCAGTAACAACTCATAAGTCTTCAGGTTGCTTCCAACACATTTCTGCTGGATGGAGAGCAGCCTCTTTCTCCCTTCTGAACTGTGTCATTTTACTATGTTGTCATCCTTTTCCCTTCTTTTTGTTCCCCTTTCCTTCCTTTTTTTTTTTTTCTGAGCTGCTAGTCTTATGGATAGGGAATCTACTTTTGATCCTCTTAATTGATAAAACCCTTGTGTGAATCTTTCGCTTCTGCAACTGCAGAAGCTGTAATAAACTCTGACTCTCATGAGTGTTGTCTGGTCATTTGCCTTTTTGTTTGTCAGTCTCACAAGTTCCTTCACTTCCACTGTTTTTTCTAGAAGCATCTAATTTTAGAAGTGTTTTGGGTTTGTTGTTGGTTTTTTGTTTTTTTTCGGGGGGGAGGGGAGGGGGGTGTTGCTGTTCTATTTTTGGTTTGGGGTTTTTTTTGCTTTTTCTTTTTTTAAATCTTTATATTTTCTTTCTTTACTCCGTGTTTTATTTTTTGAAATATCTTTTTGGATTGCATGAAGCATCAAAGTCACTTGTTAGTGTTTCTTTCTGAAATCCATTACAACCTTTTAATCTATTAGATTACTGAAGATATTTTTTCCCCCTGCTTCCTAAGTTGCTTTCTGAGCATCATCTTCACTCTTTGTTTGTCCTCTTTGTATTTTTTCTTCTCTTTCTCTACCTGATCCTGCCCATTTCATAGAGGCACCACAATCAAGAAAAACCTCCAAAAATCTTAAACTGTCTCCCAAATCCCCTGCTGGTGTTCAGTATTTCAACTGCAACAGCTGGAGGAAGAAGAACAAGCATCAAATGTCATTTACCTAAACTATCTCATTAAGTATTTTAATTTGCTGTCTTGATCCTCATATCAGAGCAGCTGCAGCTGAATTTGGGTGACACAGTATGGACATATTACTTGGCAAGTGTGAAATAACTGATGAAGAAGCGAAGATTTCTCGAATGAACAGATACCATGAAACGGTTTATAAAAAGCTCGAGAAAATTGACCTAATCATCTGATACACATTTCTGCTAACAATATTTTAGGTAGGAAAGTGTTCCCCCGACAAGCATGATAAATACTGTTCCAGTATTTTCTTGCCTTTGCTCTGCTCTGTGTCAGTGGCAGCAGAGTTATTGTTAGGCTCAGGCAGAGCTATTTATACCTTGGGATTTGTAGTGCTCCACTCCCTACCAGTGTTCCTCTACCTACTCTGCAAAAGAGAGAGACAAATAGAGGGAAGGAAAAAACCTAAATGCTGTCCTTTAAAAAAATATATTTACCCTATTCCTAATCATAGTAAGAGCATAACTTACATGACTTACTATGTCAGTTGGTTAAGTTGAAATGAAGACCTTTCTTTTCTTTCTGCTTTTTGTCCTATTTACTCTTCTCTTTCTGCTGGTTTACATTACAAACTAAGGGGCAAGAATGGCTTCAGCATGGAAGGTACAAGCCAAACCTCCTGTACACCAATCCAATGAACCACTCCATATTCAGAAAAAAAAAAGCGCAAAACAAACCCCAAATCAACTAAACCTTAAAAAAACCCCAACAAACAAACCCCCAAAAATCCAAAATTGTTTTGTATTAATCAAATCACAGGCCTGAAGTAACCTTTCAGGAAAACGATGCTGATTTCAAAATCCTATATAAGGAAATGTTAAAACATATTCATCTCATCTGCAGCCCCAGGAGATCCTTCTCTGTTCTTGTTTTTCATGGGAAGGAGGTCGTAGCAGGTTATAACACTTCGAAAGGGTAAAGACTGTTTTTCACTATACTGTACACATGCATTTTTAAGCTGAAAATCAGGATAGAGAGTCATATTTCTTTCCTTTTTACCTCATGTACCATCATCTGGAGAATAGCAGAAGATCTCTGCATCCATTTTGCATCCCACCAAAACAAAAAAATATTCCCATTGCTTTCCTAAAACTCTTCTTTTTAAATTCAAGTATTCTTGCTGAATGGAGAACTGTGAAATGAAGTTTGGATTTTGCATAGAGGTCAAAACTGGCAGATGAATGGTTTTCTATGCCATACCATAACCTCAAATAAGTCCACGTGAAACCGACAACAAACTTCTAGAATTTTTCTTGGGAATAAATTTATATTATTTGTACCAGAGCCCCTGCTGATCATCTGTAAGAGAACACCATATTACTTGGAAATGTTTGTTTTCTTCAACTCAATTATTTACTCTGACAAAAGCATCTCCTTTGATATGTTGTCATTTATGCTTAACTGATTCAGTTTTAAAAATTCTTTTTTTTCGAAAAGATTTTTTTAAGTATCCTAGTAGCTTTATAAAAGTAAAGGAAAAATAATTCAACTAGCTAAGACACATGTAAGGAAGAGAAATTCACCGTTTTCTTAAACTGTTTAAAGTAAATCAAATGATTGTTCAGTATTCTTTGGCAGTTCACAAAATTTCAGGCAACTACATTTACAAAATTTCTACTTCTCACTTTTAAAGTGATTTTGAAGAGTTATTTATTTGTTTTAGGTGTACTTCTTGCTACTTAAAGGTTAGATGTGCTATTAATTTTCAGATTAATGGCTCTGAGTACTTCATTAGAATTCTATGTGTCAAGGATTGGTTTTTTGATATCTAAAACGTGAAAAATTTGTGAAGAAAATGATTTATGAAAAATTCCTGGGTATGGTTTTGGTTTTGGTTGATGCAAACTTGCATGGCTAAAAATATTTGCAGAAATTGCTTAGGACTTCCTTTCATCTTCGGATTTTGCCATCTTTTGCTTTATTACATTCTTAAGGGTGTTCTTAATTGATTAGCTGAAATTATGTTCTTAATCTCTTACTGACTCCAGCAGAAAACCAGTACCTGTAAATCAAGATTTTTTTTTTTCACAAGTAATAAAATAAGGCTTTACTGTTTTCAAAGACTTTAATACAGAATGATCATGTTTTGTTTGTTTGGAGCTGTTTATTTGTTTGGGAGGTTTTGTGCCAACATTACCCTCTGTCTTTATCACACCATCAACTTCTGCTTGGATGATCTGAAAATTACATGGACCACCATTCAGGAAGTAAATATTATTCAAACAAATCTTTAATGAGTATCTGGATTATTTCCATCAAATTACTGTGGATAGAATTTTTTTCCAGGGCAATATGTATTCTTCCATGTTGCTATTACCTAAGACTTACAAATATGAAGCATAACAAAACATAGTATTTCCTCTTTAGCAGCAGTTTCTATATCCACAGATTCTTCCCTTTTTGGACTTTCTTCAACAGGAAAACACTGTAAATGATCAATCCATTTTTTTTAAGATGATGGTGATGAAGAATGTGGGAATGTCACCTGCTACAATACAACAGATAATCTTGACTTTTGAACAGAACTCAGTGGTAGTTTCTTATAGCACTTACTCTAGATAATGGGCTCAGTCATGAGATTTCTGTCTTCAGCAGTCTGACCATAGTTTCACTGTCTTGTATTTTTTCTCCTGCAGTTGTTCGGTATCATTATTAGTTATTCACCAATATGCAATCCTTTCTATTTTAGTGGACACTTAACACTGTGGGTTTTATTCTTAAGAATTTAAAATCACTGCTACTGCTGTTCTTTTCATGGTTTTTCCTGAAATACTGTGTATTCTGCACAGTTCTTTATGCAGGCTTCTTCTAGCAACAACTGATTCTGATAAACTAACATTATATCTTTGAATATCACTGTTATTTTCCTCCTACACTAGGACATAAGGTGCTGTCTTTTGACTGTTGTAGCAATGTAACATTGTAAGATACCCAGGCACTTAAAGCAAGTATCTAAAAAAAAAAAGCAAATTTTCACTGTAAGAACAGTAAAGTTACAAATTTTTAAGCTCAAATGGGGTATTTTTATTAGCTCTTTGAGGAATGCACATAGTCATAAAAATATTATGTATAGTTTCATTTTAGTAACCAAATAGTATTATCTTTGCTATATATATAGCTATATATAGTACTACAAGAATTTAACAACTGAAACATTTTCTAAATTGTTAAATTATTGAAGAGCTGAATATATATACATATATGTGTTATCTACTACATATAAGATTAGAAGAGAATCGAGCAAGTCTAAATTATTTTAAAGGTAAAGGAAGTAGGTAGGTAGGATTCCATCTAAGAACAAGAGTTATCTGAAGAAAGCAATTCTCAAGTGAATTGCAGCTTTTATCTACTGCTGTGTAGAAATGTTGAAGAGCGTGAGTTAAGAGTGTGGGAGCTGATGATGGTTACAGATCAGCATGTTTGAGACACAGTAAAATTCTGTGGGCAATTTATGTTGATATGCTGCACACAAATGGCTATCCTCAGAGATGTCTGAGTACAAGGAGGGAGTAGCTCCCCAAATTACAGTGAAGAACAGACGTGTTTAACTTGTTCTTCTACAGAAAGAAGAACCAAAATAGTATGAACAAAGAAGATGACAGTAGCAGTAAACCTGTAAAGCTACTGTCATAGATTAAATTCAGTAAAAATGAGGTCCAGGCAATAATGCATCAATAGCCTCTATTCACTTTAAGAACTGCTTATCAGAAAACACCAGTTAGCCATCAGTGATTAAGAACAGTGCTGTTATAACAGAAGTGATATCCCTATCCAGTGTGTCACTTCATCTTGAAAATATGTCTTACTGAGAGACTTTTGTTTAATCTCATGGCTGCTACCTGTCTGCTGAAGGTACTGTTGTATGTATGAGAGGATAGTGACGTAGGTGAAGGATAGTAAAACAGAAGAAAACTGTTAACGAGATTGAGCACTGAACAATTATGTTCATAACAGATTCTCTTGAAGTAATAACAACCATTTTTAGTTTGAGATGATTTAGAAGTGCAATTTCTGTAGTTTTTGTTTTTCTTGATATGTAAATAAAAACTGTATTCTGAGAGTCTATTTATTGTACAATTCAGAGAACTGGACCACAGCAAGAAAAATGGACTCAAAGCATGAGTGAAGCATTGGACAGGACCTTTAAGGGTGCTTCAGGCTTAGAGCCTGTCTGCAGTTTCAGAAGGGACCTGATATACGTGGATGTGTGGGAGCCCTGACAATTTTACTGCTAATTTCACTGTAGAAGAGACATATAGTTATCTTTTTATATAAAGCAGGTTTACTATCCAGATGCTTTGCAGAACATAGGTACCATTAATTACTGAGAGATTAATTTGATCCTTGTACTTAACCCTCTGACAAAATGAGATTTTATATCAGCTGAGAGAGACTGGGAGAGAGATCTCTCTTTTTAATATCACACTTTATACAGTTCATCAGCTTTACAGATTAGAAATCTGACAGCTTTTAATGTCTCATAGTATATTGCACTGGCTGCTCCACAGCCACAGCCCCTGACAGATATGCTTTAGTTTTTATAATGCTTAGGTAATAAGTGTTCAAAGTCTGTGCTGCTCTTTCTCCAGCACCACAAGAAGTTCCAGATCCTTGCAGAAACACTGCTGCAGTGCAACAGATACACATTGCATAGTAACAGACTTTGCTCTCCCAGAGCTCAGTGTTTTGCACTGTATAATCATGACATCTGTAGCTGCATAGCTAATAAACCAGCATCAGCTCTCCAAAACACTAGCAATGTCGTTTAGACATGATATGATGTCACACATGCCTTGTGCCCAGCCCCACACATGATTTTGCAACCTTCCATATGCTCTGTATATAGCCAAACCTGAAAAATTTGTTATTCTGTGGGGGGAAAAAAATCATAGTAGGACTCCCCTATTTCTTTTTTACGCCATTTCTTGCCTATATGAACTGCTTGTACCAACTTCCATTGATTCAGAATTCCCAACTTTATATTGCTGTCTGTAAGCCCTTGAACAGACCTGGTGCTACAATGCCCAACACCAAAAAAAGGTGACTGAAAATTTTCTTTTCAATGTCATTCAGCACAAACGTACCATGAAAGATAGTTGTGCAGTAAGACAGCCTGACCACAAAATTCTCATGTGCATGGTCTTACTGGAATTTCTTTGAGTTGACATTTTAGTAGTTATGGAAATTTTTTCTGCTGTTCTATCAAGGAGTGCCCTGAATCAAATCCTCAGGTGTGACAAATGTTGTATGGTCTACAAAGGCACACATTACACTGATTAATCAAGCCCTTTGGCTTCTTAAGTTCTTCACTGTCCATCTTTCCAATTAAACAGTTCTAAGGAGCCTGAAACAATGTTTAGTATAAAATTACATACATTTCCAAAATGTAAATTTTGAAACTCAGTAAATGAGAAGCATATTTCTGGGAAATGCTCTGTGCATAAGTTCAAATAAATTTAAGTGGCAATATTAGATATTGTTTGTTTATTTTAATTCTGAGAAAACAACGAAAGATTCAAGTGTCAAACTAGCCTTTCAGAATGTTATCAGAGGTAGATGAAGGAATGCTGTCTTGCCTTGCCTTATCTTGCTTTGCCTTCCTTTTCCTTTCCCTTCCCTTTTCCCCAGTAAGACTGTACCATTGCAGCTGAAACAGCCAGAGCCTTTTAAAACCTGCCATGTTCTATTGTCTGTACCAGCAAGTCACTCTCAGCCCTTAAAGCTCCTTCCTCTTTGCTGACTTCCAAGAAGCATTCTGAGGGTTCTCCCACTCTAATGTGTATAATGGCCCTCACCTGGCTGACCCTGATTTAGTTGCAGAAGAAGTGAACTTGAAGTCTTCAGGCTCTGTCATTGAATTGGTTCCTAAAGGTAAAATCTCTTATTATGTGAAAAATGCTGTGGGATGGAGGAAGCCATAAAGATTCTTAAGGTCACCTACTGTCCTTTAAATTTGTGCTGTAGTCTAGAACTGCAGCCTGTGACTCCTTAGTCTGCTGAAATATTTCTTTCTTTAAACTTCTTTTGAGTCTTTAAAAGTTGAGTGTGATGTTGTTACAGCATGGCATATACTAGTTTTTCTCTGTCCTTCCCACATTTTCTAGTGCTTTCCATTCTGTTGAACTGACGAATTGCTTAATAAATATTAACCATTGTAGTGCATATAAATCTGAGAAACTCTGTTACTAGATTAAGAAGCTTTCCGTGTTCTTAACAAAGTTCAACAAAATACCAAAAAGATATTTTTCTCTCAATATTTAAAAAATTGATGTAATCCAAAAAACATTTTTTACAATATGGTGCTGAGAAATGTAAACTACTGACGACTGTTTTTTCAGTATTTATATAGTCTCAAGTAGGCAGGTAATCTGATATCACATACCTTAGCTGTTTAGTATCCTACTTCTATCAAGAATAAAATACAGATTTTTTTACTCTAATTTATTATTCTTTGGTCCATTTATGGAAAACTATATACTTTGCTGTAGGAAGGATGGTGTGTTTCCATGGAACTGCCTGTCTGTTCCTACCATCTGTATCTGTTCTGTGATACTTGAAAATAGTAGCCATTTTTTGTTTAAGCCTTTCTTGTTAAGTATTTTCAGATTCTCTGGTGTACATCCTGCTTGGGATTCTTTCTTGAAGGAACCAACTGAAATTTACTTATTCTTATTTCAAAAAATAACTAGGATTTTTAAACAGTGAAAATACAGACTGAATTTACATTAGAGTGGACAGTTTAGTTTCTGTATACAGAAAATTAAGTTGAGAAAAAATTACCAATCTATAAACGAAGAACTTTCATTCCCATTTTACAAGGCAGACAATCACCTAAGAATTGCACTACTATATCATTTATTTATATTTGAAAAAAATCATCTAGACGCCTAAGAGAGGAATTTGGCATCCATTATGCCTTTTTATGACATATCATTTAATAAAATGAGAAACTGTCCCAAGGTGTTTGCAATGAAAGCATGTGGCTGAGGGCAATGCGTTAATACAACAAAGAGAGGAAGAGAGAAAAGGATAACATTGAAATTATTTTGATTAGCAAAATGAGAGGCAGATATGGCCCAGCAGTAGGTAGGTATGGTCAAGGGTCAAAGATGCATTTTAATAAGCCTTGAAGAAGACTTAGTAAATATTTATGCAAATCTTCTTAGCACTGTTTATGTAAAAACAAAAAGTTCTTTAAAGTCTTCTGTGATTTGGTTAATCAGAATTCTTCCAAAGGAATGAAATTATCATAATTATTTCATAAATGTGTAGTATGAAAATCACCACTTATTTTTGGTTTTCACAATTTTGTTTTACTCTTTCAGAATATTGCAGTTTCTGTACAGAGTGTCTTTACTTTCTTTGTACCAAAAGACTGATTTCCTGTGGTGTAAATTGGAGTTTTCTAAGATTAGAGGACTTTCATTTTGTCATTTTATCACCAGATGTTTTGTGTCTGTATATTGCAGGTGAATCTGTCTGGAAAGTCTTCTTCTTCACTCCAAACTTTAGTCCTGAGGACTCCAATGGTTGCTATGATTCTCATGTTTGCTTCTGCCACGGAGGATTCATTACACATCATGATCCCCCACTGCTCTTTGATCTGTCAAGAGACCCTGAAGAGAAAGTCCCGCTGACTCCAGAAACTGAGAGCCGTTTCTATGAAATCCTCAGGGTCATACACCTAGCAGTGGACAATCACACCAGATCCCTACATGCTGTTCCTAACCAACTGTCATGGGACAACCTTCTCTGGAAGCCATGGCTCCAGCTCTGCTGTTCATCTGTCTTTCAGTCTTGCTATTGTGACTATGACTCAGAAGGGAGTCTGCTGGAGGTGCGTTCAGGATAAACAAGCTGCAATTCCCTTTTAGAACAGGAAAGTGTGGGTATCTGACTTCTTGAACCTCTGTGGTATTAGCCTTCAGAAGGTATTTTTGTATCAGAGGAGGACCCGTCTTCAAATATATATTGCAGTAGAAGAGAATTTTAGTGAAGAAAATGTGCCAAGAAAGGGAGAGCAAGACAAACCTTTTCTGACTCTCTGATACAGCATGAAGGACATGTTGCCATCCTCACCTACAAATGAGTAGGCTGGAGGCATTTTCTATGTCAGATAATTTTCTAGACCTTCAGCTTCAGCTTTTTTCTTATACAGCAAAGAATTTACCTATAATTTCTGTCAGCCACAACTACTAAATACACACTTGCCTGTCCTTTTTGCTAAGTGTTATCCACTGTCTTGGGTTGAGCTGGCAAAATGCCAACTGCCCAAGACAGAGGAAAAGGGTACTTCTTCCTTCCAACAAGCTAAGGGAAAAAGAAGAGGGAGAGGGAAAAAAACTCTGACCAAGATTTATGCTGAAACTAACTACATGTATTTATACGGAAAAGAGAAAATTGAAAGAAAACTACAATATAACACACACTTATACAAGTTATATATAACTTCTCACTCCTTAGTAAGCACAGATTTTACTATTCTAACTACAAATCATTCTAAAGAAGTCAATTCCTTAAAGATAGACTTAAGCAAAGAAAAGAACTAAGAACAAACATTTTACTTCTTTAAGATAACATGATGGTGAGCTGGTGCTGTGGGCTTGGGCCTCCTCGTCCCTCCTGGGCCAGCACGGCGTGTCTTGCTGGGGCAACAGCTATGAAGCAACTCCTCAAGCCACCCTCACACACTGGCTCTTACTCCTATTGAGATGATGTAATTTGGTATGGAATACAATATTACTGGCTAGAAGAAGTCAGCTGTTAGCTAGCTTAGCTCAAGTCAGCTGACAATCTCAGGCCTAGTCTGAACTCCAAAGCCTAAATTTAGGCTCATCAGCCAAACTTATAACATCCACCATTAGTAGGACATTGCGCAGAGTAATTAAAAATGGAGAGATAATAATGGAGACCATCACCTGTGACTGTCATTTTGTAACTGATAGGTTAAGAGCAGACTTGCAACTACTTCTCTGTCAAGCATCGTGGATATGAAAAAATTAACAGATTGCTAACAGTCTAGCTTTGTATGTGCCATAAAAATGTACAGAGCTATGTAGTGGAATTCACTGAGTCCATAAAATTATGCTCCCCAGCATCCCCACTGTCCTCTTGCATGGCAGCAATCTTTGTTTCAAAAGGACAGCACTTCAAGTGCAGCAGTCATCTGCTTGACTGTGTACTATAAGTCTCCATATATACATGCACAGTCAATTTTTAACCCACAAATCCTTCTATTCCTGATACAGGCACACTCTTATGGTCATAACCCACTGACAAAACAAAAGATTTGGTCCATTCTTGATATTTGAGTTCCAAATTTGCAAGGCTACAAACATACTTTTCACTTTCTGTTTACCATAGCTATTCTTCTATTGATGAATGCAACCACAAATAAATAAAATTTAGTCTTCATTTAAATATCTTTGCTACCTTTTAAGATCTCTGAATAGGATCTATCATTTTCTGAAAAGAAACTGGGGCTTGAGTACTTAAAGCCAAATAAAACAGTCTCTGAGTTCATACCAAGGCCTTGGGAAATCTACTGTCCTCCAGGGATAATTTATGTATCCATTTTTATCTGCATCTTATTTAGGCACATTTTCTTTCCACTCCACAGGCAGACAAACTATCTTCTTTGGCAGATTGTAGATGAAGAGAATGTATCAGCAAAATACTAAAATGATTGGATGCCTGATAATAGAAGGTGACTTGCTCCTTATTAGAAAGCAACAGTTAATTCCCACATTACGATGTATTAAAACCTGTTTGGTGCAAAAATGATCTGTGATGATAGTAATGCTATAGCTTCAGTCAACCAACATTAAGGTTGTGACCTGGTTCTTGTGAGCTACTGAAGCCTGTCTCGTAAAATATATTGTGATATATGCTGTATTTCTCTGTCTGTAAAACCTAGGCTTTATTTGATTTTTCTGCTTCAGTTTCATTCAAGATTTCATTCTCTACAATATCCAGATGCCTGTCCTGGGAAATGTGCTTTTTCCTTGAGGTCCTGTTTTTGATGTTTCACCTTGTGTTCATGATCTTAAGTATGTTCTTTGCAAGCTCTCTGAAGGTGGCAAAATCCAGTGTGTGCTGATAAACTTAGTCTGTTCAGGTATTTCCCTGAAAACCACTCAGGGCCATTTCCATTGTATCAGGAAAGCTGTCAAATGGACATTCATATGGCATAATTCCCTCTATGCTTTATTTAATCACTGAATGTGCTACATAACCCTAGGAAGAAAGACTCCTGCTGTTTGAATATAAGTATTATTCTGCAGTGATAGTGGCTACCTTTAGACATAATGGCAGGATCTATATGTCCCAAATTTGTAGTCCTCACCCTATGGCTGTAGAACCCCTTGGGGCAGGGTGCTCTAGCACCATGACATGGAGGGATGCTCTTTATTACTCCTGCAGCTCTGCTACAGCTAACACAAAAAGTTTTCAAGCAAGTATTCCTGATGAAGCATATGGGGAAAAATATGTGGCGTGTAAGGTATACAGTGCTAAATCACCCAAGGTGTTTGGTGTCACTGGATCTATTTTGTTCTCACAGTTTCTGGGCTGTGACCTCAACAGGTATCTCAATTTATACTCTCAAGGACATCCACATCTACTTCTTTTCATCAGGAAGATGCTGTGTTGCTGTTATTTATTTTCTTTCTGCAGGGGCAAGAATTGTGCGTTTTGTTAGGCACAACAGTTGTTCTGTACTGCCTCACTGAGGTCCAAAAATGGTAAAATTTTCTACTTATCTGATTTATTCTTGTCTGAATATGACTTTTCTTTCATATCCTCCTTGGCTATTATCTTTCTAAACTCCTTTCTTAAAACATCCACACCCCTCAAATAGTTTCCATCTATTTCTCTGCCACTCAGTACTTCTCTTTGCTTATCATATTGATTGTGATGGCTATTTTGCCCTAAACAAGCAGAAAATGAAAAGTGGTCTGTGTCAAAAGATTCAACTTCTAGGGCTCCTTGACCCTGCTAACCCCCTGCTTCTTTAAGGTTTAGCAAGGAGTAACTTTGCATTATGAAATATAAAAAATAAAAACACAGACAAGACACCATGAATAGTAAAAGCTATCTTTTGTTTGTGGTGAAAGCTGCATATTTTCCAAAACATAATTTAGTCCAACATTTAATACTTTGACTTGAGCAGTAAAATCTGAAATCCATTTTTAAAATTTTTCCTTCGGGAAAGATTCTATTAAGAATGAGGCAATATTTTTGATACTCTACGTTAATGCCATTTCCTTTAATGCCTAAAATAAACCTTCCCTGTATTGTGAATGTATTACACCTTTCAGTACTGTACATTCTGTTCTGGAGAAGGCATGTCAGATTGTGATAATTAAAGTGGTCTTGTTTATCTGCAAAATAAAATGTGAAGGGCAGTACATCATTTGTGTAATGGCACTGCCTGAGCTAACAAGGAAAGGTTTTGGGGTTTTTTTTTCACAGCAGGTTATTACAGAATCACAGAATATGACAAGTCAGAAGGGACTCACAAGGATCATCGAGTCCAGCCCTTAGCCCTGCACAGGACCATCCCCAAGAGTCACATCATGTGCCTGAGAGTATTATCCAAATGCTTCTTGAACTCTGTCGGCTTGTTGCTGTGACCACTGCCCTGGGGAGCCTGTTCGGTGCCCAACCACCCTCTAGGTGAAGGACCATTTCTAATATTCAACCTAAACCTCCCCTGACACAACTTCAGGCCATTCCCTCAGGTCCTGTCACTGGTCACCAGAGAGAAGAGATCAGTGCCTGTCCCTCCTCTTCCCTTCACAAGGAAATTGTAATGAGGTCACCCCTCAGTCTCCTCCTCACCAGGCAGATTGATTTTTCTTTTTTATGGGATATACATGATTCACAATTTATTAACAAAGAAGGCTCAAAGAGAATGTGCTGCTCTGGTACTTTGAAACTGACTTCCAATCTATCATTAAATGAACATCAGTATTGCAACATAGTACCTGTTTGTAGGATATGTCAGTTTAAACTGGGAGTTAGGCTTCAGAGAGGAATGTATTCCTCTGTAGTATTGTTTTACAGTATCACATCCTAATTTGTCACAGAGTCCCTCAACTTGCCCAGAGCAAGTAATTTAACTCTCTTTTTCAGTTTCTCCACTGAAGAATAACAGTATTTCTCTAACTGTTGGCAATACTGACAGAACAAAAAATGTTGAGAGTGCATTTTCCAGTCTATAAGGCATCTTCTCTATAGAAGGTACAATTTAAATGCTGGAAAACTATGATGTAGAAGATCCCCCTGTAAGAGGAGGTATTATGATACCCTTAACTTGAGGAATGCAAATGCATTCTGTGTGTACTGTTTAGCATATGTGGGATCAGGGTCTGGAGGAGAGAGAATAGATTACTAAAAACGATACACACTGGGGATTCAGAGAAAGTTATGTCACATTTTTCTAATTATATTTATTCTTTTTTTAGCAGCCACAGGAGACTGTGTGGAGTAATAAATAATGATTCCCCCTCAGGGACTGGAATTCACAGATTCTTGGCTCCTAAACATAGAGATGTCCTGACTTGCCTCAAATTACTGTCAGAAAAAGAAAAGAAAAAAGGGAAAGGGAAATAGGAGTCTTTGGAAACAGGTGTCAGCTCACTGAAATCCACCTGAAAGTTTGCAGAAAACTAGGTGAATACGGCCTATATCCTTCACAGCTCAGTGAGAATCATGAGCTCCCAGCAGTCATTTGTTTCACATTGTAGTAATGTGAGATCTGGGTGTTCAGAAATGTGGACAATGTAAAAATTTCACATAAGATATCACCTGAATAGAAACAAATGGAAAAAGAAACTGAGTGCATAGCTACAAAAATTCTATGTTCCAACAGAGTACATATATTAAAGCATTGTTTTACATGATTTTGACTTCAGTTAGTGCAGTGTTTTTGACTCGCATTAGGATGTAATAGTTATGTGCTTAGGACAGACATTTTCATCTTCTATTTCATTTCCCTTTCCTCTGTCGTTGCCTGTGCAGCATCCAAAATATGCTCTGAGGAGCCAGAGGCATCTACCCTGCTCAAACTACAAGCAGCGTGGCCAGCCATGTGGGCAGGAGGAAATGCGGAGTAGGCGAAACTATGCACAGGGAACTGCCAGGAAGCAAATGGCTTTCTGAGGGTTATCTCCAGCCTCAGGACAGAGGCTTGGGACTTGTGGGTTCCTCTGGGCCTGTCAGGGACTTCAGGGGACCAGGAGGAACGAGGCCACCTCTGTGGGTGCACGAACTGCAGTGTGTTCTACAGCAGTATCCTTCAGTGTCAGGCTGCCTCATGGAAGTTAGTTGGGAGCCCACAGGATGCAGGACCCCTCACCACTGAATAAATACACTAAGCAGGCTGCTCCCGAGTCATCATACCGAGGGTGACAGATGCTCTGGGTCAAAGACAGCAGCAGTTTCATATTTTGTTCCCTGGAAAACCAGGAAACTTGAGCCAGCCCTTAGGGACTCCCAGTTTATAGGCTGCTAAAACTCCATATAATTCAGGTAGCCCCGAAACACCCTGACAGATCATATGGTTTTTCCAAAACATTTTGCTGTTCTTGGTAGCTTTTCTGTACATCAAATCCAGTAAGAATATATTTAAAACTTCACCTGTGCAGCAAAGAATGGATATAGTAAATTTTTTTTAAGAACCCCCAAAATAGCTTTAACCTACAAGTTTGATACTGAGAACAGTGAGCTTGTGCCAACCAAAGGTGCAGCAACAGAAGGTTTCTTGTACATATGGAAAGATGCTGAATTCCAGACTCCCACTGTAGCTTATGCTATTCTGGTGAGTAAGATAAGGACTGGCTTGAATATCCACATATCTCTAATGGTGCTGTCAAAGTTATGAAACATTGCAGAACTTGGAGGATGTGAGTTTTAGGCTTTGCAATGCTTATGCAGCATCTCCTAAATATCTAGAAAACATTCCTATTAAAGAATAGATCATGCTTGGTTCCCTATGTAGATTAATGTCAGTCTTATCTATAAAAGAATGGTGTTGCAGGTACTTTCCTGGGAAAATAAAGCTATATTTGAAGATAACAGATTCAGCATGTGTGGTCAGCTCAGTTATAAAAAAGCTTCCAGTGTTATTTATGCTATGGTTATCCAATAATGAAGCCTTTTTATGCAGATAATATTTTATTGTACCTGATTTATGTGAAAAATACTGTGAAGTAGTTTAAATTATAAGGCAGAGCTCTTCATTTTTACACTTATTTTAAGAGAATTTGATATGAAGTTGCTTTGGGTAGCAATATTTATTCCAAGAGATTCGATACAAAGCATCTCAAAAGCCTTATAGACTGAAGTTGGGCTGCAAGAGAATAACTTTTGTTTTATATGGTCTTCATTGCTCATAAATGGAAAACCAAGTTATGAAGAAAAAAGCCTCCAACTTTAAGAAGAGTTTTCCTGTGCTGTTAGCAATAAAAAAAATTAGAAGTTTGTACCGTGTGTGAGAATTTCTTTCATTTTTTTCATCCTTTAATTTTATAACTCCTCCTGCCAAACAAAATATTCAGATTTGGGAAAATGTGCTGATTGGATTGTAATTTTCAACCTTGCATTGTCTTATGTAATTCATTGGGAAGTAACTGATTAATGCCACTGTCCTGATAACTGTTTTATCTTCAGGGAGATTGTTAGAATAGGAATTTTAGATCCTAACACCTCCCTGTGAGATACATATGAAAAACACAACCATCCAGTGACATCACTCACCAAGCTTTTAAAAAGCATATTATTCTGCAAAAGGAGCTGCTTCATACGCCATCCTTTCCCCTATGATACTTACCAAAAATAAAAGGAAATCCTCTTTAAGATTTACACTACTGAATGCCAATCCTCTTCGATTATCTTTCAGCATAATTCAGTAATGAGAGGCCAACGCTAGCTGCTAGGCATTCTGCCCTTTCTGGATTAATGACAATGGGGAAAGTCTTGCCAGGGCTCAAGCAGCTTCATTTATGTATACTAAAGGAATGCTGCAGGCACTTAGTTTTGCCCATCAGTTTCTAAGGACTCAGTACCAGACTATGTAGAGTCACCATGTTCACATTTTAAGCCATGCGCACTTTCAGCTATCTCCTGTGGCTTTCCTTTAGCTCTGTAGACTCATTTTGGGGAATGTAGTTTCACTTTACAAATGTGCCTTGGCCTAAGCTAAGGCTTACCTAAGATTGTTTTATGAAAATATAAACCCTTTCTTTGCCTGAAAAAATGTCAACTGTCTAATAGCCATGGCTTAAACTAATTGATTCTTAGGGTACTGAGCCTTCAGCTTTCCTGAAGTGGGCCTGTGCCGTTACACTAGACTGACAAAGCCAAAACAGAGCGTAATCAGGAAAGAGGCAGAATAAGGAAACCTTTTAGCGGACACAGGGCTTTGACCTTGCTTTCCATCTTCTGACACCTGGCTACAGGCCCCAGCCAAAATCTCATTCCATACTGGCTGGCCTTGCTCTGCTAGGGAAGAAAGCACAGACTCAGTGGATCAAATTGACATTGGTAACCCCATATAGTGCCTAATTAAAAAATTATTGTTTTTTATAAAAGACTGTAATATAAAAGTCTGTAAAGTTCATAAGAGTAAACATCTACAAATCAGTATAGAGAAGGCAAGAATGTTATCAAGAGGTTGAGACATGAAATCAAGATGTAGGAAGGTGTACAGGTTGGGAATGAAAAAATAACTCTTCATCTTCTGATTGAAGCTGTGACCCTAAGTAGTAAACAATTTTAAATCCAGAGAACTAAGAAGAGGGTAATATTTGCTAGCGGTAAGGACACTCACCTGGGCTGTGATGACAGCTTTGCTATGAAACTTCAAGACCGATTAAGTGTTTTTAATCACATGAGGTACACAGATTGCCTCTGGAGCACAGAGGGACATACCTTATGGCTATTAAGTCACTTTCTGTCGCTGTTACTCGCTACCTGACCCGTCGAGTCTGGGAGTCTTAACTAGAAAGCGGCAGAGCTTGTACAGAAAGGGCAGAAAGTGCAGTGCACTTTTTCCTGCCCACCCAGCTGCTATGGGGTACTTTGTTTTAACTGCACATCCCATCTAGAAAAATGTCAAGGAGGGAAGACTTGAAAGAAATATCTATCTTCTTTGATCCCAGGCTTCGAAAGAATACTGTACTTGTGCAGAAAGAACCTCATTTTTGCACTGCCAGTAGTGCTCTGAAAATAGGATCAAAGTCCTTAGATGTCATAGGGAGGATATATTCCCTGGGTACAGAAAAATTTATAAGTCACTGTAGATAGAAATATAGCTATAGGTCTGAGATCGATTTTATTTAAGTTAAATACTGAAGATATCTAGAGCTCAGTTTGCCTCCATTTCTACCTAGGGTAGAGTAAAACAAGATGAGTCTAGCCTGGCTTGTATGGCTGTGTGAAGATTCTATGCGTCATACCTAATAATGCGTTCTATTTTTTCTTTTTCAGAGATACATAGAAAAAGACACAAAATACAGTTTTAACAGCATAAAATCTCAAGACATCTGTTTTTAGGGTGTGGAATATTACTTCTTTCTCCTGGATTCTTTAAAGCTTTTTTAAATAGTGAGACATGTATGAAATTTAAACACTTTAACAGTACTCAAATGCAGATTTTCATAATCAGTTTTGCAACTAAATACCTAATTTTCGCTCAAAACACATTTCTAAGAGTAAACTTTGTTTGCTTGTTTGTTTGGGTATTTTACACTGACCTTCAGTTCTTTCTGTTTCTCCCATGTTCTGCAAGTAAGTGAAGAACTATCTTATTGTAAGTATTTAAAAGAAGTGTCATCTTTAGAGAGGCCAAGCAATTTGTTATTAAGGTCATATTAATACATTCTTTATGCCACACTTTAATTATTTTACCATGGTGAGCTATTTCAATTAGAATAGAGTTTTGCCAACAGTAAATTAAGATCTTTTCTAATTTACATTTTTCTTTTAACATCAATTATAATTGTGTTGAAAGGACTTGACTGTAAGAACACACTGAACTTCTGGCAAAAAGTAATGACACTTAATATGCAACTGTCAATCTCTATCATAGTAAATGTTTAAGTTTTAAAACATTTGCATTTTTATATGCATATGATACGTTTTCCAACTTCTTGTATGTTCAGAAATATTTTGTAGTTAAGCAAATATATAAACTGCACTGAATTATGCATGAAAAAATATTTTAGGTCTCCATCTGCTAAGCATTTTTTTTCAGTTTTTTTCTTAAGTTAAAAATGTTTAGGCTGCATTATATTAGGTATAAAACTAGTTGCAGCAGCACCTTAATGGATTTTATTTCCTAATATTACGTATTATCGCATGACTAAGCAAATATCTAGTAAGAACACAAACAGAAAGATCCTAGTTCAGCAGGGCATTTAAACATAGGCTTGCAATTTAACTGTCTTCACCATTCCACTGTGTTCAGGAACTTTGCTGCGTGAGATCCTGTACCAGGAGAAGATACACAGATTAAGTAATTTAAAATATTTTACTCTCACTATCAATATCTTTAATTTATTCTTAACAAATAATATTTTGCATGTTTTAAATGCCAGGTGTTTCCAACCTTTCCCATTCCATAGTTTTAGGCTGTGTCCATCAGATATTTGTAAGCTTGTCTCAAGCCTTGTTTTGTTGAATATGCAATGCAAGTTAACATTTTTTTCTGAGCTCAAGAGCCAGTTACTTCTGTTACTAGGATACTGTTTACCATAAAGATCATGACGTAAAATATACTGGTTAAAAAAGGCAATAAAAAACTAACAGAACATCCTCCCTTTCTAGAAGGATAAATCCTAAGGCATTGATGGCCAACTACTATCTGGCTATAAATTGTACATGGGTCACAAGAAGCAACACTGAATTTGTTAGATTCCATTTTTAAAACAGAGGGAAAGGAATATTTGAATGAGAGGTTAAAGAAGCATTTTTCACATGGAGTTAGAGATGAACTAAGCCCAGCATTAACTACCATCACATTGGCTTATGACTCCACAGAAAAAAAATGCTGTTGGCAGGACAGCAAATAAATTGAAATCCTGGAAAACTGGGTTCAAGTAAAAAGTATATGAATTTGTTGAGTAACCACAGAAAGCTATTTAAAAAAATGCACAGCAGCTCTATTTGTACTTGGATGGGCAAGTATATTTTAGAAGTCATGACAGCCTGTTGAAGTCTCTAGTGATTGGAAAAGGGAGAGCACAACCCTCATTTCCAAAAGGTGTAGAAAGGAAAACATAGAGTACTACAGGCCAGTCAGTCCACCCTTTGTGCCTGGCGAGATCATGGAGCAGATCCTGCTGTAAACTATGGTAAGGCACATGGAAAATAAGGAGGTGATTAGCAACAGCTGACTTGTCTTCTCTAAGGGCAAATCATGTCTGACAAATTTGGTGGCCTTCTAAGATGGGGTTACATCGTTGGTGGTTGAGGGAATAGTGACTGATGTCATTTACCTGGACATGTGCAAAGCATTTGAAACTGTCCCACACAGCATCTTGGTATGCAAACTGGAGAGATATGGATTTGATAGATGGATCACTCAGTGGACGAGGAAGTGGTTGAATGTTTGCACTCAAAGTGTTGTGGTCAATGGCTCAATGTCATGAGTGACATTCCTCAGGGGTTGGTGTTGGGATCAGCACAGTTTGAAATCTTCATCAGCAACACGGAAAGTGGGATCGAGTGCATCCTCAGGAAATTTTTCAATAAAAGCAAGCTGTCTGGTGGGGTCAATGTGCTGGAGGGGAGGGATGCCATCCAGAGTGGCCTGGACAGGGCTGAGAGGTGAAAACAGGTGCAGAGTCCTGCATACAGGTTGGGGCAATCCCAAGCATAAATATAGGCTAGCTGGAAAACAGATTGAATGCAGTCCTGAAGAAAGAGGCTTGGGTGTGTTGGTTGTCAAGAAGCTCAACATGACCCACCAATGCATGCTTGCAACCCAGAAAGCCAACTGGGTCCTGGGGTGTATCAAAAGCAGTGTGACCATCAGGCCGAGGCAGGGGTTTCTCACCCTCTACTCTTCTCTAGTGAGACCCCAGCTGGAGTACTGAGCCCAGCTCTGAGACCCCCAACAAAAGGACATGGGAACCTGCTGGAGTGGGTCCAGAGGAGGGCCAGCATGATGATCACTGGGCAAGAGCACCTCTCCTATAAAGACAGAGAGATTTGGGGCTGTTGAGCTTGGAGAAGACTCTGCAGACTGTCTAGCAGCCTTCCAGTACCTGAAGGGAGCTAGAAGATAGCTGGAGGGGGACTTTTTAACAGGGCCTGTAGTGATAGGAGAAGAGGTCATGGCTTTTAACTGCAAGACAGCAGGATTAGTTTAGATATTAAAGTTCTTTACTGTGAGGATGAGGGAACAGGTTGCCCAGAGAAGTTGTCCCAGTCCTGGAAATGTCAAAGGTCAGCTTGAGTGGAGCTTTGAGCAACCTGGCTAGTGGAAGGTGCCCATGGTAGGAGAGTCAAAATTAAGTTATCTTTAAGGTCCCTTCCAACCCAAATAATTTTGTTATTCTATGAAAAGATCTGTTTGAACCTGTCAGACACTATAATTGGGTGCACAGTGGAGGAAGTCCCTCTAAATGCCTGCTTTTTATACATAAATTTTATGTAAAATTGTAGATGACTTTGAAAGTTTCCAGAGGTAGGTCATATTTGTGTTAATTACAAACAGTGAAAGTAAACACATAGGTTTGCCCTCTGGATGTGCTGAAAGAGAAATTCATAATGCTAACTTTAGAGGAAGAAGCAATCCAGAAGTACTGGTTGTGGGAGATCTGGGACAGGGGATATCCTCCAGCAATGCCAACAGCATTTATGGTAAGTCTATTCTTATTCCCTGAATAAAATGAGATAAATATTTAAGTGGGATTTCACCAGGCTGTTTTGGTCAATGTTACAATACGCCAAATTCCTAAATAGACAAAGAAAATATTGGGCAAATAGGGCATTTTAATTTAACAAACTTGGTGACTGATTGTAGCAATGAAGAAATTATTCTTTACTTCACCTATGTTCGGAATACTTTATGTTTTGGCAAGTATTTTATTTTTATTTGCTGCTGGTTTGGTTGTTTGGATTTGGGGTTTTTTGTTTGTGTTTTTTTGTTGTTGTTGTTGTTGGGGTTTGGGGTTTTTTGGTGTTTTTTTTTTTGTTTTTTTTATGAAAGGCATTAAGAGGTACCAACCCAGATTTGCTGGAACAAATGCTATGATCCCAGACCGAAAATGTACTACATATACATCTTTCTGATTCTGCTAAACCACATTTGTGCTTAGGGACATGTAAGTTCACTTTTGTATGAATCACTAAGACAATAATTCCGCATTCTCATTTCTCTCTGTTACTGTAACTCTGCACTTTACCTACTTCCATTACAATGTAACATCATGATCCTAAGTACTGTCAAATAACATGTCAAATATAATGCCAAATAAAATACTAATACTGCTAATTGCTACTACTACTAAATAAAGCTCTAAAGCCTCTTAAAATGTAGCTTCCAAAGGAATAGTGAATGACATCACTTAGCAGCATAAATTAATCCTTGTTCAGTTTTCTGCTTACTAGGTTAAACTGGAAACCAGCAGCTGTGTAAGCTCATTAAAAAAGACTCATTCTATCTACATTAGCTGCACAAAAATCTGAATTACAACCATAACCAAAACTGAATAAATTTGGCATTAGCAAAATATCTGACTCAGACCTATAGTCTTTTCTTCTNCTTCCCTTCCTAAATCTTCCAAAATCTTCCCTCCCCAAACGCCCCCTCCCCTCCCCTCCCCTCCCCTCCGCTTTCCTTCCCTCCTCTCCCCTCCCCTCCCCCTTTTTTTCAAATGTGCTTTAATCAGGTGAAGTACTGCTAATCTTACAGCTGTATATTGATATTGATTAATTTTAGTCTTTCACTATGCTGTCATTAGAGGGAAAGGAAGAAAGGGAGGGTGGAGGAGGGAAAGGACATATGTGCAGAGGAGGGGATTGTATAGTCATCGCCAGAGAGGAAGCCCACTAGCTGACTTCCAGCTTAAGTGTTGACAGTGAGGGAAGAAAAGACTTGAAGGCATGATAAAAACACCAGAACAAAACAGCAAATGCACCTGAGAAACAAAGCCATAGTAACCACAAAGATACTCCTTTCACTGAAGAAGAGAATAATATTTCAACCCTAAAAAATAAAATAAAAATTTCAATCAGTTGCTTTTTATAAATAGAGTTAGACTACATGGTTTCCCTGGCTACATGGGCTTCTTATCCTTCAAGAATATATGATGAACATATAAATGGTTCATGGTGACTGCATTTAATGATAGCCACCAAACACGAAAAAATTTTGGAGGAAATGCTCTAGAGCCTTCCATACAATAAGAATTATCTAATTAATTTAAACTGATTTATTGTTAGGAGCCCTTTGAAAGCAGATACTGAAGCCATTGTGTGTTGTGCCCCATTTGACTACATTATCTGTTCTCAACTTTTTCTCAGCGTCCTTGTATCAGCAAGATTAAATAATACTGACAGTTAAAAAGCCTTGCTTTAATTTGCATAGATGTGTCTGGAGATCCATGCCAGACCTGAGTTCATTTAAGATGTTGCTTGACAACCTGGTCCTTTGAACTCAATCTGTACTTGATCTTGCACCTCTATGTTGCCATGGCTCCCAGATTAAATAATGTAACTATTTTACCCTAAAGGCACACCAACAACTAGCACACTGCAAAGAGGTCTCCTTACTTGTGCTTTCAGTTCTAGAATACTGATGCACAAACTCTCTTCATGCACAAGCATGCACATGATTAAATTTCCAGTATAAACCTTCAGAATATAATTTGGAAGAAAAATAGAAAAGCATACACCTTGAATTTCTAAAACGCCATTAAAATGATTGTTATGATCTCCACCTGTTAACCTTTATGATCACATTTTCCACAGTTGCTGTTAAATTGCTTCCTGCAAAGTGCCAGAACAGGTGACATTGGCAATAGGTTCTTCATTTTACCCACGTTATCAATGAGTAAAAATGATTCTAATAAGTCTTCACCAATAGTTATGATCCCCTAAGAAAATATTGCATGTATCTTTCTGTAAGATATAAGGATGGTAAAGGATATACCATTGTCACAGGGAGTAAAGGGCCCTTTGGAATATAATAAACAAAACACAACACAAAATAACCATGCATGTTATGTGTTAGGAATCTAGGACCATAAAGAGATTCTTAATGTAAACAGCTTTTCGTCACAGAAAAACACGGTAATTTAACGGGTAGCAGAAATACATTTTTCTGTGAAAGGTTGTCACTGCAGGAAGTGATTGAAAGCTTTGTGATGCTATATGGTACTTGTAAAGTCATGATTGCTAGCTATAGAATATACATTTTAAAATATTTTTCAAATGTTTACCACACTAGTTTAGATTCAAACTGTGAGATATGTAGTCACGGTGGCAAACATTTCCCAGTAGTCACAATATTTTCAAAGAGCTATCTGTAGTGAAGCACAATATTCATTTGAAAGGGGGCATTTAGTTTTTATTAAGAAACATTTGGTTATGTAGTCAGAGAGGGAAACAATATTAAATAAATTTCATTGGATTTTATTTTAAATATTAAATATTTTGATAAATTATTTTTCTTTCTTGCTCTATTTCTTTTTATTTTTCTTGTTTTGTCTTCCTCCTTTTGCTGAGTTTTTTTTTTTTAATTAATTATGAAAATTTGGACCTTTTTGCCCTTCTTTTTTTTTTTTTTGAGATTAACATGAGCATATTTTAATGAAAACTTTAAATTTTGACAAACACCTCACTCTTTTCCATTAATGGGAAATAAAGGAACAATCTTTCTGGTAAGTCAGTGTTGTCATTTTCCTGTTGTCATTTTCCTGTTTTCTGTGAGACACTGCTCATGTTATGAAAGTATTATTGCAAGTTAAACAGAAGACTCTATGTCTGATGCGAGTCATCAGAGCTATGAATGCATAGATGAACTCATAAGTAGAAGGGGATCATTTTTCAAATACTAAGTACTTGCAGTTATCTGTGACTTAACTCTGAGAGATGCCATATGTTTTGCTATCAGATATAACATTCTCTTATAGTGCAACATAAGAGACAAGACATTTTTTTCAGCCATTTTAGATTTTTCTTCATCAAGGAATACAAAATTTTTTTTCAACTACAGGGTGACTTTTTGTGATATTTATAACTGCTCTGGGAGTACTCCTCTGCCCTTTGCCCCTGTGAAGCCTGCTCTTCTTTAAGAGGCTTTGGAGCATACATTATTTCAGTGTTCAAGACATGTTATTTTTTTAGTCAATGTTTCAGTAGTGTGCTCTGTTACTGCCAGAACACAGATAGGTCCCATTCAGCTCAATGTTAGATAACATAGGTTCTTGAACAAGATTGCAGAAACAGAGAAAACCCATATGGCTAAGAAATTAGTCTCTATCATATCTAGTAGTTTTACCACATTCATATCTTTGAATTTACAGGGTGTGCAAAGGCCTCTCACATAAAAGGTACAAGATAAGGAACAACTACATTCTTCATGCTGGAGAACTTCATGAGATATAGTAATGATTCCTAATGATGAGAAAGAAGGGATGATGGTGGAATTTTTTTCTTGGGTTTCTAATATTTTTTCCCTGTCTTTGAAAGCAAGACAGTAATACTGAAATAATACTGAATGGTACTGAAACCATTAAGATGAATTTCTTAAATAAAATATAATTACTCTGCATTACTATGATACATGTGATCTTGTAAAGAACATTTGAAATTTCATTGTGTATCAGTCTGTGGCAGTTCCTTGCATCCACAGTTTTTTGGCTGTTGATACTGTTGAAAACAGTTTATTATGTGTAATCTACTGCTCACATCAATACTAATATACTTAGCATTAATCTTCTGTGTGCTGTTGCAAGAGCTCTGACTCTCCTGCCTCCTCACCACAAGCTTGTTTTCCATCAGTCAAGCCATCATGACATGCCACTTATTTTTTTCCATTCATTCAGACATGATACACAGGATCCCCTTCTTATAAACGCAGCAGTAGGAATTGTGAAATTTCTAGCCCCAGTGCAAGGCTTTCCCCAAAAAGAGAGATCATTCCTCAACCCAGTGATAAAACCTAAGGAAAACAAATAAGCAAGATGAAGCTGTAAGTTTAGGGTTTGGGGTTTTTTGTTTGTTTGTTTCTTTGGCTTGGTTTCTTTTTAAATAGAAAAACCTGCCAGCCCTGTTCTACATCGGACGACCAGAATTGCCAGTTCTGTCTCTTTGGTAATGAGTAACTTGAAGCAAAGCTATTTTTTCAGCTGGGAAGTCAATCATCAATCTTGTGATTTCTAATCTTTTTTTTTTTTTTATTCCCCAAGAGCAGGTCAGTTTTGACCATGTTCCCCACCAGACCTGTATCTTGGGGCAGGGGCTGGGGGCTTTGCTCTCTCCCTGACACCCCCTATACTGAAGCAGGCAGCTCCAGAGATTGCTTGGCCATTCCCCTTCCCAAACTTTCAGCATTATTTGTGTCACCCATCCCTCACGTGTTTCAAGTAAGATTCCATGTGACAGGTGAAGAGGAATGGGAGGGAGGGAAGGAGTAGTGGCTTTGAAGTAATGTTTGTTTTGGTTTGCCCTACAAACTGTTTGTAAAAGGGATCAGTTGATGCCTCTGACCGTCTCCCATGTCCATACCTGTCTGCCACCTCCTCAGTGGAGGAGGAATACTTTGCAAAAGACCTTTCATTGGCTATGTATCGCCTACAGGCTGGATGGAGACCAAAATATTTCTTACTGGCAGGGTTTTAAAGTACTGGGGGTTGGCATTTTCCCATCACATGGAGCAGGTCGGCAGAAGATAACCAAATTGCATTATTTCATGTAGTCACACCCCAAAAGCTTGTCACTTTGAAGTACTGTGTTATAGTAAGCAGACCTGTTATATATTCCAGGGGATATTTGCATTGCTTTAAAAAACTTTGATACTATGTTTGGAGGGATATCAGTCAAGTTAATACCAAAGTATGAAAGAAAGCTGAAAACGAGGACAGGGAAAGTAGGAATTGGCTTAAGTATAACGAGAATGGGGGGGAAAAAAAGTATTTGCTAATGAATGCAGCAAAATGCTTTCTGAAACAAAGAGTTTAAAGCACTAGCTGTAGTTTCATCCCAAAAGAAGAAAAACATTCAGAGAGTAAGGCAGGCAACCCGGGCTCTGGTGGATCAGGAGTCCTGTATAGCAGCTCAGGCTCGTGTTTAACTCCCCTTTCCTCAAAAAGACAGGGTGGAATGTAGTCTGTGTGAATAAGAACTTTAATTACTAATTGTTTCCTATTTCAGTGGGATGCATTCAGCCTGTTACGCTGGAATGACTGTGTTATGATGGTCATAATTACACTGGTGCTAAGTTTAAGATGGGGGAAAACTGGATTTTCTGACAAAAGATGCCAGACACAGAAGACTCATTTTCCAGTTGTCTGAGGAGAGGCCATTACCCAGTGAATGCAAATTTTATTGTAGGTTTGATCTCAGTGGGAAGAATGTACTTGTATGACAAATTGAGTAAGCAGCAAGCAAAGAGGATTTAACATGTACAGAATATTAAGAAACCTTGTTTCAAATAAATGGAGAGTGGAGCTTTATTTTTCAGTCACATGGTTTGACACTGGAAGTGCTCAAACTAACCAGCTGAGTGCACAACAGCTACTAGGATGTGTGTATGAACAAGATGCGAGTTTGCACATAAAATCCAAGTAAAGTGAGAAGAGTTTAAAAAGCCAGACTCTTGAATGGTAGCCTAGAAATGGATGGCAGACTGCAGATGGGAGACTATGCTGGAACAGAATTCTTGGATATTGCCAGTGTTTCCAGTACTTTTTGTTCTATTTAAACACCTGTGTCAGCTGCTGAACAGCAGGAGATGCCTGTAACGTTACATTTCATATTTCCAGTGGATACAAAAACTTATGAAATCTAAGATAAGGCTAACTGAGCTAGACTTTGATTATATTCAGAGAATAATTAACTGTATTTTACCCACATACATACCTCTTAAATGATACTCTTGATCAACAAGCAAGCAAACTCTGTCAGGGCTCACAGCATACCAGGTCCTACTGCCTCTGGAGCTGCAATTAACCTGAACTCACTGCAGAGACATGATTTTTCTGCATTGCCATGTTTCTTTCTCAGTGCAAAATCAGTTGCTTTTTTTTGTAGAAACCATTTTAAGAACCTTCAAACAAGAACATGGATTTTTCTAACAGCAACACTCATTTGAATGATTAAACAAAAAGAATTGGTATCATGTGATGTTACTTGTCATATTTCTAGCTGGGAAGGAGATGGGCTGACATCAGAAGTTAGGAACTGCTATAAAGAATGGTTGCATTATACCATGATGGTTTCATGTCTACTATCACTAAATTATTGAAAAAGTGACAAAATCTGGGGTTAGTATTACTCAAAATAAAATTTAACATATTTTGATCTCACTCCAGAAGACATCTAACGTGTGCGCAAAATATGGGTTTTCTTCTGGTGTGTATGTGTGTGTATGTGTATGTGTGTGTGTATGTGTATGTGTATGTGTATGTATGTGTATGTGTGTGTGTATGTGTGTGTATGTGTGTGTGTATGCGTATGTGTGTGTGTGTGTGTATGTGTATGTGTATGTATGTGTATGTGTGTGTGTATGTGTATGTGTATGTGTATGTATGTGTATGTGTGTGTGTATGTGTTTGTGTATGTGTATGTATATGTGTGGGGCTAGTGTTTCTTTGTTTCTTCGTTGTTGCTGCTGGTTTATTGTTTGGAGGGGGGTTTTTTTTGGTTTGGTTTTTTTTTTTTCAGTAGGGGCAGTCCCGTGGTGTAGTGGAGAGCACTCCAGTCTCCAACTCCGAAGGTCGCGAGTTCGAGTCTAAGCGTAGGGACTGTCCCCGGCAGTTCAATGCCTCCCTGACATCCCATCCCGTCAGATCTCAGATGCTCAGCAGGGTCAGCCCCGGTCAGTACCGGCTGCTGTAGACAAGTCCCAAGGACTTCACTGTCACTGTCCAAGCTTGCTCAGCCGTGGCAAATGAACCTTAGGACTTAAACAGTGGGGCCAGTTCTGCGTACGCTGTGCCTCACCTAAAAAATCCACTGCACAGGCTGGAAGGGCACACCCACGGGGGGAGAGCCCTTCCCAAATCTTCTTTCACGAAGATTGGCCATTATGCATTTTTTCAGTCAAGGGAGCACCCATCTTCAATGAATACAATTTTAGGCTGTGTGCTGGGATTGCAAATTAAAAACCTCAGATTTTGAAATGTCTGACAGCTTTCCCATACCATCCAAACCTCTACTTCCCTGCTTACCTCACATGACAAATACTGAATCCTGTAATAGATATACATAACTCAAAGAACCTTGACATGAGAAAATTCCTTTAAATATGTCAGACATATCTAGTTTTCCCAGACTAGGTGAGAAGATGCAATGTGCTAATTTAGAATAAAACCTCAAGGAATGTTTCTGATAAATCAATATCAACTGCTAATTTGTGAAAATTTGTATAAAAGCACTGATTATTTTTTTCTTATGAATTTTTCAATAGATATTTATGTTAAAAATAACAATAATAAATATAATAAAAAAGTCTGAGTGGATTTGCTCATCTAATCATGGTAATAAGATAGCCCATACTGTATAATCTTTAAAAGACACAAAAAGGGTCTCAGAATCCTGTGGTCTTTTGGAGACCGAGTGAAAAATCAAGGAAGTGTTTGTTGTTCTACATTTAGTCTTTCTGTGTTTTCTGGTATAGCAGATCTGGTTTTGTATTTACAGCACTCAAAGAAAGTTATAGTGAAGTTGCATTATTTAAAGGAAAATATGAATATAAAACTGTATGGACTGTAAAGCTTAATTTTGAGTTATTCTTTTTGTAAAATTTGTATACATTTTCAGGAGGTAGTAAGAAGAGAAAATTCTATTTTAAAATCAGTTTTAATTTTGTTAATTTTACAGAACACAAAGTCAGTCACACAGCTCAAGAAATACGAGCAAGGCAACAATGTAATGATGGATGTCTCCTGTTTGACATGTTTTCCTGTTGAAGAGAGAAGACCAAACACCTTGGAGAGTTTTAGGCACTTAGAAGTCAGTTAATTTCAATTTAATCATAATTTCATCAATTTCAGTCCATGGAACTTTAGCATCTAAATGTCTTTGGGGAATGTGAGTCAAAGAGCCTCAACATATTTAATATCTACATTCAGTCACACAGATTAACACCTATAAAATATCTCCAGGACAAACTTACTCAACTGCAAAGGAGTCATAATTTTGTTTTATGGCATTCCTATAGCAGTTGCTTTTCTTAATTAAACAGGGAACTTCTTTAGGTCAGAGATTTTTATTTTTATCTTATATGATTTAATGAACAGCTGAGGTAGGGAGGGACCTCCAGAGTTTATTTAGACCAATTCCCTCATCAAGCAGGGCTACCTAGACCGAGTTGCTCAGAACAGGGTCCAAATGGCATTTGAATATCTCCAAGGTTGGAGAAACCACAATCCCCCTGGGCAATCTGTGCCAGTGCTCAGTAATACTCACAGGGGGAAAAAAAGTGTTTCCTGATGCTCAGAGGGAACCTCCTGTGTTTCACTTTGTGCCTTGCCTCTGGTCCTGTCACTGGGCACCACTGAAAAGACCCTGGCTTCTGTCTGCCTGACACATATATTCTTATACACAAAAATATAAATTTAAAACACACACATATAATTATTAATCTCAGATTTATGCCTCTTCCTACGTATCTTCTTTGGCATATCACTTTAATTGATACAATTGTCTTAACTGGATATTTTAGAGTTTTTGTTGTGGGAAGTATAAATGAAAACCAGGTCTGATTTTACTGTTATATGTTTCATGTTTCCCATTTTCTCTAAGCAATTATCCCAGTACAATATTTATTTGTTTCTGCAGATGTGCCCTGGAATTTAAGCTGTTTTGCCCACATGAAAAAGATATATACTTCTATTCCAGAGCCGAGTGTGCCTAAATAGATTCCAGCTGAAGTGAAGTATCACCTCTACTCTAGAACTTCTGTTTGGTTACTGGATAAGAAAGAGCAATTAAAGCTAGGTTGTTTAATGCAGCTTCTATATTTCTGTATAGACAGGGAAATGAGAGTCAGGTGCCTCCAAAAGGCTGCACATAAATTCTTTCCCTTCCTTGAAACACCAAAACTATTAAACTTTCACTACTACTAGATTCAATCTCTATATTTTTTGCTTCTTGTTCATGTAACTATACCAGTTTGATTCCTGCTAGGAAATAGCTATAGGTATTTTTTCATTTTACCATGTCCTAAACTCTATAGGTATTTCTACCTCTTTTTATCATAATGGTTCCTGTGTGCATTTTTATGGAACAAACTGTTGGTTGAAACACACACAGCAGAACTTCCATAAGTGTTAATTTACACTTAATGTGATTTTCATAAGTATCATTCATCCCAGGGGTTAATTCGTATACTACACTTTATGACTTTAAGATGTTAGTTTGAAATTTGCCCTTCAGATTTCTCTTTTCATCTGTCGTGCATTTAGAAGACAGAACTGTAGCACACAGTAAAGAGCAACAGGTGCAATGGCAACAGCAGCAGCAACAACAATGCAGCTTTACTAGCTGTGCCTATGGTAATATATAAGATTGACACAGATGTGTTACTTGCAAAGTGCCAGCTGCTGGCACTTCTTTTCTTGTTAACTGTTAAGTAAATGAAAAAGAAATGAAACAGATTATTTCTGTGACCTACCACTTACTTCACAGATATTTCAGCAGACATAAGGGCACATTTCATAGCCGAATGTATTTTACCCTTGGATACATTCAATTTGTATTCATTTTAGAATTTACTCTGTTAATTAGAAAAGGTTATAAGATTAATAAGTAGTCATTGCTAATATATGCAATGGAATATAAGCTTCAGTTGATGTTTTCTCCCCAAAGAGGCATTAGAGATTAGTTCATACAAATCATAGTGAACAGTATATCCTATCTTTCAAAGCTGGTCTTTATATTGCTTTATAATCTCTGAATCATTTCTAAAATCCCTGCCAGAAAAGCCAAAAAAAAAAAAAAAACAACAGCAAACCATTCCCTACCAACATAAAATGATACATTGCAACTTCACACACTCTTATAGAAGAATTGATTTTCAAGGAATTCTTTGTAGATGTGAAATAGATAGCTTAGAAACACACAAAGAATACTACAGATTGTGAAATGACTCTTATTTGACTGTAATGTTAACTACAAGATTGCTTTTTTCCCAGTTTCCAGAGCATTAAAATGACCTACATAATTTTTGAGATTCATGATGATAATGACCTAGAAGGGGAAGATGCTCTCTGTTGAGGGAGCTGCTCTGTTGAGCAGGATCACAATGCCCAAACTCCAGCTGACAGGAGAGAAGGTCAGACAGTGTTGTCTTCTTTGTGGTCGCCCAGAGCAGGGTTCACCACTGAATGGTGTCAGGATGACCTCTGTATAGGTGATAGGTTCCTTACTTGGACAGATTTCCCAATCAGATCACTCAGATATGAAAAAAGGCTATTAAGATCGAGAATTTCTTGAGGCTGGCAGGTGAATCATCCACTATACTCTATATCCCTAATAATTTTACTCCTGGGTTATTGAACTAAGCACTTTTCCTTCTGTATTGACATTTCTCCCACTGAAATTTGGAGGAAAATGCCCAAAGATGGTGCAGAATACCCAGAAGATGTTAACGTATAATCTGTGTCCAAGGACATTAACACATTCATAGCTACTCTGACAAGATCTCATCTCCAGTGCAGGTGCAGAAGAAAGAATAAAATTTCATCATCCACCCTCTTAATTTTGCTATGAGTCGAATGGACAGGTCAGATTTTTGCTGGACCCTGAATCTACTCACATCTCAGTCACAGTTCTGTCACTTTTGTTTATCATGACATTTTCTTAGGCTGACACTGCAGGAAAAAATTACGGCTTTTCTAAATCTTTATAAATACAGAGATAGAAAGGAGCTCAGAAGCTCATCAGCTCTCTCTGCTATTTGTAAATTATGTAAAGATTTCCTCTGACAGTTTTTAAACTGAAAACAATTATCTAAATCAACCTTTCCCACCAAATATGTTTATATCAATATATAGACACCAAGATTAAAAAAAATAAAAGTCCACATACAGACACTTAAATATAGGTGTCAAAAATAGAATCCCAACTCACAGGTAAGCTGTTTCACAAAATGAAATATATGCTGATATGTCCTTTCGTACTCTCACTCATAGTTTTGGTAAATTTGTTACTGCTGAAATAGTGTCTAAAGGACAAGTCAAGAACTGTGAGTTTTGCACAATTCAAGATTAAAGTTTAGATGAAGGTTTGGATTTTAAAATATTTTAGTAATTTTTGAAATTTAGTAATTTTTTGTTGCAATACATAACTGCCTCAATTATCGAAACTGTAGGACTTCAGCTGCAGAAAATGCACAATCTTATTGAAAGGAAAATCTGTGAGGATCTTAAGGAACTATATTCAGACAAAAAATTCTGTGTAACAAAGATTCACTTTTGATCCTTTAAATGCTTTGATATCATGGAGTTAACTCAGATAAGAAAATTACCATTAGGAATAACAAAGTCAAACAAATATTTGTGTAGTAAATGGAATTTGATAAATAATTTTACTCCTGTAATTGGTATACCCTATATCTCATATTAGTCAATACTACTAATATTGAAGGCAAGGGAAAAATTCTGCCCAAGGCAATTCAGTGGTGCAATAATTGGATTAGTATCAGAAACAATTTCAGTTGCACATTCACCCTTCCTTTATTCTGTTTATCGCTGCTTTTCCACTGATAATAAAAACTGACTTTATTCCTGTACTTTTTTTGTACAAACTGTTGTGGTGAAATATAAACTCAGAAATGTATGAACATATTTTCAGAAATTTAGTCAATGATTCACATGTTCCTTTAAACCAAAAACCATCCATCTTTTGAAGACATAAAAATCTGTGTGTATTGTGATCCCTTAAGTGTACCCAGAACGTCATGTGTAAAAATAGACTTTATTAAAAATATATCATAGTTCTTTATTATACTGTAACATCTTACTGCTTTATATAAATACAGTTTATAAAACTGTTATATTAGAAATTAAATATTAATACACAGTGTGGTTTCAAAACACAGGCATCAAAATGCAGTTCATATTTCACTTTTAATGCTCAGCTGAAAATCCTCATGACTTTTCAAAGTAAATCTGAATGACTACTAGATACTTTCATTTATACCTAAAAGTTATCCACATTAGTCTGTGCTGACATAGCAGTTGATACACAGATTTTGCAATATAGTTTTGAAGCATACAAAACTACCCTGATATGGTTTATCCCTCTCAGTGCTGTGTCGCTGGATATATTGAATGATCGAGGACAGGGAGCTTTTTAACTGTCCTCTGGATGTCCACAGATTTCAGTAAAAGATCATAAAAATGATCAGTTAGAAGAGGTTTTGTGCAATGTTTAAAGGTTTACTTGTACATGTGATTGCAATGTTGCTATATGGCCATTTAAACAAAAACTTTCTTATTGCAACACATGTGATGTATCTAGAAAATTAGCTAGTTTACTCTGTAGTAGGTATAAGATAAACCTAATACTCTCTGAATTATTTCTTCTGTTTAAAAGTTATGTTTGTTTTACTCTAAAATTCTATTTGAAAAAGACAACATTCAGACAAGACCTCATGCAGGCTTTAGGAGGAGAGTAGACATCTGCTTAATCATCAGGTTTAATTAGCATCAGTGTTGGTCAGGTGAACATTGTTTTCACTGCAATGATTGGCCCACTTTATTTTTCAGAAATAAGCTATGCAGAACAATATTTTCAACTGTCCATTTTTCCAGATGTTACTGGTAAGTATCACCAAAAAGCATGCAGTTATAGAAGAGTGAATTATCACCAAGATTACTTAAAAAAAATCAGCAAGGCCACGGTAGCTTCCTGAATGGCCATACTTGTAAACTAGCATCTTTTACAAAAGCTCTGATATTAGGGATGTGAAAAGAGAAGTTTTAACTTAGCACAGAACTACCTGAACCTACACAGAAATGTGCTGACCATTTTCCATGCTTAAGAAGCACAAACAAAGGAATGCAATCTGTACAATCTAGTTCTTTTTTGGAGATTATGCATACATGCTGTGTCATCTGAAGAAGCCCCTTTCTTTCTGTGCTTTGACATTCTTTTAGTTTTTTTCTTAATCACACCTCTGGGGAAGAACAACCAGTCTGGGACATTAGAAAGTGTAAAATGAGCTCCCTTCCCTTTTTTCATTGATAGAAAAAAGGGCGAAAATAAAGCAGAAACCAGGACTATGTCACTTGTTCCTCCATCACCTACCTGTCAACAGGAACAGGAAAGATCCTTAGCAATCCAGACCCCTAACAATTTCTCATATACAGAAACTCTCCAAAAGCAGAGAAAGACCTGAGGCACAAAGCAGCATCCCAGCCTTAGGAACAGAATTACTGGGTTCACACTGAAAGGAACAATATTGATTGTGAGATTTAGTGGCAGAATTAATTGTTGTGCTAGGAATGAAGAACTGTGAGTTTATTAAAGATTTCTGTCTCTCTTGCTCACAAACTCATCCATACTTTTTCAATTTAGGTACCAATTATCTCTATTTCATCTTGCTGGGGGGGTTTTGCTGTTCTCCAGCAAATATGTAAGATTCTGAAACATGGGAATTTGTTATTTTCAGATGAGCTCACTCAATCTTAATGTCTGAAATTTTCATGTGCTTACAGAAGCATTCTGATTGAAGAGAACACATCTCTGGGAAAAACATAAAATACCC
>VWZD01008401.1:0-69017 GCA_013396695.1 Sakesphorus luctuosus | reverse complement strand
CCCCCCCAGTGCATTACCCGTCCTTTCATAACATATACATTTAAATATATAAGATGTTTCTAGCAGAGGCACTTTAAATTATCATTCATTCTTCTCTTTAATTTTACAAAATCTTCCTGTGCCAACAATTTACAGGCTTGTAGGTAGAAGCTGTCAGTGAAGGCATGACTTGGTCCACCATGAAGCAGAATGCTCTAGCAAGAGTAATTTTTGAGAATCTATAAACGACAAGACAGTTAACTACTTAACTGTTCATCAAAGCATGCAGAAAAGAGAGCAAGTTTGTTCTCGGAAGAGGTGTTCAATCAGTTGTGACTGACAGCTCCTTTTTGTGACATGAATGAATTTATTGATTTTTAATTCAGGTGCCCAGCAGCACTTTGTAAGGCATCTGGCATGATATGCCTCTGTTGTAATGAGACCAGGTTTCAGGCACCCTTGACCAAGCTGTTGCCCACTTGAGTTTGATCACAGACATTTGCTGCCCCTCAGATCCAGAAGATCCACATCTGGAGCTGGAACACTGTTCAGCTGTGGTAGCCCATAGCTGGCTAGGGTGTTAATGCCCATCCTTGCAGTTTTTGACATAGCTATACGTTTGCAGAAAGCCCTGCCAGGTAGGAAGCTTAATGAGACACACAGTTTTCTGGTATAAGTTTCAGGTCTTTTAACTTAAGACAAGTCAAGACTGGAGAGCCAGGATAGGGCATACAAACATGTTTCAGATACTGCTGTTATCCTCATCCGGATATTTCCGATAAGGGTGGTCTGTGAACAATAATGTCCTGTTGCCCTCATTTAATAATTGTGCTAAATCAACGTGCTAAGATCCAAAACATGCTTTGAAAATGTGATTCTCAAATAGCTGGAGGGCAGTCTAATTGCACAAGTTGTTTTAGATTGTCTAAGGACTAGGAAAGCTCTACACAATGCTCCTGTGGTACTTTATGGAGGAAAATGTTCAAATGTGTCATCAAAATATACATAATGTGTACTGAATAAAGTGCTACTAATGACTGCTCCTTATGCACACACTCAGCATACAAAGTGCTTAATTGACTAATTAGAAAATGCATGTTGGAAGAGGACAACCAATGGGAAATGAATAGTGCATTGCATAAGACACTGCTTACTTTTGTGAAAGGGAATTGTGGTTTTGATTCTTTACCCTGGACTGTTGGCCAAGGAGATCCAATTTTGAACTCTTTGATCACAATGCTATGTATAGATTTGTTAATCACAGTAAATGTTCTCAGATAAAGAAATATGACTGACAAAAGCAGTACCAAGCTGGTCAAGCACCAAATTAACTTGTTTGCTTAAGAAGAGACAGTTAGACATAAACTCTGGACCAGACAGCTGTGGCCAGTGGAAAAGCGTCTGCACCTGGTATGAAATGAGTAGGACAGAGCTGCTGAAATATCCTGGAAACAGGACAGTGGCCAGTGGGGCAGAGCAAACAGTAGCTGGTAGAAGAAGAGTGCCCTGCTGTAAGGACTGACCAGTGATAACAATTTACAAATGGTCTCTTTTTGGTTTTTTTGGTCTTAAACATTTTGATATTTCCTTGGCCATTCCTTTTCTCACAACCAAAGAACACATACCAAGAGGTCTGAGCTGTACCCACAGATGGAGGTGTAAAGTCATTCTGCCCCCATCCACAGTCCTACAAGTGCCCTGTTATTCTTTCCAGTAGTACGTCAGAAGGCTGCATATTTCAGTTTTAAACAAGGCAAATGCTTGCACTTCTATTTAGAGAGTTCTTTACAGCCTTCTGTAAACTTTATCAAGGAGCTTTCACAGTGACCAGCATTCCCATTATGTCTTTTCCACCCCCACCCCCACAATGATTCCTGTGACACACCTTTTGCATAGTGCCACCCAGGAAAAACAACCCCCTTATGTAACTGAAAGTTTTGTTTCATCTTCAGTTTCTTTCTTTGCCAGAGGCCACAGGAGGTTATTACAAACAGGTGGTGGTAGCCAAAGTCCTAGATTTTGCTTTATTATTTGTGTGCCTTTACAACTTTCCTATGTGACAGTCTCATTTAGTCAGTGCTACAGGCAATCTCTGTCTGTACCTAAAATATCTTTAACAGCTGCATGTAGGGAACAATCACAGGGGAAGGAAAAGAAGCATACAAAAGCAAAAGGCAACTTAGAAAGGAATTGGAGCCAGAGGAATTCAAGACTGGGGTTCTTTTATTACCTAAAAGGACACATATTTTGCAGAACATGCAGAGTCTGCTTTTACTGATTCTATTTTTGTTGATATTTTGTCCATTGCCATTGTTTGCTTAAAATAATTTCTCAGGAGATATCTAGTGGCTGCTGGCAGCAAATGTTAGCAAAGTACCTCTGAAACTGAAAAATTGGGTTATTCTCTACAGAAGACAACTACTTTATACAAGCACATGAAATATCTGTGAATCTTGGCATTATATATCGGGAAGTGTGACAGGTTCCTATAAAATCACAGACACAAACAAGAAATAGTGTGAAGAAAATATTTTTCTCTCTTTTCAAACCTTCAGTTGGAAAGACTGGGAGGTAGTATCTTTTATATCTTTTTCTGGTACTCACTGGAATGTTCACACTTAAAAGTTCTTTTTTGTCCTTTCTTCCCAAAGTCCTTGTAGCACTTATTATCTCACAAAGTTTGCCTTATGCCCTTCCTGCCACCCTGTCACCACTTCAAAAATTGGTAAGCTAGGGCTGAAAAAATCATTCTCTCTGTGTAATCCCGAAGTGGAGACCTTAAACTGGCAAACAGAAACCAATTTATAACCTCTTTATGAACTATCCCTCCCTCTGTTTCCATCCGTTTGCTTATATTTTAAGCTTGCTTATAAGTGCTTTGGCTGAGTGATTCGGCTGAAAGTGCAGTATAGTCCAGTTTGAACTCTGGACTGCCTGACATCCCAGGTCAGCCAGCTTGTTTCAGATACTTGTCTAAATCCAGATTAATTTCCTCCTTTCTCCCACCTATATTGCAGCCTTGAGATCATAATAGGAAAAGGTTTCAGGATGTCCTAGTTTCCTGCGGGATAAAATTATGTATTTTTCTCATCCCAGAGTTGTAGGATGGTGAGTAGGTTATAAGATTCATGTTGTCTCTACTTGCATAGTGCTTTTATTTGTTCAACATATTGGTTCCCTGAAACTCTAATTGGAAGTGCATTAGAAAGTAAAGACCTATTGCGGAATGTAGAAAATAATATGGTGTTTCCAATAACCAGTATAAGAAAAATTATTTCATAGTATCCAATGTGCAAAGAGAAGAACATCATTTTCTCAGTCTTTTTAGTCTCGTGTTACAAGAGAGAATAGCAGAAATATGTGGAATGTGTCCTTGATACCAGTGCAAGAGGGCTCACACATGCCCACATATTTTTCTCATCTTTTCCATGTATATCTTATCTGAATTATAAGAGGTTTTTGCTTTCTCTGTCCCTCAATTTATTCTGAACAAATATTTGTCTACCCTATCATAAAATCCTCTAGTAACTGGGATTCTATAACCTGCCTAAGTGCTCTTTTCTAGTGCTTTACTAAATATTCTTAAAAAATTGCCCTGTAACTGCAAATAGAATTAAAAAAAAAGAAAAAGAAACAAAACACCCACAGACATACCATTGCTTCTAAGTAATTTTTACTTAATTCATCTTTGGCAAGATTCTTCTAACCTACATTTAGATGTCCATAATAGAAATATTTAAAGTTGTGCTGACTCTTTTTGGCTCCTTCTACAGCCAACGGGGAAAACGAAGCACTTCTAGGCTTCTATTCATCTGATCTATTTCAGCTAATCAGTAAGATTAATCACGACCTGGAAATTTCTACCTCACTTACATAGCTAGAGAGGGACCTCAAGTAAATTAAGACACAGAGCTAGAGTTTTACATTTACTTTAGCAAGTTTTACCTAGAGGACAACACAAGAACAATGTTACTATTTGAGCCTTATGGATTTCTGAATTAAAGCCAATCTTAGCTATGGTGTCCAGAATCAGCCAATAATGTCACAATAGCTGCTCAGACATCTGAGATTAATAGGGTATCTAACAGTCAGTTTCAGCATGAAAAAAACCCCGAGAGTGAAGAGGAGGAAAATATAAATTAGCATAAATTAAAGATGCCCAAGGGTTTTTACAAATTTATCAGGACTATAGCCATTATGAGACCTGAGAGTAGATGCATGAAATTGTGAAAAGGTGAATGAAAATACTCATGGCTCATATAATAAATGAACTTTTTTTAAAGAACCTAGAATTTAATTAAGAACTGAACTGAACTAAACTAATTGACTTGTAGCTGTTATAATAAATGTCGAAGAAACTTTCAAACATTAATGTTTTTAGAGACACAGAAGTGATGTGAGTGCCTCCGAAGTGAATGTTTACACCCTTTGACTTACCCTGGGTCTCATCCCATTGGGCAGTAGTAGTACAACGAATTCAAACAGCAGAATGCAATGTAAAGATTTCAGTAAAGACACCCTTTGAGGAAGATTCAAGCTGATGAATGAAAGAAATAAAGGAAAAGACTTGCTTGTAAGTTTCCATTTCATGAGAAGATAAATTTGCTCACATTTTTGCAAGAACACAAAGAAAATCTACAATTGTCATAGTTGTCAGCCATGAAGTTAAGCATCCAAAGTTTTCTTTCTTTTTTATGTAAATATTCATGGAGTTTATACCTATTTTTGAGAATTTTAAATTCCTGTTTTCCACAAAGCCTGCCTTAGTCAATAAAAAAGAAACAAGTTGCACACAGAATTAGCAAATTGCAACCTTTTTTTTCTGTGCCTTTAAAAATAGGTTCCACTACATGAGTGTCCTGGTTCAGCAGGTGGGACCAGTTGTCACGGTGTGGGGGGTGAGCAAAGCTGTTTATCTACCCCCTCTATTCATTCCCAAGGTCAATGGCCCATTTGCAGCAGCTTCCCAGGGAGTCGTTAGCACCTCCACTCCCAGCCTGAGGGGGCGGAGCTGCTAATGGGCCATCAACAGTCCAAAAATAGCCCATTACTCACAGAGTTAATCACCCATTGTGTGAGTCCCCGCCCTGGGGGAGGGACTAAGTGCTCCCTGAGGGTACAAAAGGGGGCGGGTAAGAAGACCTTGGGAACCTTTCATCGGACCCAGAAGAGCAGCAGGACCTCGACAGGAGGAGACCACCGCTCTGGACCAGACTACAGCCATCACCTGTACCAACAGGTTTTTCACTTCCTTTTGCTTTGGACTTGGGGGAAGCACGCGGGTCTCACACAAGGGCTAACAAACCCCTTTGGGTTTGTACCCCAGGGCACTGGGTTATACAGCTGGGTTTTGGGAGTTGACAGCAATTTCCCTTTGTGTCAGTGTATTTACTGTATTATTATTATTAAATTGTAGCTCTGACTTATAATCTCTCTTATGTTGAGCTCATTTCTCCTGCTGGTTTACCTCTAAACCAGCACAATGAGTTCTAGAGGTTACTTCCAGCCAAAATTTAATTACTATTTCAGTATGCACCTTGTAGCAAGGTTTAAGAATAAGAAGTGGAAAACCCATGCAAACATCTTCAGAGAAGCTTTAAAGAACAAGCTTTTTCACAGAATAAAACTAAAAATGAAAAGCACTAATGGATGGAAAGATAGTCAGGTGCTTGCAAAATGTTACACACATACATCTGACCTAGGCTAACTACAACTGCCTTTTCATTTTTATGGGTAATAGATTTGAATCAAAGATGTTTGAGGAGCACTGGGTTAGGTTAATTTTTATTTCCTACATCTAAAATAGAAATATGTAAACACAGAAGTCAACAAAAGGTAAACACTACATACACATTATCAGAACTTGCTTTGTATTACCTCTTGTTGAGTTACTAGAAGTGGATACTTTTTAAAGTGAAAGTCTGGCTGCATGTTTTTACAGCTCTGTGCTGAGGGGCACTGAGGTATCCTAGAGGCTGACTACTGGGAGTGCTGGAGTATAAAAATAACTAGAGAAGTGCACATTTGATTAAGAAAAATAAACACCTCAGTAACTTCTGAACTGTGAAACAACAAATGAACACTACTTAGCTGTAAAAGATTGAGTTCTAAATCAAAAAATATTTGCTGAATTTCTTATCGCCCAGAAGAAATTTGCATTGCAGATAAGTGACACTTCGAAAGGGTCATATCAATTTTTGTGTGTGTTTCAACACTGATGAAGCTTAATTTATGTACTGTCATTGTAGAGAGGGAAGTATAATGGATTTTTAATTATTCCAAGTTTCAAAGAGCAAATAGGAGGTAGTCCAGTTTCCAGACAAAGCAGGAAGAGAATTAGGAGTTATAAAGAGCAAATTACTCAGTCATGCCCTATTAAAGTTTTCTTGGGAATGTGGCATTCCTATTTTTCTTTAAATGTTTACATTCATTTCTTGATTCATTCTCAGGGCACAATGCTTTATCACACTTTTAAAATGGTTAAGAAGGTTACATGCACCAAATTAACTTTGGTTTATTTGTATTCTCACATACCTCTTTGCTTTTGGATAGGTAGGTTGATGTACTATACAAGGACAACAAAGCTCTCCTATTAGGCTTAATATTTCTGGATATTTTTCCAGTTCGTTGACTAAAGAAAGTGGGAAGTTATTCATACACTTTGAAAAAGTTCTTAATTCTCAGATCCTGTAATAAAGTACATCATTAATGGGATTTTCAAGCTTAAGTTCTTTCAGTAACTGCTAGCACTTAGGACGAGAATTTAAAGAGCCAGACTAATTGGCCAGTTTTGGCAAATTGTTGCATTGGTGTAATTTTGAATCTTAAACACTTTTGTTCAGTGATAGCTGATTGATTATAAGGCAGATAGCAGTACTTTACTATATCTCTATTTTTCCTGTCCACTAGTACCATGATCCAGCACCTAAAAGTCACCAAAAGTCTTAATAAGTTTGATATGGATTTCAACTACCACAATATACAGAGTATTCTTCCTCCCTGTATCTACTAAAATTAAGAATTAGTGTTGTCGCTTCTCCCTACACACACCCCTTTCCATGTCTTCTGTGTCTCATTATTTCTCTTTTCATCCTGTTTGCCACTGAAAGTGCATTTGACGTGGGCTTTCAATAAAATAGGTAAACTTGTATATGTTCATTATTTAGTTTCCATTCATCTAAATGTAGGGAATTTTGATGATTAGATAGTTTCATTGTACTCTTTGAATAGTTGGAGTTTTAGAGTAAATCTGTAGTTCTAAAAAGAAAATATTTCTTGAAAAATTTAGAGCTGTTATGCTCTTTTTTCTGAAATACTGAAACAAGCCCTGTTGATGTTTCATCATTTGCAGTTCCATCTGGAACCCATAAGGCAAATTTGCATACACAAAAATAAAATGTTATTTGAATATTTCAGACCTTCATTAAAGGTTTGGTCTAATTTTTGGTCTAATCACAGATGAAACTCTAGTGGTGTTGGGGAACACTTAGATTTGGTCTAGTTTATATCTAATTTTCATCATCAGGATGACTGCCTTCTCTTGGGAAAAGGCAGTAATTAATAACTCTGCTGCTTTCTCTCAAGATTATTAGAAAGTGAAAGAGGAAGTAAATGGGCAGGACTCAAACACCTGTGCTGCCTATTAAGAGGATTTGAAGGGATACAAGAACTGAAAAGAAAGAATTCAAAGCCAAAAAGTTTGCAAGAACCTACTGTCAAAAATGTATATGATTTAGTACAGAAATTTCCCCAGCGGAAATAAAACTGGTTATGGACTTCTAAAATGAGTCTCTATGTGGCAGTGACAGCACTGCTTCAACCATAAAGGAAATAAAATGTATTTTTATTACTGTGTTAAAATTTTTGAAATAGATTTGTTTCATTGTTTTTTAGAACATTACTTCATTGTGTTTCACAGCAGTAAAATTCACAATGGTACCTTTTGAAGACCCCTAGTGTCTGGGGAGCTTGGGCACAATTTAGAGGGCTTGCAATTGAGCTATCTGTCATTCCACAGAAGAAAACCTACTACTTCCATTATTTTGAGTTATTAGTGTTTGGTTTCTTTATTTTTCTAATACATACACAGTGTGGAACACAGTTGATTTCTTTTCACAAATTAGATTTAACAGTAAATGATAGCAGTTTCACCAGAAATGTTCATATACCACAGAGACTATGGCCACATCTGCTATCAATAACATAAAGTAATATCTGGGACACTCCAGGGTCTACTAAAAGAGGAAACAACATCTATAGTATCGAGTTCTTAAACCAGAAAAATATGAAATGGCAAAATCATAAAACCCACCTCTGTGAGTAATGGCAGACATGGATACAAGTCTCAGGCCCAGCCTTAAATGTAATCTATTTCTTCTGCTCCTTCCTCTCCCTGGTGGCTGCTGCTGCTCTCTGCAGGATGAAGAATGCAAGCTACCAAAAATCCGTGTTTGCTACTGTGAGAGCAACGTATAAAAAGGGAAATCAGACATGTGCCATCCTTCCTCTGGAAGTTTTCCAGGAGGTATTTCAACCTGCAAATAGTTATTCCCTGCTCTGAGGGAAAAGAATGGGAAGGCATTTCTCTTTTTAGGAAATAGGGCTGCAGACTGGGCCTGCTGAAGTTCTTTAGGGATAAGGGAAAGAAAAATAATTAGTTTCTTCTAAGGTTCAAGGTGATAGCCAATAAGTGTAGTGTGAAGAAATTCATGAGAAAAAATATGTCAAAAATTACCTTTCAATTAAAAGAAATATTTTTTATCAGGTAGAACCACAGAATCTAAAGCTTAATGTATTTATCCTTCTCAACATTTTTGTAATTTTCTGCAGCATCACAAATGAAATAGATAACAATAATAAAAAGCAAAAACAAAGCCAAAAGAAATTAATAAAATCCAGAATACTAAAAGCAAACAAGCCTCCCAGGGAAGCATGAAAACTCATCACCCTTTATGGACAGTTTTGAGAAAAAAAAGAATTGCTTTAGGAAAAATGCTTTGTGATGCTATTTTTAACACTCCTAAATTGGAGTATCTCCTGGAATTGTATTGCAGTCATATTTCATTCTTGTCATAGTGTTATAGAATCATAGAATATCCTGAATTGGAAGGGACCCACAAGGATCATCAAGTCAAACTCCTGGCTCTGGACAGGACAACCCCAAGAATCACACCATGCCTCTGAGAGTGTTGTTTCAAATGCTTCTTAACTTTGGCAGGCTTTGTGCTGGGACCACTTTTCTGGGGAGCCTCTGGGTGAAGAATCTTTTTGTAATTTCCAACCTAAATCTTACCTGGCACATCTGCACACAATTCCCTTGGGTCCTGTCACTGGTCTTATGGCTTCCCCTCTAGACCCTTCACCGTCTCTGTGGCCCTCCTTTGGACACTTTCATTCTTATATTGTGGTGCTCAAAACTGCTTGCAGTACTCTGGGTGAAGCCACACCAGTGTAAAACAGAGTGAAGCAGTCAATTCCCTTGACTGGCTGGTGATGCTGTGCCTGATGCCCCCCAGGACAGAGTTGGCCCTCCTGGCTTCCAGGGCATTGCTGACTCATAATAAATTTGTCATCAAGTAGAACCCTCAGGTCCCTTTCTGCAGCACTTCTTTCCAGCCTCTCATCCCCCCCAGTCTGTACAAACATCCAGGACTGCTCCATCCCAGCTGCAGAATCCAGCACTTGCTCTTGTTAAACTTCATATGGTTAGTGATTGCCCAGCCCTGTCAGCTGCATTTATACTGTTACTAAATGCATCAAGTATTTACCTTGCAGGTGCTTACAGATTGGAAAAATAAGGACCAGAATAATGCAATCAGTGTGGACTATTAAAAACAGTGGCACCTCCCACCATGGTGCAGCTAACCTAATCTCAGCGAGGTGAAAATTGGTTCCTTACACTACTACATGTTGCTACAGCAATAAAGCTGGTACAGATCTAAGAATTACACTGCTGTCATCCACAAGTTTTAAAATGAAAGCACTGCCAAAAAAATGAGCAAGTTCACTCAAGTCCCAGCTTGAAAACCCTTAGCCTCTTTGATGCAAAAAATAAAAAGGACAACCGTTTAAAAATGGTCCCACAAGAGTACAGACAGATAGCAGAGATGTTGAATACTGTTGTAAGTGAAAAGGCTTAGACATGCTTGCAAACATGGAGTTATCCTATGTGCAAAGGAGTAGCCAGTGAGAAAGAGACATCTGTAATCAAGACTGAGCAGGTTTTCTGGAGATATGCAAGTGCAGTGGATATATATTTTCTCCTTATTCCAGGTTTTTTTTCCTGCTCTGGTGTTTCTCGGAGAGTATGTGACCCCTTAGGTATTGTTTTTCAGTAGTAAAGTTTTGCTTCTTTGTGAATTTTGACCCTTTTAATAAGGGTCTTCCACATCTGTTATGTACACTTGGTTTACTGGGTGAAGACTCATGCCAGTTATAATCAGAAACCATGTACTCTGAGCCTGAGAATCTCTCCAGTGGAAGCCAGTAGAGTTCCAGTGACAGGTGTAATTGCGACAAATCACTGTCATTTCCACTGGTCTTTGGTGTTATATCACTGCCATGAGAAGTGCAATTCTTCTCTTTTTCAGCAGATTGACATGATTTCTTCTTTAACTTGTTTTAATCTAGTTATAATACTTTAACTAGTAACTGAGGGTTTTCTTACTGACCTCAAGAAAAGTGACATAAGTTAAGGAAGGGGAACACATATCACATTGCAGATCCCAGATCCCAGAATCACAGAATATGCTGAATTGGAAAGGACTCACAAGGACCATTGAGTCCAATTCCTAGCCTCACACAAGAACATCCCTAAGAGTCACACCATGTCTTTTTTTTTTTTTTTTAAAAAGAGAATCTTATGGAAATATGTTGAAAAATAAGTTTTAATCTTCTTTTGTCATCCCTGAAATATTGACCAAAGGCCTTATGACATATGATTTACAAAGTTTTTGACTTTCTGCCTGCACTCAGAGAAAACACCCCACAATTGAATGTATTAAGTCTATTTTTTGGCAGAATTTATAACATGATCTGAAAGAGCATTTATAAAATAACTAAGATGGTTTTCTGACCAAGGTCCACATCCTTTCCTGGATTTCTTTGCTATTCTGATCAGGACATAGAAACAAATATCAGGATCAAGAAGCCATCACATCAAAGCTGTTTTCAGTGTGTTGCAGTTACAAATTCAAAGCATGATACTATTACAGGAGCTCAGTAGATTATATTTAATCAATACTATATCATGGTATGAACAGAGGAAAAGCTTTCAAAATCTCCTAACTGAAAACCTAGAAGATCCAGCAATTGTTAGAAATATTTGTAGTCAAAAATACAGGCACAAATATCAATTTGTGCTCAAAACCTCCTGAACAGAAATCTGCAGGAAATTGATGAATATTGGGAATGTGATAAGGAACGTTGAAAGGTGGGATTACAGTGACTAAGGGGCCTTAGGGACCCCTTCTTTCTCTACAGCTCTGAAGCAAACTTGGCACCACATTTGCAAGATGGAAAGGTCTTTCATTTTGCATAGTTGTATGTGTGAAGCTGTTACAGAAAGAGACATAACATAAGATGACCCTTCTTTCAGCTCAGAAGGCAGGGTGGTATCCACCTTGTGGTGGTGTGCAAGCTCCAAAACCTGCCATCTCCACTGCTGCTGTCCACACAGAGATCTGATCCAATACCAGTTCAGAGACAATGATCCTTCTGTCAGTAAGTTCTGTTTCTATTAAGTAAAGCTTTATAGTCTGGGAACATCAAAAAGAACCAGAAAGCAAATTTCCAACTGTTCTGATTCTTCTGCTTTTCCAATGGTGTCCTCAGCTGACTGAAAGAGATACAAATCCTGTTTCATTTCCTTCACTGAGATTAGGGTGTGACACTAATTAAGGGACCACATGGAAGTGGCAACAGCATAATTTTACTGAAGGAACTACATGAAAAACACATGGCTTAGTACAATGAAATCTAAAATTATCTGTCAATTAAAGAGATTTAATGTAGAAAATCTCTAAGAAGTTTCTTAGAATTAGGAAGCAGTACATTTCCACTGCTTTAACATAACATGAAAATAAAATTTTGCATTAGACTGAAAATTAGATGAATCTAAGATATTAACAGAAATATGGTTCTTAGTAGTCTTGGTTAAATATATGCTAAGGAGCACGATCTTTGACAAATACCTCTGTCAGCTAATTATTATTTTGATTCAAAGTTTACTTTTTCAAAGCAAGGTCAGTGCTGGAATATATGTGAAAATGAATAAAAAGAATAAGCTGTCATTTGACATTCTTTGGTATAAAATGGAAAATACGCATTAATGTCAATTTTGCATTTATAAAAGCATAAATGGAACACATTATGTAAGCATCTTGGTTCATTTATGATAAACTTTACAGCATAAGTGTTCAACGCATAGTCCTAGACCATAAAATGCAATAATGAGTAGTGAATGTGGAATGCACAGAACTAATAGGGTATAACTCATAGGCTAATAGACATATATGTATGTTGACAGTGGTTATTTATGTTGAGATTATGTAAGTTAAAAATATTTAAAATTTCTCATCAGCCCAATGAATGCTCATATTTTGCATGATACAAAGAAATGAAGTAAGCATTTTACTTTATCATAGGCTCTCCAAAATTTTATATGCACATGTACATACATTTGCATAATTCCTTCTGAATCTGTGGGTTTAATTCTTTCTTCTAAAAATCACAGATTCATAGAACAATTAGGGTTGGAAGGTACCTTAAAGGTGATCTAGGTGCAATCTACCTGACATGGGCAGGGATCCTTCCGATAGACCAGGTTGCTCAGAGCCACAACCAACCCGGCCCTGAACACCTCCCGGGATGGGGACTCTACCACCTCTTCTGGTGCCTCACCACTCCCTGAGCAAAGGTTTCCTTCCTAATATCTAATCTAAATCTGCCCTTCTTCAGCTTCAGGATATTGTCCCTTGTCCTAACACTACATGCCCTTGGTGAAAAGTCCCTCTCCTAAAAAATCATTATCTATTTTTCATTTATAACTCTGTGTCTTGGGTTGAGCTGGCAAAATGCCAACTGTCCAAGAACAGAGAAAAAGGGTTGAAGAGGGAGAGGGAAGAAAAACTCTAAATCAGGTTTCTTCTGAAACTAACTACATATATTTATACAGAAAAGAGAAAATTAAGAGAAAACTACAATATAACACACACACAAGTTATATATAACAAGAAATAACCTCCCACTCCCCAATTAATACAAAGTGTATTACTCTAAATTTATAAGCACTTTAAAAGACACTTAGCAAGAAACAGAAAGAGTAACAAAATATTTCTACTTCTCTGAACTCAAACAAAATGCAAACAGCGGCAACAGCAAGAGCAAGGCCCACTTCAAGGCAGCAGCTGCACCACGTCTGGCCCGCACCTCGGCCATGGTAGAACTGACTAAGCCACTCCTACACACTGGATTTTACCTCTTTTGAGATGTTGTATTATGGTGTGGAATACAATATTATTGACTAGAAGAAGTCAGCTGTTAGCTAGCTCAGCCCAGCTCAAGTCAGCTGACAATTCTAGGCTTAATCTGAATTTTAAAGCCTAAATTTAGGCACACCTGGCTAAACCTGTGACACTCTGTGTGTGTATAAATTACTAAACCAGGTCAACTTTTACCCATAGACTATACACACTTCATCAGCGCCTTGATGAAAAAAAAATGCTATTAGTAAGATGCAAAATTGCAGTTACGTATTTTTGTGCTACAGTAAATGCTGTAAAGGGTAATGTCATTATTAGTCCTATTAACATAAAAGATTTTGAATGAATGCCAGCAAACAAGATCTGGCAAGAATTCTCCTTCTCATGGATTGAAATAGTTTCTGTTTGTCCCATTAACTCTTAATTTAACAAGTGAAGATACGATATACTTTCTGACAGTATCATGCAAGAGGCTTATTTTTATTCCATCCCTGAAAAATAGGTTACCTTCAAAATAGTTTGGTTTCTTTTTAAAATGTGGTGAGATAGCAATTAAACACTTTGAATCCTTTAAAATTGCGTGCCTGACTAATATGTCTTTCTCTGACAGAAAACAAAGTGAAAAATAATTTATGTCCAATAAAGCATAATAAAAAAGAATGTTTCACTAAATATTATGGCGTAATATTATACAGAAATATCAGAATGAATAGCTAAATAAATGCTACTTATGAATTGAGATCTTAGCTGCTGACCCACTGAAATAGCACATCTACAAAGATGTGAAATCTTTTGGCATTGAAATTTTGTCTGTCTTATTCAAAGTGGCACCATCTCACACTAAGGTGTCTCTGGTATAGGTGTAACATTTTTGCTAGGGTATCTAAGCCTTAATTTTATTCAGTTGAGACCTACTCAGTGATATCTGTGGTCTCCAGAGGTTTATTCATTCCACTGTAGAGCCGAACACAGATTTGATCAGATAACTGTATCCTCATCTGCCTAACTACTCTGCTGTAACGCAAACCTAGACATTACTGGCATGTAAAGGTTTGTTTTCTAAATGGACCTACTGCTATCATCATAGGTATCACAAAATGTTCCAAGAAGGGAGAAGTGGAATGCAGAAGAGAACAGCTGTTTTTTGGTTTTTTTTTCCTTTTTGACAGTATCCAAGCATAATTTCATATTATTAGTCTTCTTGAGAGTGACAATTGAAACAAAAATGAAAATACGCATCACTCTATTTTAGCTGTAGTACACATCAGCTTATTAAAGTAGGTCAACACCAGCATTCACTCTTCAAACTGATGAATGTAAGGAACAGAATAAAATGAACTCTGGAGTCTGACTGACAAAAAATAGATTCAACAGAGACAGAAGAAGGTGCAGTTTCAGCATAAGGCTGTATAAAATAATTATTACCTAACACTCCTAAAGTAGGGGGGTTTTTGGAGAGCTTTGAATCGTGAACTCTCTTCTCTTTTAAGAAGTGNAACATATTTAGGAAACAAGGTATTTAGTACTGGAACAAAATCACATATTGACCATATTTTATGTGGATTTAAAAAAGGCACGTGTGTTTATGTATGTGCATATTTATTCATCATTGGATGAACTACACAAATTTCATCCTTTTAAACTGTATGAAAGACAGATAGTGGTAACAAGAAAGGAAATATAGACATTCATGGAAATAAGGGAAGCAAAGTTTAGAACATACCTAGGCACAAAGTCATAACTCTTTTTTGCTGAGACAAAAGTTTTCCCAATCAAGAGAANTACAAAATTTAGGAGAATGCTTCATATCTCACACAAGACACAATTGTTCTTGTCAACCAAAGCAATGTGAGGCCAGGAGTATAAAGGTCTGTCTCACAAATAGAAAGTGATTAGCTTTTGTATTTGCTGCTTTGTGCTTAAAATAAAGGATAATGTTAGAATAGAACATTATATTTTTTTAAAAAATGCAAAACTTATCCAGCTTAGAAGGAAAGCAAATATGATGGATGTATCAAATGAATGGTTATCCTGCANCTAGGCACAAAGTCATAACTCTTTTTTGCTGAGACAAAAGTTTTCCCAATCAAGAGAAAACATCTGGTACTTGAGAAGCAGAGTTCTTGCTGTTAACATCTCTTCAGATATTCAGAGATCTTCTGCCATCTAAATGACAGAAAATGAGCAGAAGTGACAGATCAATATACACTGTGTGCAGTAAGAACTACCACAAAGGAAATAGAGGCACCCCTGCTTACAGAGAAATCAAAGAAAACCAGATTGAACAAGTAATTGCAGGCTTTAATGTTCACATTTGCATTTTGTCCACTCATGTAAAATATCCTCCTGGCATCCTATTCAGTCTTTGACTTGAAAAGTATTGATTATTTTGGGGTAGAAACTGGATTCCATAGTTTAAAAGAATAATTTGCATTCTGAGGAAAAAGGACTCGTAAATGTAACTACATAGGACAGACTTACAGTTTGGTGTTCATCTCTGATGGGAACAGAACATCAGAGAGAAAGACAGAAAAGTATATTTCTTAGTCCTGGAAGTTGTCTCCAAGTATGATTATTAAAGATCTCTTGTTAAGAATAATTTGTGAACTGTATGGTTACATCTACAGCATGTAATTACACAATAGGATTGTTCTACCACTGTTCTGTTCTACCCTATTATGAACGTAGGGAGAGGGTTTGGAGTTTTGTTTGTTTGTTTTTGTTGTTGTTGTTTGTTTGTTTGGGGTTTTTTTCTGAGGTGGTTATGAAAGGAGAAAAATCCCAGTACAGTGAAATGATGCAAGTCATTCACAACTGTGGGCTACAGATAGTCTAGTAAATTGCAAGTCATTCAGACTGTTGACTGCTGATCCAGTGATCCATGAAATAGTCTAGATCCATACTAGTAAACTCCTGTAGCCCCCAAAACAGGGTAACCATAACCAAATTAACGATTGTGAGTGAGTTCCAGTCCACACAAACTTTGAATCATGGCTGAAAATTGTTGACAAGACCATTAGCTGACAGTGTCTTCTAGAAAGTAGAACGGACCCAGCTTCCTGGTTTTGGGGAGGAAACTGTTGCAGGGATTGTTCACACATACGTACCTGGAGGGCAGTTTTCAGGACATGGGAGTCTGCTCTGTTTGCTTTGTCATGATCCCCCAGTCTGCTGTTGATATCTTTTTTTGCCTTTCTCCTGTCATCTGCCTTGGACATACTCTTTGCACATCTCTTCTCACTTCTTCAGCTCTTCTGCAAGTTTTTGTACTTTTTCTGCTGCCTCCGCAGCTTCTCTGTGTGACTGTAACATTGCCTCTGCTGCTATTGCTTGTCATCACTTGCCTCTGATTTTTGGGTTTCATTCTTTGCAGAACTGCACCACCATGCTGGGACCTGGGGTGATCCTGAGGCACTCCTGTATCTACCCAAGTAGTCATTAGACAAAAGGAAAGTAATGCTTCACCTGACCTTGTATGAAACTGCTTATGTTTAATCTATTAGCCCAGACTATCTGTGGAAATTCCATGTTACATCACACTTCATGTCAAAGTGTTATAGTTTAAGCTGGCAAAATGCCAGCTGCCTGGTACCCAGTCAAAAGGTCCACTCCCAGAGAAGGAGAGTGAGGGAAAAAACCAGAAATGAGGCTTTGGACATGGTGAAGTTCTTATATTTATATAAAGAAGTGGAAAGCTTAACACCAAATATGAAATAGCACATAGTGACAGGAAACAACAACAGGCTCACCGAGGTCGCCCCAGCTAACAAGCAGAATTCTGAACCAACCAAACCTCCTCCCTAAAGGAAACCTCCCAGCAAGAGGGAAAAAGGAATTAACAGGAATATGCTCACTTCCCCAGGTAAACAGCCACGCAGACCAGCAGCAGGGCCTGATATCAGCAGTCAGGGAGTAGGAACCCTCCTGGTCCGATGCATAGACCGAAAGGCAGAAACTCCTCCCCCCTGGCTTGTTATACTCCTCGACGCTTCCTAATGATGTCAGATGATATGAAATACCTCTTTGGCTGCTTAAGTCAGATGATACCTGTCCCCTCTAATCTGCATCACGTCCTTTGAGGCCTGCTGAAAACTGAGGCCTAAATGGGGACCTATGCTGACTAGAGCCAAAACTACTACACAAGGCTAGCGGGGATGCAGCTCACTGAAAACCTCTATCCCGGAAGATTACTAAAAAAATAACATTACAATTCAAAGCAGTCTAAATAAACTGGATATCTGAGCAAGTCTAACAAATTGAGTGCTTTAACAGTCATAGGAAAAAGAAAAAAAATCCTTTCTAGTTTACATGATTTTTGGCAGAAGGTAGGCCCTTAAGTCAGCACAACCACAAACAGTAGGTTGATGAACATGCCATGCAGTACAGTTGTAGCTATTACCTGGGAATTCACAGGTTATAACCAATTGATATTTTCTTGACATGGTCTGTGAAGTCCTTAATTCCACCTAAATTATCTTTGCTGGTTTGTTTGTTTGCTTGTTTGCTTTTTGTGGAATGTGGTTGTACTCCTGTGGTGCAACAAAACCCCCTATACCATAAAGGGCCAATGCTCACAGTCAGCAGCAATGCATAAGATAAAATACCTGAACTCGAATTTCTGTTATTTACTCATCAGGATCTGCGATTTTCTTTTTGATTTCCATGGATTTTTGGTGTCTTTAAACTGTTAGATCACCATTTTATGTTATGTAATTATGTGATTTAGAAACAGTATCAGAGAACAACAACCACCAAATCTTATAAAAAAACTCCACCAGATTACACCAGTGAACCTGAACTATACTAGGAATGCTGCTGAAATACACTGTCATCTTTGCTCTACCATCTGCAAAAAGGAAAGTTTAAAATGAAAGTGTGTTCTTCAAATAGGATAGAAAATAATTTGCATGCAATGACATGGTTTTTCTTATCCGCATAAGCCCATCTGTGCAACACAGAATATGTCAGAAATAGAAATTGTAAAGCAAGGGGAGAAGATATCTATCTATCTATCACATCAATATTCATATAGTAGGCCAACTAAAGCAGCACATGATCGATATAAAGTTCTTCCTACTAGCTGCTTGGAGGGGACTAATTGATTTGCATGAGTCACCAAAATCTCTTTATTCTTCTCAACAGTATGGGGAGTGTGGTGGAACATGTTCTGAGGCTTGACTTGTCCATTTCTGTAGTGATTTTGAAATATTGTCACAGCCGATGGTCTTATTTAAGCTGTGCTGTAAACTGGGCCCTTGGTTTCTTTAACATAGTTTATCCCATAGCATGCCAATATGGATGTAAGGAAAAAAAAGTTAGAGGGGAGTCCCCAGAGCAGCTTTCTTCAACTAATTCCATTTACTTCCTATGCAGCCATCAGAAATCTGTCTACTGAGCTTCTTATAGCCTGGACTGGCAGCAAACTGATATATTTGAGGTTATCCAGGTGCTTGAGGAATTCTCTTTTGCTAAAACACAATGGTTTGTGGTATCAGCTTGTAAATAGCAAACTCCATACCTCTCTCTCCTTGGATATTTGCCTTTTCAACCCATTATGGACCAGTCTCTAACTTTCACTCATTGCAGAACCAACAAAAGGATCCTTTTGTGTGAGGTCTACAACTGGCTGGAATTGGGAGAAGGCAGATCAAACAGTAAATTTGCATTAAATCTTTTGGTTCTAATTGTCCATTTGGTTATGCAGGTCAAAATACAAATGTTTTTTCTCTCTCTGTTACAGAATGTTATCTGACTGCTGTGGAACCTAAAATTGCATTTCCAGAAGTTGTATGGTAGCAGCCATTCACCAATTTGTAGTATAAATGATACAGTTGTTGAAACTGGGTCTCATTCTGATTGAACTGATGCTCTTGTTTGTTGAGGTTTTTTTCCTCACATGCACAGGATGTACAATCATATCTTAACTGTTTACATGCTCAGACAAAAGGTTGCTGAAGTTACAGGATCCTCCTCTGTTCTTACTGTAGCAACATCTTATACTTTGGATTTACTTTGAAATAAGTTTTTCTTTTTGAGTTTGAAAACTGAATAAAAGCTATGTTGCTGGTTTGTTGTTTGTTTGGGTTTTTTTTCCCCTACTGTGACTAGTTACCATGCCAAACATCTATTCACAATCCCCTATACTTTACTCTGACATCAAATGGAGACCTTCCATCTAAACTACCTGATTTCCCAGGAATCTTGTTTTATCTCATAATTTGAGCACTTTGAAACACCATGTAAGATCTACAGTTTGTACAATTTAACTTTTTGAAGAGTCTTTTGACCTTGAGGCAGATTTGAATGCTATGTGTTATTGTACTGGAATTGCAGACAACTTTTAAATGCCTTAAATTCTAAGGATAAAAACTAGTATTATATTTTAGCAATGCTATAGTGTTTTATATCTTTATGTTTTATATAATGCACAGAGACTAGGATTTTTTTCCAAGCAACCAAATATTTGTTTGTTTAACTTAAGAGTTGTTCTCATCAGCTTTTATTTTAGCAAAATAAATGTAACCTGAGAACTGAACAAAATAATGGTGAGACAATAATGTGGAATACCTTGTGCCTAAGAAACCCATCCATTAGTTTATTTATGGATGAATATGCTTACTTATGTATCACTCAGTTCTTTCCTTATTAATCGTTATGTGATTTTGTATTGATTTGATTTTGAAATAATAAAAATAATAAGTTAATAATATCTTCCTCAAAAAATACAGAAATGCAGTTCCCTATAATCTCATTAATAATATGGATCCTGTTTCACTTTGAAATAGTTTTGAATATAGGATTTAGAATCTGAAGAAAGTTCTTTCCAAACAGTAGATTCAGACAGAATAGCGTGGGGTTTTTTCCAGTTTCTCATTCTGAATATTGACTTGGGACCAATTGTTTCAGTTTACAAAAACAACATTACGTGCATGTAAGAAACAAACTAACAAACACAGTCCCCTGGATATAAGTTGGAATGCTACGAGTTTCTCTTAAATAAGAGCATACTCATGGAGTCAGTCATAGATGACTGGGAGAGCAAAGTGTTTCCCACTGTAAGTCAAGATCAGGTTCATGCCCACCTGAAGAACCTGAATATACACAAGCCTATGGGACCTGATGAGATACATCCCAGAGTCCTGAAGGAATTGGCAGATGTAGTTGTCAAGCCACTTTCCATGATATTTAAAACCTCTATGATTCTATGAAAACTCATGGTAGTCAGGTGAAGTTCCAGGTGACAGGAAAAAGGGGAACATGGCACCCATCTTTAGAAAAGGTAGACAGGAGGAGCCTTGGAACCACCAACCTGTCAGCCTCCCCTTCGTGCCTGCTAGGATCATGGAACAGGTCCTTCTAGAAGCTATGCTAAGGCACATGGAGTACTGGGAGGTGTTTCAAGACATCCAGCATGGCTTCATCAAGGACAAGTCCTGTCTGGTAATCCTAGTTGCCTTCAATGACGGAGTGACTACATCACTGGATGATGGAAGGGCTACAGATGTCATTTATCTGGACTTTGACTCAGTCCCCCACAACATCTTCCTCTCTAAATTGGAGAAATATAGATTGAGTGGATGGTCTGTTAGATGGATGAGAAAGTGGTTGGATGGTCACATCCAGAGGGCAATGGTCAATGGCTCAGAATCCCGATGGACATCAGTAACAACTGGTGTCCCTCAGGAGTCTGTATCGGGACCAGTGCTAATATTTAACATCTTCATTAATACATAAATGAAGGGATCGAGTAAACCCTCAGCAAATATTTAGAAAAACCAAGGTGCATGGTGTGGTTGGCACTTCTGGAAGATGGGATGCCACTTAGAGGGACCTGGAAAAGCTCAGATAGTGGGCCCATGGGAATCTCATGAGGTTTAACAAGACTGAGTGCAAGGTGCTGTACCTGGCTTGAGGTTACCTCAAGTATCAATGCAAGCTGGGGCATGAACAGCAGGCAGCCCTGCTGAGAAGGTCTTGGGGGTACTGGTGGATGAGGGTCTGAACGTGACATGGCAATGTGTACTTGCAGCCCAGTAAGCCAACCCTGTCCTAGGCTACATCAAAAGCATGGTGGTCAGCAGGTGAAGGGAGGTGATTCTGCCTCTCTACTCTTATCTGGTAAATCTCCATTTGGAACCATCCAGGTCTTGGGTCCCCAACACAAGAAGGACATTGATCTGTTGGAACAAGCCCAGAGGAAGGCCAGCAAGATGATTAGAGGGATGGAGCATTTGTTCTATGAGGAAAGGCTGAGAAAATTGTAATTCACAGAATCACAGAATCAAAGAATATGCCAAGTTGGAAGTGACCCACAAGGATCAATTAAGTCCAACTCCTAGCCCTGTGCAGGACCATCCTCTGGAGTCAAAAAAATTGCCTGAGAATATCATCCAAATGCTTCTTGAACTCTGTCAGGCTTGGTGCTGTGACCACTTCCGTGGGGAGCCTGTTCCAATGCCCAACAACCCTCTGGGTGAAGGACCTTTTTCTACTATCTAAACTAGACCTCCCCTGACACAACCTCAGGCCATTCCCTCAGGTTCTGTCACTGGTCACCACACAGCAGAGATCAGTGCCTGCCCTTCCTCTTTCCCTCATGAGGAAGTTGCAGGTGCAATGAGGTCTCCCCTCAGTCTCCTCTTCTCCAGGCTGAACAGACCAAGTGACCTAAGCCACTTCTCATATGGCTTCCCCTCAAGGCCCTTCACCATCTTTGTTGCCCTCTTTTGGACAGTCTCTAATGGCTTAATATCTTTCTTATATTGTGGTGCCCAAAACTGCACACAATATTCAAGGTTGAGACCACCCCAGTGCAGAGCAAAGTATGACAATCCCCTCCCTTGACCCCTGTGATGCTTTGCCTGAAGCACCCCAGGATACAGTTGGCCCTCCTGGCTGCCAGGGTACTGCTGACTCATGTTCAACATGCCATTGATCAGGACCCCCAGGTCCCTTTCCATGGCACTGCTTTCCAGCATCTCATTCCCCAGTCTGTATAAACAACCAGGGTTGACCCATCCTAGGTGCGGAATCTGGCACTTCCCATTGTTGAACTTCTGGTGATTGCCCACTCCTCTATTTTCCCAAGGTGACTCTGCAGGGCCTCCCTGCCTTTGAGGGACTTAACAGTTCCTCGCAGTTTTGTGTCATCTGCAAACTCAATTAGTATTGTTCAGCTTGGAAAAGAGAAGGCTTCAGGGTGACCTAATTGTGGCCTTCTAGTACGTCAAGGAAGCTTAAAAGAAAGATGGAGAGAGACTATGAGATTATGCAGTGACAAGAGGGGGAATGGCTTCAAATGGAAGGAGAGTAGGTTCAGTTTAGATTGGTGTTACAGTTTTAGTTAAATGTGAAAGATTTTTGGTGAATTTATTAATACCATCAGAGGGTTCAGAGCATGGGGGACTGCCTCCCCCCAGCCCTATCAGAACTGAGCAGCAGATGTCACCAGCATCTTGGGACCTACCTGAAAGGGATGTCCCTGAGGTGAAGCATTGTAGGAACTATGGAGACAGGGCATAAAATCCCCAGTAGTTCCAGAACTTGTACTATTGTTCCTGAGTGTAGTTGCTGAGGAAAAGGACCACTGCAGTCCCCATGCCAGGCACCTTAAAGATTTGCCTTGGCCCCATGTAACACCAATTGCTCTCAGAGTGGCTTTCACTGAGTCTGGCCACCAGCTCTCTCACCGTGGCTCTCATTGTCAGCTGCCTGAAGGTGAAACAACTGCTGCTGAAGCCAGGTCAACAGATAGAGAATTTCCCTTCCAGGGGCCCCACAGCCACCGCTGTCGGCCCCAGATCAATCATCTTTCAGGACCAGCTGTCACTGATAGTCACTGATAGTTTGGGAATTCCTGTTTTGAGAGCTGCACAGGGTGCTGTTGCCACGTGGCCCACGACTGCCTGGTCCCAGCACTGAGCCAGGTCATCCTGCCCCACCATTGTCACTCCACATGATTTGCTGCATCAGAACCCATACTATCACTCTGCTAGCATAGGACTTCTCTTTGAAAGAGGTATCCTTCCAGGTTTTGTTTTCACCTAGGGAGGAGGGGGTGACTAGGTGATATTTTCTGCTATTCTGGTGGGGGTTTTGTATTTGTTTCTTTCTGGTTTTTAGTAAAATTGCTATTTTTTTCTTTTTCATTCAGACTCATAATTTCTACATTGCCAGTATTTGCAGGGAGGGAAATCAAGGAATGAAAATAAGGGTTGATCTCATTAGAGGTCCCACCTCCTGAACATATTGCCATTAAAACAAGACAATTACATAATAGATAGACATTCTTTACCATGAGGGTGGTACGACACTGGAACAGGTTGCCCAGAGAAGTGGTGGATATCCCATCCCTGTGAGTGTTCAAGGCCAGGCTTCATGGGCCTCTGAGTAACGAGGTCTAGGGAAAGGTGACCCTGCTAATGGTAGCAGGTTGGAACTAGATGATCTTTAAGGTCCCTTCAAACCCAAACCATTCTCTGATTTTATGACACTTAACTTGTAACAGTTATTCAATTAATTGCAAGTGTATGCAAACCTTAAGAAATGGACTCCACTTCAAGGCTTTTCAAAAATTTCCTTGTGCTTTGACTACTATTTCACAAAAAAAAATTCTCTTGCAAACTACAAGGCAAAAGTTTTGGTTTGTTTAAATGAAAGGACTGACCTAGCAGCACTTCTTTAGATCACACTTCGTGCTGATCATAGACAAGTTTTGGTTGGCAATATTTGCTATAGATGTAAGTAAAAAAGTACACCATTAAAGAGATACCCTTAAAAGCTATATGAATACTATTTGTCAACTCAAAAAAAGGCAGGAATTAAAATTGCTGCTGAGAGCTTTCAGTACCATTTAGATTTCTGAAGACTGATTTATTAATAAAAAACCCCCAAACCTCTGTTAGTAGTTAAACAGTATAGATAACTGCTCCATTAATTAATTTCCATTTTGTCTAAATAGTTGAACTCTTGAGATGTCATATTTTATGAAGCATTATCTCATCTCTCACAAAAAACGTAATGCCTGACCTTATCAGATTCCTAGGGAAGACAGATACAACCAACTTTTCTCTTAGTCTTCAGGAACTGTAGATGTATTGCCTTGATGTAAAAACTCTACTGAATCATCAAGTACCCAAAAGCTACATTTATCCAAAACATCTTGAGTTTCAGAAAACATATTATGCAACAAGGTGAACCCAGCAAAAGCATTCAGCTGAAGTTAAATCTCTCTGAAGAAATGACACTTTATGCCATATTATTCCTGCAGTCATTTCTTGTTGGTAAGAACTACATGTTATGTAAGTAGATTGTCTGTTTTTTGGATGCCAGTACCAACTGATATGAGACAAGCAAACATGCCCGCTTGTTTTGCAGAGAAAAATAAAGGTTTACACTTTGGAGTGGTTTTGTTAGATATCCTTGCCATGCAAGGAATTTTGCCTGCCTGTATTTTTTTTTCTTTTAAATATTTCTTATTTCATCATGGCTGCTAAGTTGGAACAATAGGTAATCCCTATTAGCCAAGAGATGGAGAAATAGCAGGATAGGTATCATCATGCACAGATAAAAATTTCCTGAATTTAATAGGAAGAACACTGTTGTGCAGAATTATCTATGTGATATATATGTATCTATATTATCTATAGAATTAGCTGTTACTATGCAGTTCAATACATTCTTTAAACTAAAATGTAGAACATGTGAGCTTCAGCTTCTAAACACTGTCAGTCTTTGTTTCACTACAGTTTATGGGACATAACTTCCTAGAGCACCTGAAATTTTTTGGAGGTGAGGAGTTGCATTCTGTGTAAATTCCCACTGAATTTAGTTGATTTTAAATGTTTACGTGGAACACATATTTATTACCTAGAATTTCAGACCTTACGGAAGAATGGAAATTCCAATTTCAAGATACATTTTTGAAGTTACGATGCTCTCATATGACTTGCATTTCAATATAAGCTTGCCTTGGCTAGAGGTTTATTTGTCCCTCCCAATGTTAATCTCACATTGTCGTCTGCATAGTATTTCTCATCAACTTTTTACACATATAGACAGAAATAAAAACGTGAATTAAGTAATATCAAAGCTTAGTAAAATTCTTTCACTAGCCCACTTCTTCAGTGCATGAAGGTACCTTAAACATTTCCTATTCTTGTCTCAGTGAATTCAGATGAGGAGGGTAGCTACTCTATTTCAGAACAAAAATATTTCTTTTTGTCATTTAAGCCTCTTTTCCTCATTAGTGGTGAATACGTATGGAAGAGGTGTCACTTTTGAATCTCACTGTTGTTGTTATAAATGTTTCTGCCCCTTGGCTGCCACTGGAAGCAGATGGTAGGATGACAAGATCTATTTAAGTTCTGAGTGCCTTGAAGGAAGTAAAAGCAGTAAAGGAAGGTAATTTGAAGTGTGGGGAGTATAAATCATACCTTCATCAGCATAATTGTAAAACTAGGCTTTGATCCTGGAAGAGAAACTCCTCACACGGGAATCTGTACCTGATACCATAACATGTGCTGGTACTCTGTCAAAAAGTCTCCAGTGCCAATCCTTTTCAAAAGACCCCAAATGTTTCATGCCTTCCTGAGACTAAAGAATGTGGGTGTCTGGGTCACACCACAGTCCCTTCAACCTCTCCTTGACAATGGGCAAAAGCTGAGGCTGAGGTGTAGCTGTACATTGTGGCAGACAAGGAGCACAGGGCCACAGGTTGTCATACACAAAACTAATTTTATTAAAATACATGTAACACATTCAAAATAAAAGAAATAGAAAAAAACCCAAAGAACAAAGAGCATAGATCCTTCAAACTACAGGTTACACTATGTATATTCTAAATCCCTCTCATGGCCAGTTTTCATAGGTTTATGACAGTGTCCATGCACTTTATTACAGCTTCTAATTGGATGTTACTCACACTCCAGATGCACTTTTTGTTTCATGAGAAATTATAAACACACATTCCATTCCCACAACTTGTTACCCTCTTATCTCACTTTAATTTAGTTATCCTGCCAGTTTTCTCACAGTTTTAATTATGTCTTGCTGTTTCCCAGCTGTACAAGGAGGCATCCCTCTACCTAGTCCTGAAGCTGCCTGGGGCCTCAAAACCTTCATAATTCAAACATTCATAATCCTCACACAGACAGAAAAGGGTAAGAACAGGTGAATAATGTACGCATTTTTTCCCCCTGACACTGGATCAATAATCACTTTCTTTCATCTAAGGTACCGATTGCCTATGCATTTCTTAATATTGGTGGGTTTTAATTCCATGGGTCTGATAGAATCCACTGCATTCTGCTGTTGCAATCATACAGCTCTTAGAAAACCAGCTCTGTAACTTCTTTATAGGTCTGTTGAACAGACAATGAACAATAAATGTCTATGAAATGAAACTATCTGTGAAGATGCCCAGCTATCTCCTTTGGATACAAGGAGAAACCAGCTTTGGCTTGGCTTCAAGTGTGGGTACTTCAATTAGTTATTTGAGGATGTGAATTTTGTAGCTGACATTTGCTTTTAGAAGACAGATTTCTGCCAAGTGTTGAGTAGACTGTCACGGGGCAAAAGAGATAGGAATAATATTATTTAGTGTTATAATAGTTGGGTAGAAAGTCAGAAGGACTTTCTGAGTATCAAATTTTTCCCAATGTTTTGACAGCAGCAACGAAAAACAGATTCAAATTTGAAGGTGTCACTACTACCAGACTGGCTCAAGTCTGAAGTCAGAAATTCAGAACAATTCATTTAAATTTCTCAGCATTCATGAACAGCCTTTTGCCTTTTTCAGATGTTCTTTGATAAGTTAAAAACTAATATTTTCATTAACAGAAAAAATACAAGATAAANTGATCAAATAAAACACACAGAGGCAAGATTCTTTATTTCTATCTAAATCCTCATCACAGAGCCTCGGTGCCAAAGGCTATTACATGAAGGTGCATGGCAACTTACCCTATGTACATTTAGACATGGTTGGTGGACTAGATTCCTCTACAAAATTGTAAATAGAAATTTTCCACCATTTTGTGGTAGGGCCTTTTTTGTGGTTAGGTTTTTTATGTTATTTGGTTGGTTGGTTTGGGGGTTTTGTTGTTGCTGTTGGGTTTGTTTTTGTTTTGTTTTGTTTTGTTTTTTAATGATAACAGTGCCTGTCAGTCATAATAGAAATAAAAGCATATAAAACTGACACTTTAGGATTACTTATTGCTTCCCTCACCTTTTTTCTCTAGTCCTGAGGAGCACTCTGTCTTTTTTGGTTTCTCTTTGGAATTCTTGTTGGAGAAAGAANATAACATGTGCTGGTACTCTGTCAAAAAGTCTCCAGTGCCAATCCTTTTCAAAAGACCCCAAATGTTTCATGCCTTCCTGAGACTAAAGAATGTGGGTGTCTGGGTCACACCACAGTCCCTTCAACCTCTCCTTGACAATGGGCAAAAGCTGAGGCTGAGGTGTAGTTGTACATTGTGGCAGACAAGGAGCACAGGGCCACAGGTTGTCATACACAAAACTAATTTTATTAAAATACATGTAACACATTCAAAATAAAAGAAATAGAAAAAAACCCAAAGAACAAAGAGCATAGATCCTTCAAACTACAGGTTACACTATGTATATTCTAAATCCCTCTCATGGCCAGTTTTCATAGGTTTATGACAGTGTCCATGCACTTTATTACAGCTTCTAATTGGATGTTACTCACACTCCAGATGCACTTTTTGTTTCATGAGAAATTATAAACACACATTCCATTCCCACAACTTGTTACCCTCTTATCTCACTTTAATTTAGTTATCCTGCCAGTTTTCTCACAGTTTTAATTATGTCTTGCTGTTTCCCAGCTGTACAAGGAGGCATCCCTCTACCTAGTCCTGAAGCTGCCTGGGGCCTCAAAACCTTCATAATTCAAACATTCATAATCCTCACACAGACAGAAAAGGGTAAGAACAGGTGAATAATGTACGCATTTTTTCCCCCTGACACTGGATCAATAATCACTTTCTTTCATCTAAGGTACCGATTGCCTATGCATTTCTTAATATTGGTGGGTTTTAATTCCATGGGTCTGATAGAATCCACTGCATTCTGCTGTTGCAATCATACAGCTCTTAGAAAACCAGCTCTGTAACTTCTTTATAGGTCTGTTGAACAGACAATGAACAATAAATGTCTATGAAATGAAACTATCTGTGAAGATGCCCAGCTATCTCCTTTGGATACAAGGAGAAACCAGCTTTGGCTTGGCTTCAAGTGTGGGTACTTCAATTAGTTATTTGAGGATGTGAATTTTGTAGCTGACATTTGCTTTTAGAAGACAGATTTCTGCCAAGTGTTGAGTAGACTGTCACGGGGCAAAAGAGATAGGAATAATATTATTTAGTGTTATAATAGTTGGGTAGAAAGTCAGAAGGACTTTCTGAGTATCAAATTTTTCCCAATGTTTTGACAGCAGCAACGAAAAACAGATTCAAATTTGAAGGTGTCACTACTACCAGACTGGCTCAAGTCTGAAGTCAGAAATTCAGAACAATTCATTTAAATTTCTCAGCATTCATGAACAGCCTTTTGCCTTTTTCAGATGTTCTTTGATAAGTTAAAAACTAATATTTTCATTAACAGAAAAAATACAAGATAAATGAACAGGATAACACTACTTAATTCCTCACATAATTATGAATGTATAAAATTTCACTCAAAGTTTAAAATTGTCAGTTTTTGCTAGGTAGCAAAGCCTGGTTTGAACCAGACTGCCATTATGGTATGAGTTACTTCTGCTCATAGTTTGTTGCATATACTTAATTCCTGCTGTTCCTCTAGCCATTCCTTGTGCTGCTCCTGCATGCTAACCATGTTAGGTAGCACAGTCAGACACAAAGAGATTTTGTTTTGCACCTGAGAAAAAAGGGAATTCTTCTGAATACAAAATACAGTCTGCTGCCACATTTAAGATTCTTGTTTTGATCAAATAAAACACACAGAGGCAAGATTCTTTATTTCTATCTAAATCCTCATCACAGAGCCTCGGTGCCAAAGGCTATTACATGAAGGTGCATGGCAACTTACCCTATGTACATTTAGACATGGTTGGTGGACTAGATTCCTCTACAAAATTGTAAATAGAAATTTTCCACCATTTTGTGGTAGGGCCTTTTTTGTGGTTAGGTTTTTTANGTTTTTTTTCCTATTAGATTGGTGCTACCAGGCCTACATAATATATTCTTCTTTGCTGCTATTTAACTCTTTATACTGTAGCACAGAACACAAACATGTTTTATTAATTATTTTTTAATATTTTTTGAAAACTGTGAACACTTATGATTAAGAAAAAGGATTAATAATACTTGGGAAAAATTAATAAGCATTATCATTAATAGTTTCTCATAAACTGAGAAAAAAACAGCAATTTTCTTGCATTGTGCTATGCTGATATTTCAATTGCTGCCTCAAAAATCTAACCACAGACAAGACATATTCTGGACAAGTAATCATTGTAAGTCTCTGATAAAAATAGAGAAAGATTAATTGTTACTTGATTTTCTACCTAGATACATAACTGATAAAAGTTATTAAATATCTGGAAGTATAAATTTTTGCACTTTACTTTTTAAGCATGAAATAGGAAAAAATTATTTTAATGATAATTTTAATGAAAGAATATTAAAAAATTACTAAAAATGAAATTGAAGTGGAACCAAGAGTTTTGTAAGAGATAAAAAGATCTTTCAGAGGATAAAAACAATATGTTTAAGAATATTTAACATGTATCTTACTCTTTACTATGTAAGTATACACATACATTTATAAGCCAATTTTATGTTACTTGCCAGCTTGAACAGTTACATAGAGACATTGCTAAAAGCTGGAAGAATCCTGCAATTGTTTCACTTCCTACAGAAGAAAAATATTTTACATGCTATTAATTAAGTTAAAAGGTCAAAGAAATCTTAGACTACAATTAAGATCAGTCAAAAAAAAAGTCAAAAATCTGTAGTACCAAGGCACATATATGCATGTAAGAAAAAAGTTTGTTCCACTCTGGTTAAATGCCCAGAAAGTGGAGCCTCTGGCATGTCTACACTGCAGAGGGAAGAGACTCCAGCTAGAATAAGCCTTCTCCCGACCAAGGTGTCCATGTGATTCCAAGTGGAAAGGATCTCCACATACAGCTCCAGAATAACTCCCTTAGATATGAATGTTTCACGCTTCACTGCTCAATACAAGCATGGGGTGGATTAATTATCAGTGTAGCTTTGTGGCCTTGTTCAAGGAAGGAAAAACCTTGTTAGACAAGTTTGCTTTTGGTTCTTGGAATAAGGCATATGAAAGTCAAAACCTGGTTGTAATTAAGCTCTCAATTATAAATTTGTCCTGTTGAAATACAGCCTTTTATAGAGACCCAGATGCATCTGACCTAGAACAAACATTTCTTTGAGGATAGTTCTCACTTAAAAGTCACAGTATTTTTCTTTTGTTGTAGTTATTACATGAGTCAACCATTGAAAAGCTCAAACAAGCCGTGAAAGATTTAGGAATATATTACAGAAAAATTCTGAGTGACAGAATGCATTGCTTCACCTGGACAAAGTACTGTTCAGTTAAATCAAACTTGACAGTCTGGGAAAAATATATTGAGAAAGAGGTAAAGTTCTTGAGACTGGAAAGATATAGTTTGGCTAATAAAATTTTTATGTAATTATAAATGTGCTCAGATTTATGTGTCAGGTAGTTTTTGTTAAAAGATTTTTTTTCCAACTTTTAGAAATATAATAATGAAATTAATATTTTTAAATTTTTTAAAAAATCCAATATTTATTGGAAAGAGTAAAGAATCATGAACATTTTTGTTTTTAACTGCCAATTTTGACTACATTATAAACAAGATCTAAGCTAAAAACTAGGGTTTACGGCTGCTAACTCTAGCTGTCTATTATGCTGGTAAATTGTATCTTATTTTAATTCTAGTTTTAGTCTTAAGGCTACCTGACCATCTACTTAAAACACTTCAAACCACCATTTATTAAAAATATCTTGCCTCTCTATATTTTCTCTATTTTTTCTAAATCTAAATAGCTTACCCTGTGTGCATATAATATGTCTTCTCATTGTCTGTAGAACGTTTGCCTTCATAAGACAAAGTCTACATTTTTTAGGTGCATTAAACCAGAAGAGAATTTAGCAGCTTTAAAGTCTCATTGTATTCTTCTTTAAAATATCAACCAGAATCATTGTCATTGCAAAATATACATGTGAAATATAATTAGGACAATACTCAAATCTCTGCTCTGCTCTGTTGTCATGATTGATTGTAATAAAGGAAAAATTGTCCAGATGGAAGAATGGGCTTAACTTAAGTCAATAACAAACATCGTCCTGACAGGAAGATAACCAAAATTTCCGGAGAGTAAACTATTGAAGTATGATGAGGGTTTTTTAAGCAACGTAGGCCCTCAAAACTGCATGCTTTTGCCTAGTTACCAGACCAAACGTGACAATTTTGAAAATCTTGTCCATAAATCATAACTGAAACACAAACCTGGCCAACTCATATAATTGCATATAGGTGAATGTCTCACAATGAGAATAGATCCAACCCCAAGTTAAAAAAAGAATAAAAATGTATCAGTGTTGAATGATGTCTAACTTGTAGGCCCACTTTTTAGCTTAGATGCCTGGCTGTCTCCAGTTGCTGTCACAAAAATTAATCCCAATTAGAGCCTGTTAAGGTAACTAAATGAAAATGTGATGGGATCAATGCCCCTCCTATGCATCTCAACATGTTATTGATCCATAGAAAGCATCCTTTTCCCTCAGGGTTTATAGCCTGGAATTTCCCAAAAGTTTTCTTTGAAAAATGGAGACAGATGAAGCCTGGGAATCTCCTACACCTTTAAGTTTAAAGCAGTAGATTTGAATACAGGAAGAAACATGTACAATTCCCTCCTTTATCCAGATCTTAGCTTTCCTTTCACTGGATAGTACTGAAAGTCACAAGCTGGAGTATATTCAGAGTGAAAGGATGCTGTTAATTCTATATCCTTCCTTTGAAACCATTCCACTCTCCAAGAGAGCACAAAACATTGAACATGTCAGAGATCAGAGCATGTGAAATACTGAGTAGACTAACAATTAGGGCATTTATCTGTCAGGGGAAATTCAAAGGTTCCAGTTTATAGTCTCAGACTTTTATCGCTCATCTGTGCAGTCTTTCAGAATTAGAGATAATAGGACAAGACTTGCTTAACCCAGGAGAAATTATAGCAATTTTACACTCTCTAGCAAGTTAACATTAGCAAATTGTGAGCATAGAAAATGTTTATGAGATTAAATACATTGTTCAGTTAATGATCTTTGTTGGCAGCAGATCCAAAATAAAGAATGCTTAGTAGGTGTAGGTAACTCCTGCTGACCAGGTCTGTAAAAGATATGTCGTGATGACAGCCCTCAAGTGAAAATAGACATATGCATAATTTTCAGGACTTAAAATGCCAAATGGGAAACAACACCAGGGAGGATAATTCTCATAATTATCAGCCTGTTATGTGAACTTTGCATAAGTAAACCTGAGAGTCATAAAAGCACTTATTAGGAAGATTCTGTGAATAAACAGTAACAATGGTTATGGTTAAATGTTGCCTGTCTTCTTTTATTTTTTTCTCCATTTTTCTGTCAGGAGACACCTAATGATGTATATTTTACATATTTTACTGAGACACTTCACAGTATAATTGCTACTCTATGTTTCAACATCACAATAATTGTCACCACTCTTAAACTCAGTGTCCTTTATTATGTCCTAGATGTCCTACTATTTGAGATGTCACACTAAATCTATTTCATAAAAACAGAAAAATAGAATCATAAAATTGTAGAAGGGTTTGATTTGAAAGGACCTTCAGATCAGATTGTTTGAAGACCACATCCAACGTGGCCTTAAACACTTTCATGGAAGAAACATCAACAACTTCTCTGGGCAACCTGGCCCAATGTCTCATCGCACTCACCATAAAAGTTTTTTGACTAAACCTACTCTCTTTCAGATTAAAACCCTTGTCCCTTGTCCTGTCACTGGAGACCCTGCTAAAAAGTCTATCCCATCTTACTTATGAGCCATATTTAAGAATTCAAGTGCCTCAATAATGTCTTCCAGGAGCCTTCTCATTTTCAGACTGAACAACTCCAGCTCTCTCAGCCTTTCTTCATAGAAGATCTGATCCATTTCTCTCATGGCTCTCCTCTGGACCCCTTTTAACAGGCCCACATCTGTGCCTGGGACCCAGAGTTGGATGCAGCTTTCCAGGTGGGATCTCACAAGAGCTGAGTAGAGGGGCAGAATTACCTCCCTTGACGTGCTGGCCATGCTGCTTTTGATGCAGCTCAGGGTGTGGTTGGCTTTCTGGTCTGTGAGCACGCACTGCTGTCTCATGTCCAAATTTTCACCCAGCAGTATCCCCAAGTTGTACTCTCAATCCATTCACCTCTCAGTCTCTCTTGGTATTGGGGATTGCCCCATCAAGGTGTAGGTCTTAGTCTTATTGAACTTCATAAGAGTCACATGGACCTACGCCACAAGCCTTTCAAAGTCTCTCTGGATGGTATCCCATACTTCAAGCATATCAACTGCATCTCAGTGCTATCTGCAAACCTACTGAGGGTGCACTCTATCCCACTCTCAATGTCATTAATAAAAACCCTGATGAACATCAATCCCAATACTGTTCCCTGAGGGGCACCACTTCTTACTGATTTCTGTTTGGACACTGAGCCATTGATTGAAGCTCTGTCATGTGGTCATCCAACAAATTTCTTATTCTTGATCTTCATTTTTGTTAAAGGCTTTGAGTGACTTCAGAACCTGGGTGTGGAAAAATGGAAATCCATGTCATCAAGGTTAATGAAACTTGTATCTTGAGTGTTTGAGTTCTAGATGCAACTAGTGCACAAATATTTGCAGAAAGCTATTGAAAAATTGAGATGCAAACATAAATGTGGCATTTTGAAAGAAAGGGTGGGAATGCTTTTTGTAGGTGTCATCATTCAAATGTATTTTGAAAATTTAAAGTCTACAGTTTTAGTATGCTTGTATGTATACCTGCATTTCGGAGTTTGCATGTCCTTGTTTCAGCTGCTATAGATTTCATTTCTTCTCAGTAGCTGGTACAGTGCTGTATTTTGGATTCAGAATGAGACTAGTGTTGATAACACACCAATGTTTTGGTTTTTTACTAGATCATGTTTATCATAATTCAAGGACTTTTATTTTGTCTCATGCTCTGTCACTGAGAGGGTACAAAAAAGAAACTGAGAGGGAGCATAGCTGGGACAGGTAACCTGAATTGACCAAAGAGATATTCCACAGAATGTCATGTCCAGTATATAAATTTGGGTGATTTACTCAGAAGAGGAGCTGATCTGGCTTTGGGAAGGGGAGTCTGGCATTAGTCAGGGGGTGGTGAGCAATTTTTTTTCCCTAATTACAATTATTAATATCCTTTACATTTAACACTGTATTTCATGTTATTTTTTTATTATTAAACTGTTCTTATCTCAACCTACAAGTTTGACTTTGATACTCCTCTCCATTCCATTGCTTTGGGGGAGGCGAAGGGGTTTGAGTGAGCAGCTATTTGAGCCTTAATTTCTAGCTGGACTTAAACTATGACAATGTACAATAGTCAAGACCTCATATAACAGGATCTTGAAGTTAAGATGCAAAATTCATTTTCAGGCTCTTTAGGATAAGTCTTAGTTTTCAAGAAACTGTCTTTAAGAACAAACTAATAAGATATGTTTGCTCCTCACACCAAAATATGTAGAAACTTAAGTAGCATTTTGTGTAAAGTAACTTTTAGAAAATTGCCTGTCTTAGAACTCCAAAATGAGTTGTACGCTGAAGTCAGCCTCCCATCCTTAGATTTGAAAACAACTGAGCTAACAAAATCAAAGCAAGGTAATGCCTTTGTAGGGATGCTTGTTCACTGTGAAAAAAGTTGTAATAACCAGACCACATGCTGTAATGAGAGCGGCATATCTTTATTTTCCACCCTCTATAATCAGCATATCTTTCCATCCCTTATTCTATGGTTTCTTAATCAAAGCTTACTTCTGGATTTTTCTTCAACATCTATCACTACTGGAGTCAGGAATGCAAACCTTTTTTAATGTATTACCCTAACTGTTTGGTCAAAGGAGTTCCATTTTGCCCCTGGAAGACAAGAACAGGTAACGTAAGTGAGAAAATGTTATGCAAGACCAAGTCCCTAATTTGATATTTCTAGTACCTGTTATTTGCAGAACACTTAGCACTGAATGGCACATCTTATGACCAAAACTTATCTCCCGCTCATTGCCATTTACTATTGTGACTGAGTAGCAGGTCCATCAACTAGATATCAGATCATCAAGCTGAGCATTCAGAAAATAAGAAACACCTAATAGTGACCATCTCTGAAGAGACAGATTAATTGACTTGACACAGGAATTTTCCATAGAATCATTTGTTTGCTTTGACTAATGAGACCTTTTCTCTCTGCCTGCAATCACATTAGTCACTCAGTATGCTCTTTCTAAATTCAGCAACAAGAAAAACTGTAATCAACAGCTTTCTTCACCCCAAATGCTGACTTTCTAACACGGGAGATCTGCTCTGCACATCCAGTGAAGGAAAAGAAAAAGGAAAGGAAAAATAGTATGCAATCATATAAAGGAAGATCTTGTAAAGGAAACCTCTATTCTGTTACATTTTAACAGATCACAATATCTTGACAGATTTTACCAGGATGATGGTTCAAATTTCTACTACTCTTGTGTGCTTTGGAGGGGTAAACAACATTTCTTAGTATACCTAAAAAGCAAGCTGGAAAAACATAGATGTGATCAAATTGATACCCATTTTTAGGCACTGATCTTAGAAGATATGAGTCACCTTTCACAGGTTTCTGTACTCTCTCTTATTTAGTCAGACTGGAGAAGTTTGATTCTAACCTGAGTGCCTTGGTTAAGTCCCTGAAGAGGAACAAAATAGAAGCAAGAAAAACTAAACCAAACCAAACCAAACCAAAAAAAATCTCCCCAAAAGACAAAAATATTTTGATCCTGCATTTTGATAATGCCATTGTCATGAAGTTATTATAATGAAGATGTCTTTTGATTGTCTATTTATACTATTACATTGGGCAAAATTATACAGCTTCAGTATACTGTTTATTGATAACAACTTGCTCATAAGTCTTGTTTTTCTTATACACAGTGTATGCTGCAAGAAAATTCATAGACTTCCTTTGATACTTCTCATCTTTCAAAAGCTGATACATCTGTACACTCTCCAGTTACAGAACTGATGAGACAGGACATATCTAAAAATGAGACATCTAAATAATACAGGTTGTTCAAGCACATACTCCCACAGAACCCCTCTAATCATATTTGCCAAAAGCTTTCACACACTTGTCCAAACAATGAGCACCATCTCAGAGCTTGGTCTCACCAGGCAAAACTATAACACAGAAAAGGAAAAGGAAAGCAGCCTGACATGAAATGCAATGATATTAGGGAGTGGGAGGAAAGACAGATAATGAGATCTTGGCCAACTGTGGCAAATATCCCATGGAAAAAAAAGTCTTGCATTGTAAGGAGATAATTCTTTTCTCTGAGCCCATATGATCCCAAAAGGGCACGCTTTTTACCACAGGTCTGACTATGTAGTCTCAGCCCAGGCTTTATTAAGATAAAAGTATCAAAGTACAAAAACAGACAGAGACAAATGGAAACATACAACTGTTCAGTTGGTAATATAGTCATTCCTTGCTTCCTTGTAAAAAGCTATAGTTTACAGTGCATATAAGCAACCCTGACTATTTTCCTTTTATTCTGAGAGAGTTTATCCCTTTAATTACTGGTAAGCAGAAAAGTCCATTTTATTTCAGAGATAGATGGAGGAATCTCAAGGTTGCTTGGGCTGCATAAGTCCTCAAAGAAGTCCAGGCTTTCAACCTGTAGGTCTGGGGACTAACAAGAGACCATGCTGTGTACCTTCCCCCAAAACCCAATCCATTGTGCCTGGGGGTTTGTGCAACTCATTAGTGAATTTAAGTCTGGACTAGCTAGCAAGGCTTGTATTTGGGAAGACCAAGGTGAGAGCCAGGGACTGTGGGAAGGTGCCAGGACCCAGGCATGAGATCAGACAAACCTAGGGCCTGAGTATATACATAAGAGTCCTATGATTCTGTGGGTATTGCAATCAGAGAACAAATATGTGTGCATGTCAGCCTCAGTTCTCTCAGTCCGCTCTGGTCTGTCTGTGTTTTGGGGAGTGCTGTGGATTTCTATGCAGTATTTGTAAAGACACTCATGCTGGTCTGTGTGGCTGGCTGTGTTAACACCCTCTATGTATTTTACGTATTGTGTGTATATACGTTTTGGAGATTATGTTCAGCATTGCTGCTGGCTGGAATTGCAAAGGGGAGCAAAACAGCACACACTAGACTGGCATGAGAAAGACCTCCAGGTCTGCAAATACACCAGATTCAGCTTTTCTGGGGCAGGAATGAGGAAAGTCTGGTTTCCCAAACTGTGTTGCATTCCACTGCTCCTTAACAAAGACAGCTGATAAGGGTGCCAGGAAATGAATGGGATTCTGGTCTACGATCTAGTAATTACTGCAGTGATGCCTTTAGCAAAAAGGAAGGCTCTGTCATTGCTGGAAAATATTTGTTATGTTTCCAGAAAAAGGAACATACTGAGCAATGAGGGTTTTGAGGACGGTTCCAGTCATCACATCAATTCTGATAAACATTGAAGAAGATTATGTTTTCATCTGCAATAGGTCTGCCAAATCTTCTCTGCTTGTTTATTGAGAACAGTTTGAGGTGGACAAATTGTGGGAGAAGCTCTCTGTTTTCCTTCTCCTAAATGTTCTCATGAAGATCTTGAAACAGATGAAGATTGGTTGAAAAAACATAATCAGTGTGCACAAGAATGAATTTGTGCAGCCAACTGATGAAATACAGAGAGTTATCATTGGAAACAACCATTTTGCTTCAGATTTACAAAACCTGCTCTTCTAAGAGAAGAACTGAGACACTTCCTAAAGGTAAGCCTATCAACTAAAGCCTGCAGCTGTAGTGGATATGAGAATGAGTTTATATAATCAATGTATTTTCTTACAGCACATTACAGTTTCCTGTTGTTATCTTCCCACGGCAAAAGTCCTAATAACTTTTTTCTCTTTTACTTTCATTGAGGTTGATGACTTTAATCAATGTCTATAATAAATATATATAATAATAATTTGATTTTATTAATTTTTATTAATATACATTGTGTATTTCAAATTTAGCCTTTTGGTACATTTTATTAGACTAGATGGACAAATAACTGAGTTTAAAAGCTTGCCAGTTTTTCTAGGAATGGTCCAATTTTCTAGGCTGCTCCAATGAATGGCACCTAACACTATACAACTTACCAGGACTTTATAATATCTGTCTGTTACAGTTCTATTAGTTCTTTACATTTTGCTATGAATTTCCTCACATTTGGGTATGTGTCCTAGTTCAGCAGGTGGGACCAGTTGTCACGGTGTGGGGGTGATCAAAGCTGTGTATTCTACCCCCTCTATTCATTCCCAAGGTCAATGGCCCATTTGCAGCAGCTTCCCAGGGAGTCGCTAGCACCTCCACTCCCAGCCTGAGGGGGCGTAGGTGCTAATGGGCCATCAACAGTTCAAAAATACCCCATGACTCACAGAGTTAATCACCCATTGTGTGAGTCCCCGCCCTGGGGGAGGGACTGGGTGCTCCCTGAGGGTACATAAGGGATGGGTAAGAAGACCTTGGGAACCTTTCGTCAGATCCAGAGGAGCAGCAGGACCTTGATAGGAGGAAACCACCACTCTCGACCAGACTACAGCCATCACCTGCACCAACAGGTTTTTTCACTTCCTTTTGCTTTGGACTTGGGGGAACCACGTGGGTCTCAGCACAAGGGCTAACAAACCCCTTTGGGTTTGTACCCCAGGGCACTGGGTTATACTGCTGGGTTTTGGGAGTTGAAAGCAATTTCCCTTTGTGTCAGTGTATTTACTGTAGTATTATTATTAAATTGTGGCTCTGACTTATAATCTCTCTTGTGTTGAGCTCATTTCTCCTGCTGGTTTACTTCTAAACCAGCACAGTATGCTTCTTAAACCTTGACTATGGCCTTGTGAGAGTCTTAACATTTATCTAAGAGACAAGGTTCCCAAAACTTGGACTTTAAAAAGATACCTCATTAACAATCTTTGGAAGATATCTTGAAATTTTAGTTTGTATTTGGCCATTGTGCTGTTACAAAACTCACTGTCTTAGGGTTACAACACACTTACTCAAGTTCAATACTCAGAACGAAGATACCTGTGTTTTAGTTCTGCCTTCAGTAAATCTCGTAGCCTGCACATCCAAGTGTTTCTGGTAGGCTCCAAGTCATCCATTTCCCCCTTGATAAATATGACAATCATTTTGTTTCTGCAGTAGTGAAATAATTATGTTTAGACCTGGTAAGTGCTGTCTGCGGGTTTTTCAGTGTCTTTGTTCACTCTAGAGTTTACAGGCCGCATAGCTGATTACATATATTCAGGAGATGAAAAAAGCCCTTGTGGAAAGGCTTCACACAATTCCTGCAAGCTGCCTCTGGAAGACTATCAGTTATTTTTAAATATGTTTAGGCAGGCTTTTTCAGGTAAGCAGGAGCCCATCCTACTTAAATTTTGAACTAAGTGGAAGTGGTGTGGATTCACTTCCACATAGCTGAGCCTTAGCAAACATACTGTCTTTTCAGCAGGATTTAGCACTACACCACACCAGGCACTATGGCAACTGCACAGTGTAAACATCCATCTGTCTGGACTAAGCAAGCATTTTGTAAAACAACCCAGGGACTCAATTATTGCAAATTTGTATACAAAGTCAGCTCTCATTTGTCTACTCATAACTTTATTTGTGTTGCTAATTTTTAACTGCTGTTGGAAATTGCATAGATCAGTATAGTCAGTGATCTAAAGTTTGTGGGGTTTGATTTCAATGCCTTCCTACACCACAGATTTTTCATGTGGTCTTGGTTAAGTCATCACCTTTGGGTTCCTCTAAAAAATGGAGATAATAATTTGATTCTGCTACTCTGGGTAGAAAGAAAATCAAGTTTTTTTGTTAAGGTTTCAGATACTAACATGAGGAAATTCTTCTAATTGCTTAATAGATTTTTTTTTGTAAGTATCCTTCTGAAGAATGCATAGTTTAGGCTGCCAAAAGCAACAGAAAAGAAGAGAGAACAAACTAATGTGAATGATCATGATAGTCAAGTATGTAAAAATGTCTCAGTGGTGGACTCCATCCTCATATACAGGGAGGAACCAGGATGGCAAAAGCAGTATGACGTGATATATGCGGTATTGGGGGGGTAGGAGAAGGTTCCCACATGTCCCTCCGAGCTGGGGAGCACAAGAGAGATGTATTCGCTCAGACTGGAGACAAAAACCCATTATTGCACAATCACGTGGCTTTTATAGGCTTCTGGGGGAAGCTACTAGAACTTGGACAGGATTGGGTAAGGCCTCTGGAAGAAGGGTGTGACTTAGGCACTTGGCTAGCCAATAGGGGGAAAGGAAGGATCAGACCCAAGAGGAACCCAGGGATTGGGGATAGATGGGTGAGATATCCAATGGGGTTAGGACAGAGGCAGAAACTGATAGGGTGGGCACACTATCAGCAGCTGCATCGGTATGTTGAGGCAGAGTCATCCCAAAGACAGGGCTGCCCCAGCCTGGACCGTCAGGATAACTCTGGTAGGTCCCGGCTGCTGCCATTTGGCAGCAGCTGCCACAACCATGGTGACTGCATTGGCAAAGTGGGCGGGGGCGACACTCCCCCTGGGCAGGGCAGTCCTGACCCAGGAGACAATCCCTGGGCCAAATCAGCGTGATGACTCCTCGGGAACACATGGGAGGGGTGGCAACCATGCAGAGGGGGGTGACAATAAAATGTTTTGAACTAGAACCCATTCAAGTAAACCCCATAACTTTCAAACTCTCTCAACAAAAGTCTTTCATGTATGCAGTTAATACAGTCTGGGCTGTTTGCCAGCACTGTTCTCCTTGTGGGTCTGCATCAGAACTTCTACTTTCCATATTTCATAGTCTGTTTTGTTCCCCACAGTGATACAATTTTGTGTGATTTATAAGACAGTGGGGAAGCAGTGGGAGGACAGAGACCAAAATTCCTTGGCTCCTTTCACCTAGTCCTATATACAGAAAGCCTCCTCCTGGGGGATGTAGCTTGGGACAAAATGTTCACCTAACACAACTTTATCACTTATTTTGGATTATATTGGGTACTGCTAAACATCCTTGTATTGCACACATCACTGTTTCTTTGGTTGTTTTTTTTAATCGAAGTAGTTAATTTTGTTTTTCCATAATGTTCAAGAGTATGATTCTCATTCTTTGTTAGCTTGAAAGCATTCCCAGTTAAATTATTCTCTATATTATTTCCAAATACATGAAAAATTCTCATGTATGGAAATTATTTCTTGAGTATAACTTTTTAATCCAGACACTCCTTGGAAGTACAACCTTTTAACAGTTAACCAGCAACTTATTGGTTGGAGTTTTTTTCATTTTTGCTTCCATGAAAACCGTAAAATTCAGGGGTTTTTTGTGAGTCACACAGAAGTTAGATGCAGTATATTGCTAAATTGAATATAATTGGTGCATATCTTCTGTCCTATTAAGATTCTCAAAAGAACATTGTGCCTGTCAGACACAGTCTGTGATTTGTGAACTAGACTAATTTTATTTCTCATTAATGGATTTTGTTCAGTTGTTAATTTAAATTCCCTAATTGGTGTCTTCGTTGTTTTTTTGAGAGAAAAATAATATTTAAATAATCTTGGCCATTTCCTAGGATAAATTTTCTCTCCTCTCCTTTCATTTGTGGCAAATAAAGTGATACTTTTTTTCACTTATTTAAACCATTCCTTCTTTTTCCCCTACAGATCTATTTTCTTCCTTTTGTCATTTCCCCTTTTACCCTATGTTTTATTCTCTATCAGTACATTCCTGTTAAGACCTCTTTATCTTTGTTACTAGGTTATCTATCACAGCTGCCAGTTATTCCACCTTTTTTTTTGGCAGTCAGCCTCCATGCCTTCCTTCTATTATTAGATACTTCTACCTTCTCAAATACTAGGCAGCCTCCAAATGGACTCAGCAGAAGAAAACATTATTATGGTCAAGATTATTTTCCTGTGAAAAAAAATAAACATCATAAAACCCAGAAATTCCTGTTTATTCCCATGGCTGAATTTCTACTATAATATATTACATATTAAAAAAAATTAAAAAGTGGGGAAAAAAGAAAAAAGTAGTAACTTCAGTATATTTTTGAGAAGATTAAAATATCAAATCATAAGAATGGAGAGAAAATAGAAAACAAACCTACACATATACAGGCATAGTTATCTTGAGACAAATAGTTGCTTGCATTCACATAGAAGAATACCTATTGCCTTTGTCATCCACTCAAATCTTATCATTAGATGCAGAACCCAAAATCAAACTCTTCAACAGAATTAATAGAAGAAAGTTATTTTAAAACAAAACAGAAAAGGTGGAGGTTTTTTTGACAGTCAGACACTCAAATTCAAAGCTCAAATTGCAATCATTTGACAATGTAGCACTATTCAGAAGCTGTAATAACTGTCTGCCTTGCTGCCAGTGGCTGCCTGATGGTTATAACATTGCACCACAAGTTAAAAAGCCACTGTGACCTACTCTACCTCTCTTGGAAAAAGCCTGTAATATCAGTAACAGTTCCATTCACTTTACATCCTTTTGGCTGTCAGCCTCAAGAAAGTGGCGTCTCTCACAAAATGTATCCTACCCAGTAAATGAAATATGCACTTCATCACTTACCAGCAGACCTCAGGACCTTTGCTACTTGCCCACATACATCAGGAGAAAAAGGGGAAAAAACCCAAATGTCCTTCAGAGAAATTCACAGTGGATGACATTTTTATTCTCCAGATAAAGAGAGGTAAATAAAGGGATACAAATCACTTTTTTAACAAAAAATATTGTGAAGCTCTGCTAATGTACAAATTCTAGTTTGTCACTCAGGGAACCTGAGAAAATAGGTGTCAAAGATCTTTACTGTTGTAATTTATATATTTTCAACATTTCCCTCTACCTCCCTATAACTCCTTATAATCAGTTTTAGTTCAAGTCTGGCATTATTCAGAATACTGCTGCTTAAAATGAAATGAAAACTTTGTATTTCTTCATTTTTTTCGCTTTTTCCATTGGTGAAGCATCAGGGAAGGTATAATTGCATTGCTACTATTTAGCATTCTACTTTTGATTTGCTTAGCTGCATCCATTGCTTGCTAATTTTAGTATTTTTTTTTTGTAAACAACAAACAAGGAAGGAAAAACTGAAAAGGAGTGTTGCCAAATCACTTACATTTCTCAACAAAATTAGCTTGCTTTCTTGAAAATGTTATTTGCCATTCTTTTATGAATTTAGGGGGGTCAAGAAATATATTATCCTATCAAATTTTGGATAGCAAGTTCTTTTTTTTTTCTTAGCATGATCTGACATAGATTTGCTTACAAAAAGAAATAAAAGACAATCATGTACTCTCAAAAATGTCTGCATTAATCTTAAATATGAGGAAAGCTCAAAATTGAAACAAGAAAAATTTAAGTTCCCAATGACAAGGTTAGAAAGACTATTAAACAACAAACATGTAATTAGTGTGCAACATATCTGAACCAAATCTCACTCAAATCTTATCTAAGCTTTCTCTAGCACATTTTCTCACCCTGAAACAGCTCAATGACAGCAGAAGTCTAACAATGTTGCCTTCGAGGTAAGACTAGTACTTAGACACTGTTATCTCAGTCTGTCCCTCTTTAACATTGTTGTGATGTCACTGTATGCAAAGAAATCTTCAGAGCCATTCCTGGAGATCTCTACCTGCTCCCACCTGACTTCTAACCCCAGTAATACATGTGGGCTGCTTCATCATGTTACTTATTTTATTATCTCAGGTACTTAAAGGAATTCAGGTTGCTCAGGTTAAAAACCATTTTCAAGTTCATCCAGGATGACACAACGATTTCCCAATATATTATTATTGAACTGTGATCAATATTTCTCATCTCAGTGATGCCGAGGGGTTTTTAGTTTTTGATTTTTCACATTTTGTAGATTTTAGAAACACAGTAGTTTGTAGTGAGTTAATACTTAGTGAGAAGCTTACAGTATAAGATTCCTCGCTATCTCTAACCCCTGCCCCAAGAACAGGCAGCTAAGTTTTACCAGTATTTAGTCTCTCTCTCAAGGTGCCAGATTAGAAGCTAACATAAACATAGAACAGAGTGACCTGAAGCCCTGGAGGACGTCCAAAGACCTTTATACGCTGAGGAAGAGGAGAAAGAGGAAGACGGAGGGTCTCAGCCGACCCCAGACCCAATTCAGAGGGGTGGAACCTGGGAGGGGGCAGGGGTGGAACTGGGACATGTGGACTGTAGTCATTGGAAGAATCATATTATAAAAGCTATAGAAATCAAAGCTTAGACACATGCATGTCATCTTGTATTCCTGTGGGCACTTAGCCTGTTATTAAAGGACCTTTACTTTTTACCTTACCCCATATCAACCTGGCTCGGAGTCCTGCTTTGTGGGGGGAGGAGGGCATCCACGACAACATCAGATATGGTTAGGCATTTAAGCAATCTGTTGAATTAACATACAACCGGGTTTCTTCCTGCATTATAGGATTTCTATTGAGAATTATTTGTTGGTTTCATAACAGTTCACAAACTACATTGCATTAAAAGAAAAACAATGTGGTAAAACAGCTGAGATTATTACAATTTACTTGATTGTTGATAAAATAGTAAATAATTTATAATATTAAAATATTGAAATAACTTGCTGAGATTACCTTAAAGACCTCTTTCCAATGTAAAAATAATTCTGTGGATTTATTTAGAATTTGGAGCATCCATTTTGCTTCTGACCTTTTCGAATTTATTAGTTCAGCCTACAGGAGAACGCTGTAAAAGCAAAGAGATTCAGAGCCTGTTATTTCCAAAAGGTGTTTTAGTTTGCACTATCTGTATGTCTGTTCAAGTTTAGCCTGATAAAAACTAAAAGATAGCCTTATATCACTGTTTTCTGTTAAAATAGTCTTTGGGTTGAAAACCAGTTGGCCATCTCTTTACAGTAAAACTGCCTATACATGGTCATTATATCTATTAGAATATATTTCAGTGATCTTTCATTGCAAAGGAAAAGTTGATTTTTATGAACAGTAATAGAAAACAGTTTCAAGGCACTTTGGTGGACTGGTAAAAATTAAATATACATGAAGCATCCCTCTGGATTCCATGTGTTCCATGTATATACCAACACCGTTATCAAGGTTTCTCAGGTCCAATGAAAGGAAATCAATTGTTCATGAAACTTGCAAGCTGAGGAGCAGTGAGCAACAATTCTGTCCCATTTCTTTGTGGAGACAAAAAATGCTGATTCAACACAGATCATTAATGCTTTGGTTGAAAAAGTTCTGATAAGACAGGACAAAGAAGATGCCTAGGATATTAAGGAAGACTTTTCTTATATTCACACTGTGTAAATATGGGGCTACATATATGTTTGTGTGTGTGTGTATGTGTGCATATTGGATGTGTAAATGAAGGTTCATTTTCTTCATTTGTGGCACTTTGGGCTCTGTAACAGGTGATTTTTCAGATGCTCTCACAGAAGTCAATAAATGGTTTTGGGTTTAGTTTGATGTAGTATCCATGCAGACAACATAATTTAAACTTGGCAGTTCATTAACTTACCCTTAAGACTCATGTGAAAGTGCTGTCTCTCCTTTCTGCCTTTCTTACATGTTTGGCATAACAAAATAAGTATATCTTTGTTATTTAAGGTTTTACTACAGCAGTATAAATCTCCTTGTTAGCAAATACATGAAGCTGCTTGATTGTCTCATTCAAGAATTCTTTAAACAACTTTAAGTTAAACTAGGAGCTTAAGGATATAAATAACTTGTGCAGTTCTGTGACACAGATAAATTAGCGTTGCCACTGTCCTTGGTAATTTTCTGAGACCTCTCACTGTGCCATTTTTATGGAGCTCTAAATTGCTCATATATTCTTCTCTTTACTGTATGTTTTTAAAGTAGGTTTTACTCTTTGCAAAAGCAGCTGGATTTGAAAATGTGCACCTTTTATTTTTTTTAAATCTGATAACTAATGAAAGGAAATTAAATTCTTGCATGTGACCTCCTGCCATGATTTGCCCTGATGATGAGACCTTCTGAAGGATGAAAGCAAATTCTTCTTTAGTCTCTCTCCATCTTATTTTCTTTTGTACTAAGAAAGCTAACCAAATTGTTAAATGCAAACTGCCATAATATTCTCTTTTATTTTTTTTATTCATTTTCTGATGCGGAAAATTGGGCCACTAGAAATCAGACTGAGATCAATGCATTTCAACATGAAGCATGAAACAACCTTCTGAAAGTAGAATATCTTATTTAATAGTTTGAGCTTAATAGTGGAAAGCTGATGTCTAATTTTAGAAATCTGACCACTACCCCTGAAACAGTCATGCAATCTCTGATTTAAAGCATAAAAACATTTCCAAATATAAAGATTACTGAGAAGTAACCCTATGTGACATACCCTTTAAACACTAATGCTATGTCTCTGACCATTGTTTAGAATACTTACATTTTAAATTGTCTCTACTTCTTGAAAGAAACAGTTGATGAAAGGACTTTTTTTCTGAATTTATAAGATCTATTCCTGTCTTTCACTGAAAAATTAGTTGAGAATTATTGAATATTATTAAGTACTATCCTGCTTCCAGATAGCTGTCGCCAACTGGTTACCCATTCTCCAGATGTGACACAGAGACTGGGTGTTGCTCCCTGATCAGACTGACAGAGTCTACAAGGACATTATTTTTATTTTTTTTTCTCAAATAGATTTTTTTGGGTTGTTTTTTTTTTGTTTTTGGTTTTGGGGTTTTTTTTAGTAGTGTATTCCCTATAGTCACCTGAGGACCTATCTATGAAGTAGATGGTCTTCAGTCTTCCCTATTTTCTTTCCAGGACCCATTTTGGCTTTGGTTTCTGCCTTTTTGAGGTAGGGCTTTTCTTGACTATAGGAAGGGAAGGGCTACCTGGCCCAAAGTGTACAAAGGGCTCACCCTGCCCACCTGTGGTCTGGGGACTGGGGGCACTGGTTTAAGATGGCACCTCCCATATCTGCATTCCCAGTTAAATAAATAAACAAACAAGAACTCTCTTCTGAACTCTGTGAGAATTTCAAATCTTTGTGTAGGTGATGTAGTGTTATGTGCTCAGAGAAACCTGTGGGCTGGATAAAGTGCTCTGGTCTTCATTGATTTCCATTTTTACTGACTATTGTCGTTTCATTAGAAAATTATTTCAATGTTGGCCATTCATATTTGCTACCCTGAGGACAGCAAGATGGAAAATATTCAATGTTATCCTTTCTCTTTAATGACAGAAACTGGGTATTTTGTTTGTAAGAGGGAAACAATCTCATTCTCAGATTTCATTTTGATGTGCAACAGAAAATATATTTTGATACATAACAGAAAGCACATATACTTTTACAATTTTCCCATAAAATAGTGAAATTTGATCATGTATGAGGTGTTGAACAGCCTTAATACGACATTAGGGTGCTTAACTGATACTTCTAGTGCTTAGAAAGATTAAAAGAAACAAAATTGTATTGAAAAATAGATAACATGTGGTTGGCTAGAAATTGTTTACATTCATGTTCTGAAGTGATTTATAATTTAAGGGTTATATAATACACTTTTTTACTAGCAATGGATATTATTGGTGTGTTCTTTTCTAATGACCAAACTAAAAATTGTAAAATCAAGTGCAAAATTTTTTACAAATGTGAATTATTTTCTTCTAAGTAGTATCAGATCTAAGAAGATATGCAAGTCAATTTACTATATAGATAAAGCATATACATTATTTAGGTTTCTGTGGCATTGGTAAAACACACTCAACTTGAAGAAATTAATTACCAATCAAGTCAGAGTGGGATAATGAGAAATAAAACCAAACTTTAAAAACACCTTCCACCTCACCTTCCCTTCCTCCTGGGCTTAACTTTAACTCCTGCCACCAGAGGCACTGGAAGCCAGGAAAAGGAGCTGCTGTCTACCACTGCTATCTCCACAGTGGGAGAACCCCGAACACACTCTTACCTCCTCCAGAGTTGGGTCCCTCCCATGGAGAGTTCATGGAATACTCCAGCATGGGGCCTTCCCATGGACTGCAGTTCTTCATGAACTGCAACAACACGGGTTCTTTTCCTGAAGGACTGCACATCATGGACAGACTGCTCTATTGTGGGTCTTCTGTAGGGTTACAAGTCCTGTAAGCAGACCTACTTCAGCATGGGCTCCTCTCTCTGTGGGATCACAGATTCTGGCAGGACCCTGCTCTAGCATGGTCTTCCCCTGGGGTCACAGCCTCCTTCAGGCATCCACTTCTCCAGCTTGGGGTCCTCCATGGGCTGCAGGTGGATATTGCTCCACCCTGGACCTCCATGGCCTGGTGTACCAAGGTCTTTATCAGAGTCGTCACCATGGGATGCTGGAGTATCTCTGCACTGCCATCTGGATCACCTCCTACCCCTCCTTCTTCACTGATCTTGGTGTCTGCAGGACTGTTTTTCTCACATATTCTCACTCCTCTCTTCTGTGGCCACAACTGCTTCCTCCCAACGACATTTTTTCCCTTTTGAAGTCAGTTATTCTAAAGGCACTGCCACCATCACTGATTGGCTCTGCATTGGCTAGTGGCAGCTCCATCTTGGAGCCAGCTGTCAGACATGGGGGAAGCTTCTGGCAGCTTCTAATAGAAGCCACCCCTATACCCTTCCCCTTCTTCCAGCCCCCCCACCCCTCACTAAAATTTTCCGCACAAACCCAATAGATTACAATGGAGTTACTAAAGAATCTAATGAAAGAAATGCCTGCTCTTACTCATTGCAAGCAGGCAGCATGTACCTGTTGTGCTCCTGTGGTCTTTAAGGCTAGCTGTAGGACACTTACTGAACTGTCTGCACAGCATCTATGGAAAAACTCATCTTAATCATCACCTTTACTCTCTGGATGCATGAACTTACCAAGACTTGTGCACTGCAACTTGCACACCTAATCACTTTTATTCTACCCCATTTAATCTGACTGTATGTCAAGTTCCCCTTCCAAGGTGTCTTAGAGCTGCAGCTCTACCCTGTTCATGGTGACTCAGCTAGTCAAATCTCTCCATGCCATGTGCAAGGAGAGGGATTTGGACAGGTGATTTCAGGGCTATAAACAGCTAAGGATGCATAGAAATCCTTTCAAGTAACGCAGCTTAAGCTCTTGAATAACACACCTTGAATTTCTTCTGAAATATTACATGTCACTGTATAGGTTTTAAGATAATAAGCATTTAGTAAGCCTTACAGTCTCCAACAGCCTCAAAGAATATACCCCAAACCCCTGTAAAATGTTTCAAGCTCTCCTTCTTGCTTGAGCCTTACAGGAGGATCTAGGAGAAGAGTGGAGGGGATAGGAAATGTGACTTCAACCAAAGATGACATTAGGCAACATTCATGAAATGAGTATGAGCTCTTGTGTCAACAAAAGCACAAACATTTTGCAAGTGTTAGCAATCTCTTGGCTTGCAAAATGCATCTTCCTTTGTGGCCACTGTGTAATGGAGTGTTTACACAGGTGGGTTCTGCTTCTACACAACAGCACAACTCAGAATAAACCCCACAGAAATAAACCAGACTACAGTAGTGATATTCTAAATATTTTTTTTCAAGACCTAGCCCCAATGTGGTTAAAAAGCCCCCAAAACACAAGGCAAACAATGTTATTACAGGATCGTAGTTCAAGTTATAGAGCAGCTGTCAAACCTGACTACCTTCAAATGCTTCCCTTTCTCTCCATTGTGCAACAACATTGAATAAAATAGGGTCACCTGGGTATATTTTCTATTCACTGAGTCTAAACGTAGGAGTAGACAATAAAACATCTTAGTTGACTTGAGGACAAATCTAGGCTGTAGGATCTTTATTGTTTGCTGATTCTCAAAATATTCCTTACTGCCTGAAATCTTTAGATTTGTTCTGTTTAAGTACATTCACTTCATTTTATTTATTTTATCCACAGAATCTTGCATGATTACATGGCAATCTCCAAAGACAAAAGTCTGAAGGCTAAGGCTATATAAAATCCATGGAAGAAATAGAAAACAACAACAAAAAACAGTGTTATTTTTTAAGGTAAAAAGAAGGCACAGGTGGCAATGGCATCTCAGAAGAAAAGATTATTTCAGTGGTAGATATGATCACAGTGTTGGAGATTTTCCACATTTGCATTGATCTTTAAACAAGTGTTAAGCATTAAAAGTCATTAAAAGTCATTTAACACCTTTCTTATCAGTAGATCTTTATGTATTACTTTATTTTCGTCTAGTAAATGTTATAATCTTGTTTGGTGGTTGAAAGTTACTGATGCTGAAGTACTTTTTACTACAATCTCTAAAGTTAGTAGTTTATCACATGCTGTTCATTACCACTTCACAACTGCTAAACTGTATGTTACAGATTTTTTATTGCTTATTCTGTTGAATAAAATGTGCTACAGGCACCTTATATGATTCCTTTTATTTTAATGGTGTTTTAATGAGGTGTCATGCCATGAATTTATGTTCAGAGCAGGTTGCCTCAGCATATAATTAATAAGCACATGACTACAATTTGGTGAAGAGACTTTCAGACCCCCATAGGAATGGTCACTTATAGATAAACCAAAACATCCTTGTTTCTGCTTTTCATACATGGAACAGAGTTTTCATCATAAACTTCAAGTGACTTTCAATTCTAGTTCAGTTTCTCCCTGTATTATCATTTATCAAGCTTCAGCACCATACTCTTTACCACAGAGTCAATTTTAAATGTACTAAAGCAGAACCCTGCCTTCTCCAGGACATTTTTCAAACAACTGGTACATAACACTCCTACATGTCCAGTGTATTTTTGTCCAGTTTCCTCTGCAGCTTTGAACCCACATTGAGAGATTGGACTCCCTGACTTCCTGCACCATTCTCAGAGTCTGTGAAATACCAGAACGTTGATGGTAAGTGCCTTCATTGTGAGAAAGACATAAACTCACGTTCCTACAGATTTTTTATCTGGGTCATGAAATTCAATGTATGTTGTTCAACAGCAGGAAAGTCTCCACTGTAATGTCTCCCCACAGCAAGGAGAGATGTGTTTCCTCCGTGTGGCTGTCTATTTCACTAGTTATTTCTCAGTGGAATTCCCAATGTGAAGTTTTGTTGAGCTTATTTGGATACTAGCAGGTTCAACAGTTGACCTACACTAAGGTGTTTCATCTTCCTCCCAGTTCCCCTAAAATGCCAGCCTCTCCTGATCACATCGACCTCATTCTTTTGGGAAGACTGGATAAAGGTAAATAAGTGAATCTTTTGAAATTTCCTTTAATAAATTAGTCTGAAGAGAGATACTGGTACTGTCTAAATTGCTTTTTTATTGCCTACTGTACCTCATGCCTAGGAATGTAAACATGAAAACATTACCAAAGATGGCCTTATTAACTAGCAAGCAGGTGGCAATGGAGTAGAATCTAATCCATTAATAATTTGAATGAACTCAAGGAAGGAGGCAAACCCCATTTATTTTGTTAACCATTTAACTGGTTTTGCTTGGTTCTCATCTTGTGTTTTAATTTTCCATAATCAACATTTGGCTATCAGGATAACAGGTGGTTTTGGAAACTAGAAAATTAAATTAATAAACCTGTTACTTGGGCTTATCTGTGCATCTCTGGGATATCTGGCCTTAAAAAGTACTGCCTTCTCCAGTACAAAGAAACTGGAAAGATGAACCAGTCTGGAACAGGCAGTGTAAAGAGTTTCATGCTGCCTAAAAATTCTGCTTTGTCCTTATCAGAAGTTTAAAGCTTTTGTTTAAAATAACAAGTGGCCAAGTAAGAACAAAATGAAAATGAAAGACAAGATTTTCACATTGTCCAGGCTTTTGACCTGTAGCTTTTCTTCATGTTTTTTCAAAATAGGGTTTTCCAACCTCACCAAGTCAGGGGCTTTTTATTATAAAGAGAGGGAGAGGAGGATTTTTGTTTCTCAAAGGCTGAAAAATCTATGTCAACAACTCCTTAGAGTTTATTGAATTTGAATAGTCTCAGTGAAATGTTTTCATTCTGATGAATGATAAAGATATTTGTTTAGAATTGGGTTTGGTACATTCCACTAAGACTGACTGTTCTCGTCAGATGGATGTTCTATTTATTCCAAGTTTTTTAAGGACAAGTAAAATTTTACTACTAGGTACACTGGGAATAAGTTAGTGTAATTGTTGACTAAGTAGACTATGCTGAATAAAAAATATGTTCTCCATCCATATGATTCTACAAGTGTTTGCATTTCATATTGTAGCAACACTAATGGAGATTGGATCTGCATTGTTTTACACAGCACAAGTGCACATATTTAGAAGGATTTTATGCAAGAAGTAAAACATTTATAGTAGCAGTGATAGAGTACTACATGAAATTACTTCTTTTGCTTCTGAGATGGTCATCTCAGAAGAAGTGTGTCAGAAATAAAGTGTCAGAAGAAGTGTGTCAGACATAAACAGGTACAAAATCTTTCCAGAATCTGATTAAGTCTAAGTCTTCCTGAAAATGGGACTCATTTATTACCCTTATGCTTCCATAGCATGGTACTTGCTGTTGAAATGCACTTTAGCCTGATTCAGTTCCTTCCCATCTATCATCTTTTCCGATTTTCCTGTAAGAAGACTCCCAGTGCTTTAGTATTGTCACCTATGGTAAAAATGCTATCTGCAAAATGGTCAGGAAATGCTGTTGTGAATCACACAGAAAGTCATCCTGGGCTACATTTTGGTTTATTAAGATTTTACAAGAAATCTAGTAAACTGTTTCAGAGGCAGTTCTTTTCCTGGATGTAATTTACTTTCTGCAGACCCTTTGGAAAGAGATCCTTGAGGGTCTCAGATGTCTACATTTCTAAAACAATACATTTGTTTTGCTTACATTTCCTGGAAATAATCTCAAATGAAATTTAGCACTCAGTGGAAAGCAGCTGTCTGTGCCCATGGCTTTTGTTAAGTGTGACTTTGAACATTTTGGTTTCCTAAATGAATATGGCTAGCATCACAAGGCACCTGTGCTAGAAGCTGTGCTTGTGATCCTGCAGCAGAATGAAGTGCTAACAGAAATTTGGGTTCAATGTTGTTCCTGTTGCTGCCAGTAGCTGTTTGTGACAGATGGTTATTCCTGAATATCTGTGTCATGATTCTGAAGTTTCATTGGGGTTTTTTTATGCATCTTTTTGCAAGAACTGTAAGAATAAATTTTGTCTGTGTTTCTGGTCAAACAGCTTTCCAGGGGAAGATGGAGGGTCTGCTCAGATGATTTCATCTTCCTATAAACTGGGCAGAATCAGAGCCCTTTGAAGCTGGTCTGAACCTCCTGTTGGGACATCCGAAACTGAAGATACCACTTTCAATAGAGGGATGATGAAAAAGGGCTGACTGAGGCTTTGTCTGCACTGCCTTTGGTACACTGGCTCCAAGTTGGGCTTATTTTGGGCAGAAGGATGGCTCCAGTAGGCTCTGTCAACAGAGGCACTGGCTGTGCATGAGTCTTTCCTCTAACTCCTCCACAGTGTTCTCCTGCCTGAGTCACCACCAGGCAGCTTTTCCTTTCCCTCACACTTGGTCCAGGTTTGGAGCAGACAGGCAGCACAGGTGGTCAGCAGACTGGGCTTCAGTACATGGCAATGTGCTGCAGTCAGCTCCAAGCTTGTGTTATAGAAGAGACATAACTTTTCAGCCTCTGCAGGGCATAGGAGAAATAGTAATTCATGAACTACATAGGTCAAATACTGTATTAGTAAAGGATTTTAAAATTTACTAGACAATGAGGCAGAGTGATGAGTCAATAAAAATTATTGAATGCCTATGACTGAGGAATCTGAAGGTTGGCTGATATATCAAGCAAGAGGTGAACAGAACTTTGTAGCCATGCTGGAAGGATACTTTTTCATTTTGTGTCCGGGTTTCCTGGTACTGCGTTTGTTTTCCCAGTTTAAATTCTTACTTTTTTCTCTTTGAAGCAGTCTGAATTGAATTTTACTCCAGAGTTTATTCAAGTGGAAAGCAATTAATAATAAGAAAAGTTCTTCAGGTACTGAGGGAAGACGAAGATAGTAGGTCAAAGACAAATGCAACACAAAATTCCACGTAATGTGTTGCAACTGTAGCTTTCAGATAAAGGTGAAGCCTACAGAATACAAAATGGATTTATTTAGTACAGTGTCAAGCTGCAGGTGAACCACAGATAAAATCTGATTAGTGTAAACATATGACAGAGACGAGACACAAACTTCTCGGTTTTTAGTAATAAGGTTTCTGCACTTGGACAACAAGCAAAAAACAGTCAAAAGCAGATTTAGTGAATAGATTTATATGAAATAGGCTTAGTCAGAAGCATTCTTACACCAGTAGAATAAATAATTTCATTAGCAATTGGTCTCTCACCTTTATTATGTACAAATTTTTATATCATCCATAGGCTTTTACTAAGTATTCATCTGCATTGTCTTGCTAATAGAATTTTTTCTCCACAGGTATAGTGCTTCAGGTTGCAAAGAACATCAGTCAGTAAAGATGGTTATAAAATCAAACCTAGTGGGGCAAAGCAGTTTAGCAGCATGTGCCTCATTCCGTGGTGTGTAAGATTTTCCACATGCAACACTTGAGCTGTAAACATTTCCATTTGCAAAGGGTGATGAAAAAAACTTCAGTAAGGTATACAACACATGCTCACTGCATCACAGGAAGACTCAGCACCCTCATGCTTCATCTTATAGCAGTCAATAGGGTATAACAATGAAGAAGTGAGATGACATAACTGAAGCGCAAATAGCTGGAACAGCTTCCTGCCTGTGTTCTGGCAGGTTGTGGAATATTTTCCTACTCAGAAAATAACCTCATTAATGCATTTAAAGGTAGGCTGACCAAAGTCCTGGTTAATGTACAATTGAGAAAACTCCAGAATTAGCTTAATTAGATTATATAGTTCTTTTCAATTTCAGACTTCTACAGCGTTAGGGCATGGAGTAAAATTACTGATCTTTTAGTAAATTGTATCAAACCTGCCTAGCTGCATGTTCCACTATGCAAACCAAATCTTATGTACTGGTGTATTCTACTTCATCTCACTAATTCAGGATCACTATAGTATTGTGAAGGATGTCACTACCCACCAATGAAAGAGAAATCCTGTCAACTTTTCCCAGTATAAAGTAAAGAAATGGATTGCCAGTTCATTATTTTTTCCTTCTGCAATTTCATAAATATCCATATATTCTTTCTGTCATGATTTCAGGGAGTTTCTAGCATGTAGGAGAAAGCCCTTCAAATAATAATAGGAAATTGTTTCCCAATGATAAGACAATAAAACATATTTGGGATGATAACCTTTACTTAGTACTGTTTTCATTTCTTACTGTGGCAGCAGTTCGGTACATTGTTTGTTTTGCTACCTCCCTCTTTTGTAGTTCAGGCAGGTGTCAATTGTTGGTGGCCTCCTACTAATGGATAAATTGAGAGAATATCACTCTGCTACAAGCAAGTATGTTTAGATTTTAGAGTAGGATGATTCCTTTTGTTGCATTCACTTATGATCTTTCCTAGCTACACAATGACTACTTAACAGAAGAATGAAGACAATAGAGATTTGGGTCTTACTGTTTCTACTGAGGATTTAGATTAATATTTGAGACTCTTTCTCTGCTTTGGCCCTTTCACAAGATTACACTGTGGAGCAGTGGATATTCATTGGAATTTGATTCAGTACAAGTTTTGACTTAGTTCAGTAGAATTTTGGGGAGGTATTCAACACAGTTTAGCACATGAATGCTTAAGTATTTATAAAATATATTGGGGGTGAGTCACTTAAGCCTAGATACTATGTGTTTTATTAAGATCATGTAGGTTATCCCACCTGACCTATGGACACCAAAACAGAAAGCCTGTCTCCTGTAAGTCCTGTGCCACATCTGCCAGGCTCCAGACTTCTTGGTTGGCACTAGATCTGTATGTTCCAGTCTAGATGTCCATATGAGAGCAAGAAGCCCCCATCATGCCCACCACAGGTCTGGTAAGTGCATTGAATGCATTACAGAAATTTATTTAACTTATTCTTCTCTAGATGCTTATATTGCACTGCATGGCTTTCTTGAATCCACTTGAGATAATTGAGCACAGCTATTACCAGAGAGTAGTATCGGGGCATTTTGCTTTATGTTATACTAGGACAGCTGTTTTGCAACCCCTGCTTGTCTTCATACTTTCAAAAGAGAAATTTTCATCAGATACACCTGACCTCTTGACATTGTTTTTAGTGTCTATTTGTTTCAAAATATTAAGCAGGGTTATGAATCTTCAAGACACTTGTTTTTCTAGTTTTGATTTGAATCCAGCCAGGATTCTGTTTTCTTTTATATGTCTCTTGGAAATATCCTACCCCTGCTTAATTAGCCCAAATAGATGGATTTGCATGGTTTTAGCCATCTTTCTGTTCTTTGTAAATTTTCTATATTAAATCAATGCTGGCTCTTCTATCTACTGATCTGAGTTTTTATTCTGGGACATTGTTTTGCATTTCAAAATGTGTGTTAGTAAGCAATGTGCTTTAGTACCTTGCAGATGTTTCTGGTTAAAGTTGGAATTTTCCCCCTGTAATTTATGACAGGTTTAATTAAAGTACTTTCGTTTTTGTTCTAGTCATTATAACATTAGTAATTCTAAGTTATTGCCTCAGTCTTGTGTCATGTTCCAAGGACTACTTAAAAAATGTATCTTTCCATTTATGGAATGTAGGATTTATGTTTTATAGATACTTGCCATTTATGATTTTAGAACTGGTGGCTCCTTTTAACTCCAGTTTCTCTGAATCATCCTCCACTTCCTTTTCTTAAATCGGGTTTGTGCAGCAAGAGCATTTATTTATGTTTCAGGTGTTTTTCTCCTGACCTTGAAGAGTCAATAAACACTGTTTTCAGTTAAAGTATGGAAACATTGCTGCAGGCTTCTCTTCCAATATTTTCTCTTTTTTTTCTTTTATTTTTATTCCCACTTTTAGAGATTACATATCTCACCATATGTTGCTACTTAATTACTTTTTTTTTACTTTTACATTTGCTTTCTTTTTGCTTGTTACCAATATCTAGTGACTGAAGATGATGTACAAGTATTCAAAAAGAAAATCAGACAGCTACTCACTTCCCCCCATTCTTCATGCCCTTTTTAATACATGCAAGCATTTTCAGTGTAATGACAAATAAACTGTTTGAAATAGGGATAGGAGTTGTGTATGTTAGTTTTTCTGCTCCATTACTCAGCTGGAAAAAGGAACAAATTTGTATTTACTTATTTCCTGAATTGTTCTTTGCTTGCACCTCATATTCAGATTGACTCAAAGCTTCCAACATGATGGAACCAAATCCATTTCCATGCTGTAGATTTCACTTTACAGTGACAACCTTGAGCTGACTGGAAGTGATTTTTTAACCTCTAAAGTTCATATTTCACTTGTCAACAGTAGCATCACTTGATCTCTTGAAGTAAAATACTGTCCTGGTTTTGGCTGTGATGCAGTTTCACTTTTTCTTAATAACTGAGGAAAAACAGGGGAGGGGAGAAGTGAAAGCCTTTTTTAAAGAGAAAATGGAGATAGTGCAAAATGATGATGGAGAAAACAGCCCTCACACTTTTCCAGACTAAATTTAGCAATTTTATGTAGTAATCCAACTTGTAGAAACTTAGAGAAAACCTGCCTTATAGGATCATAAAGTTCAGGAGTTTAGGAGATTGAATGAAAAAAATGGGGATGCTAATTCATGAGACGTGCATTGTGGCATAACTCCAGAAGAGCAGGCCGAGGGGTGGGATGTAATACAGTCGATGGGCAATGAGCCAATGAACAGCATCATTGTAATTGCAGATGAAATAATAATTATTTGTGATAGCTTGCTAATCAGTGAAAGCATGGAAAAGGCTGCTGACAAGTGCCATCAAGGTAATTAAGGTGAAGCATTGAATTTGCATAAATTTACACGTTGATCATTGTTCACTAGATACTGTCTCTCAAAATAGACTTGGCTGGTTTAAAGATGAGCACTAAATCAAAGCAAAGGAGTGCAATAACCGCACAGCATCAATAGTGCTTACAAAATACAGATGCACCTTACATAGGCAATTATCTAAAGAATCTATTGTCCTTAATCAAAGTGTGATACTGAAGTTACTTTTTCAAATTACCAAATAATCCTAGTTAGCATATGCCATTCTGGTTTTAGCTTTTAAGAAACACAGAAAAATCCTGGAGATGAGGTCTTTGGAAAACACATCATTTTATTATTCACCTTGCTTAAAAATATCCAACTTGTTAAATGGGGACTGCTGAAGGTGTCATTCCTCATATTATTTTGACATACATATGCAAGTTGCCTTGGAATTACGTATTTAATAAGTTTCTTTAGGAGCTGCAAATATGATACTCTGATGGTCTTAGAGGCTGAGTCACCACCTCTGATGGAAGGTTAAGCTGTAGTCTTTCAAGTCTCTATGAACATTTCCTGAGTATCATCTGCCAGGGTAATTCTGGCACTCAGTCCTGCAGCTCTGTGGTCCAGCTCTGTGATTCTTTTCCCCCTGGAAAACAGCAATGGGTCTCATGACAGTGCTGTCTCCTAAAGGAACTAACAGTTTATGTAAAACAAAGGACTTTGAACTCTCAAAGCATGCATGCAAACAGCAAAAAACTAGACTGTACACATCTATTCATTCTCCCCTAAGGTTTATCGCTTACTGGAAAAACCCTACTGAGACTTCTGGAGTCCTTCTCTCTGTCAACCTTTCTCTCCAGATAGTTTTTGACAACTCATTTTCCATCCTCTTTCTTACTACAATTTTTTTAAAGCTGTTTTCTCTTACAGAATTGGAAATATCATCTTATTAAGGATAAATCTTATTAAAGATTATATCTTATTTTTGTCATTAAAAATAGCAATAGGTTTTAAACTAATCACATGGTTAATCGTAATTTCTGAGTATACTCATTTATATTATATTGTTGTTTGTTCTGATTTTGACTAACATCATCCTATAGGAAACTTCTTTGCCACCCTCGTTGAACATGTAATATTCATGCTCTTAAATATTTCTGTATTGATACATCACAATTCAAAAATTTCATGTATGTCATCTGGGTAACTGCACATACACATGAAATAATAATTTAGCTGCTAAATAATTTTACCCTCCCATTCTAGAAATTTTTCTGTTGCCTTCTTGTGTTCTTACTTCATTCTCCATCTACAATAATGCTGCATAAAATTTAGAATGATGGTTACTATAATTGCAATCTGCTGTAAGATTTTTACACCTTGGTTATTTATTGCTTTTATTTCATTCTTGTCTTTTATATGGTCATTTACTAACAAAGTTGTAAACCATGCCATCATATTTGAGTGAGATATATTGTATTTTAGTCATGCCAATTCTTTTTGTTTAGATACAAAATTTTGGTAGAAATAAACTGTATTTGTCTAGTACATATGTGCCCAGAATGCTTTTATATTGTACTAAAGCTGTTGCTCTGACACAGCCATGAAGCACGTAGAGTTTGGTTTGCTAACAAACACAACCTCTTAGGTACCAGAGATTTTATACTAAGACAGATCTCTTGGCGTTGCTGCATTTGTATTCCAGGCAACCTCCACTCACCAGTGTAATTATTTGATTGAGTCTCATTATTGTATATGTGAGCATTCTGTGCACAACTCTTCTGGTGATGCACACACTATATATCTCTTCCAAATGTCATCTGTTCTGTCATTGTTCTTCACCTGTTCATTAATAAATAAATAAAGCTGCTTTACAGAATATTAGACAATTAGGACAGGAGATGCATACCTAATGCTGCCTTCCCTACTGTAAATCTGATGATATTATCACATAAATATATCTTATATCTCAGCAGGATATAAATTTTTTTACAAATTTGATAATACTAGAACTATTTTTAAAGTTCTGTTTTGAATGCCTGGCTCCAGTAAATCAGTAACAAATGCATACTGATTTCAGCATGGATAGGGTTTCACCCATGATACTCTCAAGTGTTTCTTTAAAATGAATTCATTTCGTTTTTTGAACTCAGGATATCTTGGTCCTTTTTTTCTGATACTGGAATGAGATTTGGCAAGGAAAAGAAGAGAAGCAAGTATAAAATATACATAACAAAAGTATGCGTATTTTTCATAGGGATTTTTTAATGAGGGATTAGTTACATAGGAGCTTTAGGGATTAATTAACCAATACCTAATTAAAGCAGAGATATAAAATGAATTCTCTGTAAATCTGAAAGTCATGTTGAAGGAGAAAAAGTAGAAAAGTGAAATGATGTAGAATAATTGGCTATTTTTAAACTGAACCAATATATTACATCAAAAGGAATGGAGAACAAAACAGGAAAAGAGTCTAGAAAAGTGGGAGCAGAAGGTTGCTACTGTCTCTCTATTCCTTTTATTTTTAATGCACAAAAGTCCTAATTTGTTTGGCCCATACATTGATCCATGTTTACAAACTGTACTCTGAAAAGTCATCTATTTGAACAGTAAGGCTTTCTGTAATGCAGACCATGCTGCATTCCTACTTACTGGATATTCACATAGGATGAAGCACTTATACTGAAGTCTACTTTCATTAATTGCCCTTGATTATATGTTCATTATCTTATCTGTATTATCCCCATTCCTGCATCATTTTCTCTGCCCTGATATTTTCACTGCATCTTCATTATATACACAAGGTGCTCTGGTGGCTTTCTCAGAGCAGTTTTGAGGGCAGTCACTTAAGAGTTTCACTGTACTGAAAACAAGTTGTTTTACTAGAAGACTAACATGAAAAACATGCTGACTTTCTAGAATAACACCCACTTGTGGGTTTTTTTTTTGACTATTTACCCAAGTAGCATGTAACATAGAGACAGTATTTTTGGGGAGAGGGGAGGAACCCCGGATAATCTTAAGTTTTTCATTTGAAAAGCATCTTCAACAGAGATAAAATATCCAGATTATAATGTGGGTCTCTTTTTTTTTTCTCTTTCCACCAATTTTAAGGTTAAAATGAGCCTTAATGCATTTTTATTTGAAGCTCCTATATAATATCAACTATAAAAATTCACCTTGCAATACCTTCATTGAATCTAATAATTTTTGGATGAATAAGTACAGATTTTACACAGACAGTCTTAGCTCAAAAACTTTTATGAAGGTGCCTCCATCACTTCTCCAGGGAAGTTTTGCAAAAGGTTAATCACTGTTATAATATGTCTTTCTTCTCTTTTGAATTTTTCTACCTTCAATTTTAGCCCTTGAATTTTTTAATGGTTTAGAAAATTCATGGTCAGATAGTACTGCAACATGGCCAAACACTGAATCTTTGTCAAGGTCATTGCTTCTTCCCAAGATGTTCAATAATCCTTTGTCCTTCCATATTTATATCTTTTCATCTGACTCGAGGAAAAATGGTAGCTGACAGTGCCCATTATTCCTCTTTGAATGTGAACCTCTTAAAAATGGTTTGCCTCAGTTTAAAAATGACCCCTGTTATTATCTATCACTTCACCAGTCCATGGTTGTCTATAAACCTTGATAGAGAATTGTTTATATTTTCTTCACATCTCTGATAGAGACATTGAGTTGAATTGGATTGAGGCTATATGTTCATTCTGTGATTTCCTATTAGTGATTACATTTTGATATCCACTAGTTATTGCTTTGTCATCTATTGACTAGGTACTACATTGATCTTGAATGGTGCTAATTCCTTCAATCAGAATGTTGTGTGGTAACAGTTCAGCTGACCACACCAAAGCTCAGCAAAACCCAGTTCTTTTCACAAGAATTGACTAAACCAAAAATATGTATTATCAAAGGAAAAATTCTATTGTTGATCACAGTCTTTCCCTGATTGTATGGAACAGTCATAGGCTCAGAAGTAATTTTGCACTGAAATAACAAGTAATTCCAGCAAAATCTACTATGACACTGTCTAATGTAATGTTCTGTATCATTCTGGGGTCAAAGACATGGATCCATCCCAGGGTGATGAGGGAGCCGGCAGAAGAGCTTGCCAAGCCACTCTCCATCATCTTTCACCAGTCCTGGCTCTCTGGAGAGGTCCCAGATGATTGGAAGTTGGCCAATGTCACCCCAATCCACAAAAAGGGCTGCAAGGCTGACCCTGGCAACTACAGGCCTGTCAGCCTGACCTCCGTGCCTGGCAGGGTTATGGAGCAGATCGTCCTGAGTGCGATCACACAGCACCTTCAGGATGGACAGGGGATTAGACCCAGCCAGCATGGGTTTAGAAGGTGCAGGTCCTGTCTGACCAACCTGATCTCTTTTTATGATCAGGTGACCCACCTGGTGGATAAGGGGAAGGCTGTGGATGTGGTCTGTGTGGACTTCAGCAAGGCCTTTGACACTGTCTCCCATAATATACTCCTGGAAAAGCTGGTAGCCCATGGCTTGGACAAGGGTACCCTCTCCTGGATTAGGAGCTGGCTGGAGGATCGGGCCCAGAGAGTGCTGGTGAATGGAGCTGCATCCAGCTGGCGGCCGGTCACTAGTGGTGTTCCCCAGGGGTCTGTGTTGGGTCCAGTCCTGTTTAACATCTTTATTGATGATTTAGATGAGGGGATTGAGTCCATCATCAGCAAATTTGCTGATGACACCAAGTTGGGAGGGAGTGTCAACCTGCTGGAAGGCAGGAGGGCTCTGCAGATGGATCTGGTTAGACTTGAGAGATCAGTGGGATGAAGTTCAATAAGGCCAAGTGCCGGGTCCTGCACTTTGGCCACAACAACCCCATGCAGTGCTACAGGCTGGGCACAGAGTGGCTGGAGAGCAGCCAGGCAGAAAGGGACCTGGGGGTTCTAATTGACAGGAAGCTCAACATGAACCAGCATGTGCCCAGGTGGCCAAGAAGGGCAATGGGATCCTGTCTTGGTATCAAAAATAGCATGGCCAGCAGGACCAGGGAAGTGATCCTTCCCCTGTACTCTGCGTTGGTGAGGCCACACCGTGAGTATTGTGTTAAGTTCTGGGCCCCTCAGTTCAGGAAGGATATTGAGGTGCTCCATGAATATGTATAGATAGCATTTATTTTAATGTGGGATCTTTTTAAATCTTATCAATAAGAAAAAATATGTTATTTGCTATTTTTATTTTCTTTATCTATTTTAGAATTAAATGAAAAGACAAAGCGAAAATTACTATTTCAGATTCACTGAAAGAGTCACAAATACAATGGTCAAAACCAGAATGAGGCTAAGGGAGGTACTGCTACAAAACTAAGGAAATTAACCTCTTACTTCTCTGAACACTTACTGAGGGTACATATGCATTTTATAATAATCCTATCCTTTGGAGGAGTTTGGTTGTCTCAATTTACTAAAGAAGTTTAGGGAAACTATCAACACTGAAGTTGACCTTTAGGGAATATTATATTTCAAACAAAGAATAAAAGAATACTTTTATAGATAAAGTAATATTCTTTCTTTTACCCACTCAGGCAAGCTACTATAATCACAATGTATTTGGTTTTGATTTTCAGAGTGTGAGGCCAAACTGGTGTAATTTGGCTTCAGATCTGTTGATGAACCACATCACAAGTAGCAAATTCACCCCTACCTACAACCTATGGTGGGCAGTTGAGATTCTCAAAGTTTAGTGAAGGAGTCCTCTGGAGGCACCTCCTTCTCTGCAGTGCTTACGAAATTATCTTCAGGTTAAAGTATATAAGTATTTATACACCTTATATAATTAAGTATTTAAAGTTGCTTGGGACAAATGGAGAGAGAAGGCCCAACCGGGACAACAGTGTCGAAAGATAATTAAACAGACTAGGAAAAATCTGGCTTTACAAAAGAGTTCAGGGAAAACAGTTCAGACTTCAAGAAAAAAAAAGGGTTCATACTTCAAGAGCTCTCTAGTAAATAGTATTTAATAAAGAGTTCTGAGACACCCAGTGATTTGTTATATGTGTATCTGGACAATAATAGGGGTTAAATGCATAGCTGTGATTATGCTGTAATCAGCAGAAATTTCATAGAATGGTATTTCAAGCAACTGAAAAGCTTTCTAGTTTTAAAGTTTATGTCAGTCAAACATGCAAAAAAATAGCTGTTATCCCCAGAAAGTTTGCAAATTATAAGATGAAAGAAGCATTGTTGATGTGTGAAGCAAATAACTGCATTCATCTTCCGTGGATTTCTATAGAGAGTTCTGTCACATCTGGTCTTCAGCTAGTATGAGTTGGGGACATGTGTTCTGTTCTAGAAGAAAATACCATCTCTAACATGATGAGAAAAATAAAATGCAAAGATAGAATCGAATGAGAGACACACTGAAACTACTCAGCAGGACAGAAAGTGATGGCTCTGAATATTTTTTTAATTGTTGGAAGATTTTTTTATCACAGAAGGACTTCCAGTGCTCATGCTAACAGATGAACTTGTTTTGGTATGAGTCAAAAAAAAGAAATCTAAAAAGCAAACCAAACAAAAAACATTACAAGGGTAATATATGTATACTGCAAAGTGTTAATGAAAGGGACAATACTGTGAAAGATTTATTGATATATGAACAATAAATGTCAGGAAAAAATGACTGAAATTAAAATGAAACAGAAGAGATAAAATAGACATCCTTGTAGAGTGATGAGATGTCATATTTCCACTTCATCTGAAGTGTGTAATCTACAAATAGATAAAACTTTTTTGAATGTTATGAGGAGGACTGGAAGGCTGCAGATGTGCTCTGCATTTCCCCACAAGCCAGGTGGAAGGAGTGGGTGGAACTAAAGTATACACAACATTAATTTCCAAGTTGTTAATTTTAGTATAGATGCTCTGTAGCCATTGCACAAAAGGCATCATTAAAAAGCAATTAATGTTAACACAGTGTTTTGTTTACAGTAATAAGATTGCTATATACTGAACAACAATTGGATAATTATACCAGTTGTGATTATTGGCTCCACAGATGGGAGGGTTTAAAGGCAAATAACCTGACCAAATTCTGTTATTGAATTTTAATTAACTTCTGGATATTTTTATTTCCTGTCTGAAACACATAATCTTTGTTACTCCATTTATTCTAAAAAGGTAGGAGCTTTTATAAATATTAAACCTTTGGGGGGAGGAGTGGAACTGTCAGTCAGTGAAACTTATTTGTCCTTCAGATTACTCAGCCTAATATACACAACTGATAAGGAGGATGGACATTTTTCTGATGTCAAATACATCAGTGACTAAGGTAAAAAAAAAAAAAGTAATTACAGACTCACACTGAATCACAAAATGGTTGAAGTTGGAAGGGACCTCTGGAGATCCTCTGGTCCAATCCCACTGCTCAAACAAGACCACCTAGAGCACATTGTCCAGAACCATGTCCACACAGCTTTTGAATATTTCTGAGGAGGAAGACTTCATCTCTCTGGGCAGCCTCTGCCAGTGCTCAGTTACCCTCTTAGTAAAAAATTGTTTCTTGATATTCAGAGGGAATTTTCTGTGGTTAACTTTGTGTCCATTGCTTATGGTGCTGCCACTGGGCACCAATGAAAAAAGCCTGGCTCCATCCTCTTTGCACCCTCCTTTCAAGTATTTATATACATTACTAGGATCCCCCTTCAGCCTTCTCTTTTCCAGACTGAACAGCCACAGCTCTCTCAGCCTTTTTTCATATGTGAGGTGCTCACCCTTGTGGCCCCTTTGCTTTCTTTGCAGCAAGAGCACTTTGCTGGCTCATATCTAGTCTGGTGTTCAGCAAGATCCCCAGGTCATTTTTTGCCAAGCTGCTTTGCAGCTTGGCAACTGCCAGCATATGTTAGTGCCTGGGATTGTTCCTCTTCAGATGCAGGATTTTGAATTTCTCCTTGTAGACTTTCATGAGGTTCTGCCAGCACCTTTCTCCAGNCAGCTCTCTCAGCCTTTTTTCATATGTGAGGTGCTCACCCTTGTGGCCCCTTTGCTTTCTTTGCAGCAAGAGCACTTTGCTGGCTCATATCTAGTCTGGTGTTCAGCAAGATCCCCAGGTCATTTTTTGCCAAGCTGCTTTGCAGCTGGGCAACTGCCAGCATATGTTAGTGCCTGGGATTGTTCCTCTTCAGATGCAGGATTTTGAATTTCTCCTTGTAGACTTTCATGAGGTTCTGCCAGCACCTTTCTCCAGCTGCTGAGGTCCCTCTGGATGGCAGCATGGCCCTCTGGCCAAGGTATCAGCCACTGCTCCCCGTTTAATGTCACCCGCAAATTTGCTGAGGGTATGTGGTAGTTTTAGCTAGACCTCAAGTTAGCAGGCTCAAAGAATCTACTTAGATTAGGAGAGACAGGTATCACCTGACTAAGTAACCAAAGAAATATTTCATACCAGATGGTGTAAACCTGAGTTATGAATACAGGAGTGAGAGGTGCTCACTCAGTTCCATCATGGCCGAAGTAGAGGCAATACACTCAGCTGCTGTCTTGCTCTCTGGGCCCTGCTGCTGCTGCCGCTACTTGCATTTTGTTTGAGTTCAGGGAAGTAGAAATATTTTGTTGTTATACTTTCTGTTTCTTGCTAGGTGTCTTTTGGGGTGCTTATAGATTTAGAGTGATGGAATCTGTTTTCGATGGGAGGTAAAAAATTGTTGTTAAATCTAACTTGTGTAAGTATGTGTTATATTGTAGTTTTCTCTTAATTTTCTCTTTTCTGTATAAATATATATAGTTAGTTTAAGCATAAACCTAGTTTGAGGGTTTTTTTTTTTCCATTTCCTCCCTTTTCTTGGCAGGGGGGAGGGGAGCTCTGACAGAGTATTGGGCAGTTGGCATTTTGCCAGCTCAACACAAGACAGGTACGAAGATTGTGATGCAATATTGACCCCTAGGATACACTGCTTGTCATTGGCATCCCACAAAACTTCGTGCTGCTGATCAGCACCATCTGGGCTCAAATATTCAGCCAAGTTTCAACCTACTTCGTGATCTGCTCATCTGTCAACAGCTTCTCTATGACGGTCTTACAGGAAAGGCACTACTGTAGCACAGGTAGAAAACAGCCACTGCTCTCACCCTGTCCACAAGGCCAGTCACTTCATCAAAGATGTTTACCAACTTGGTCAAACAAGACTTCTCAGTGGTGAATCAATGCTAAATTTTCCTGATCATTCACTTGGTTTTAATGAGCCTGGAAATTATTTCCATGGTTAGTTGTTTTAACACATTCACAGAGTTCAAAGTGAACCATCCTGTAGTTCTCCAAGTCCTCCTTGCTCCTCTTGAATATAGCAGTGGCATTTGCTTTTCTTTAGTCTTTGCATGCTTCTCCAAGTCTCCACAATGGATCAAAGATTACAGAGAACAGTTTTACAATGACAATGGCCATCTCTCAGCATTCCCATCAGGGCCATGGACTTACTCATGTCCAATTTGCTTAAGTATTGCCTGATCTGATCCTCTTTCTGCAAAAGCACATAAACCCAAAATTTTCTACAGAATAAGTTGCCTGGCTTGTACATTTTCTGGATTGTGTATCTTTTACGCTCTGTGATGATGTCTCATTAATTTGCCCTTTTTATGGTTGCCTAGTAGAATTATTTGTTTCCCAACATTGTTTACAGACCTCATATTAGGTAATTTCCACCAATGTGCCAAACACTGTAGAATACAAACAGAATACTTGGTTCTTCCAAAACAGGAGATCTCGAAGTATTTAATATATATTAGTCTAAAACCACTAAATGGTCAGGAGTATTACTGATTCCCCTCAACTTCTCATTTCTGTATTATTTTGTTAATAGAAAAAAAATAACACTCTTAAGTGAACTGTCATAGCAAAGTAGCAAATTGATTTGTGTCTTTATCATGACTTTTTGAAATAAGAGGTTTTTGAAATAAGACAGTTACACAATAAATTAAGTAAAAGAAGGCTCATTGTCATTATTACTAAACCAATATATTTTAGACATAAAACAAAACAGACAATTAAGGTACAATAAATAATTATCTATGTTACAGCTAGCAAAAACAAATGCACATATTTGTGGGTTTATGTACAATACTAATTGATTAGTATTACACAGGTTTATTGGGCGGCGAAGATGGAAGATCTTCTCAGCGTAATGAATATGCCCAGCCTTGCTCCGACAATTAAGGCAACATATATTTTAGCAGTTGAACCTTATCTATGTGATTTTAGCCACATTCATGAGTAAGAAAGACCTAAATGTGTGTTTTTAACTCCGTAAGATAGGAGATAAATGAGGAGAGGTTT